>SJYX01000771.1:621912-642827 GCA_006410675.1 Oreotragus oreotragus | reverse complement strand
GGGGGGGCATGTGGGGGCAGGGGTGGGGGTGGGGAGGTCACACTAGATAGTCTAAAGACATAATTTTCGGAGTTGCTCACATCAGGAAGACCAACAGTAATTCACGATGGGAGCCTTGATCACATCATCTCAGTCATCCTGGAGACGGAGATCAATTAAGTATGCATAACCAATTAATATAGCATGTATAACCCACACTACTATGTATACATAGAAAACTAAGTACAATCTACTATGTAGCACAGGGAACTCAATCAATCTACTGTGATGACCTAAATGGGAAGGAAATTCCAAAAGGAGGAAATAAATGTATACGTATGGCTGATTCACTTTGCTTCACAGCAGAAACGGACACAACAGTGCAAAGCAATTCAATAAATAAATATAAATATTTACCAAAAAATTTAAGTGGTCAGTCAGTCAGTCAATCATGCCTATCTTATAGAGCACCATCCTCCAAAAAACCCACAACTGAACACTGAGGCCTGAGTGAGTTTCTCTGGTTACAGCATACTGTTACACATCAATACCAGGAAAATAACCATCCTGCCTCTGCAGACGAGAATAATGGAAGCCCTGTGCTTGGTACTTCCCCAGACTTCAACTATGCACTTTTGGCCCCTGGCTGATTGTAATCTGCATCTTCTCCCTGTGATAAACTGTTCCCATGAGTATAATAGCTGTCAGAGTTTGGTGTGTCCTTCTAAGTGAATTATTGAACCTGTGGGTGGATGGGAACCACCCAAATCTGCAGTTCATGTCAGAGGCAAGGGTGATCTCTGCTCTCTAATTTTGTATCTGGTTAAACTTTTGAACATGCAGATTAGAAAGGAAGAAATAAAATTGTCTTTATTCGCAGGTCATATGATAATTCTGTAGAAAATCCTAGGAAATCGTCAAAACGCTTCTAAATTGTTTAGTGAGTTCACCAAGATCTCAGAATACACTACTGCATTTCAAGACGTGTTGACTATGTATACACATAGCTCCATGAGACAGAACAGGAGGTACAAAGACTCTCAGGTGGACAACAGATTGTTTAACAAAGGAAGTGAAAGTCGCTCAGTAATGTCTGACTCTGCGATGCTATGGACTGTGGCCCGCCAGGCTCCTCTGTCCATGGGATTCTCCAGGCCAGAATACTGGTGTGGGTAGCCATTCCCTTCTCCAGGGGATCTTCCCAACCCAGGGATCAAACCCAGATCTTCCGCATTGCAGGCAGATTCTTTACCATCTGAGTCACCAGGGAAGTCCAAGAATACTGGAGTGGGTAGCCTAGCCCTTCTCCAGCGGATCTTCCTGACCAAGGAATTGAAACGGGGTCTCCTGCAATGCAGGCAGATTCTTTACCAGCTGAGCTTCCAGAGAAGCTTTTGTTCAACAAAGGTGCCAAGTAATTCAATGGGGGAAAGGATAGTCTTGAACAAATGGCACAACAAGTGGATCAGTTCAGTTCAGTCGCTCAGTCGTGTCCAACTCTTTGCGACCCCATGAATCGCAGCACACCAGGCCTCCCTGTCCATCAGCATCTCCCGGACTTCACTCGGGCTCACGTCCATCGAGTTCGTGATGCCATCCAGCCATCTCATCCTCGGTCGTCCCCTTCTCCTCCTGCCCCCAATCCCTCCCAGCATCATAGTCTTTTTCAATGAGTCAGCTCTTCACATGAGGTGGCCAAAGTACTGGAGTTTCAGCTTTAGCATCATTCCTTCCAAAGAAATCCCAGGGTTGATCTCCTTCAGAATGAACTGGTTGGATCTCCTTGCAGTCCAAGGGACTCTCAAGAGTCTTCTCCAACACCACAGTTCAAAAGCATCGATTCTTCGGGGCTCAGCCTTCTTCACAGTCCAACTCTCACATCCATACATGACCACAGGAAAAACCATACCCTTGACTAGATAGACCTTAGTTGGAAAGTAATGTCTCTGCTTTTGAATATACTATCTAGGTTGGTCATAACTCGCATGCAAAAGTGAACATTAGCCCTAACCTCACTCCAGATATAAAAATTAGCTTAGAAGGAATCATAGACCAAAATGTAAAACTATGAAACTTGTAGAAGAAAACACAGGAGAAAATCTTGTGACTTTGGATAAAGCAAAGATTTACATAGGACACAAAGACCACAAACTGTAAAATGTTTAAAAGTTGGATTTCATCAAAATGTAAAATGTTTGCTGTTTGAACATCACTGTTAGAAAGTGACAAGCCAGACCATGAACTGGGAGAGAATATTTGTAGGACACTGCTCTGATAAGTGATTTTGTATCCATAATGTGTAAGGAACTTTTACAACTTGACAGTAGGAGAGAAAGCTCAGTAATTAATGGCTAAATGGGTGAAAATTTTAAAAGACACTTTACAAAAAAAGGGGGATATGGATGGCAAATAACCAGTGAAAAGATGCTCAGTATCATTAGTCATAAGAAAATATTAATTAAAGCCTCAGTGAGATACTTCTCACTGACACACCAAAATGGCTAAAAACAAACCAATCTCAAGCACACTCTGGCAACCATACAGACCAGCTAGAATTACTGTGCTTTGCTGGTGGGAATGCAAAATAGAAATGGTACAGCCTCTTTGAAAAACAGTTCAGTAGTTTCTATAAAGTTAAACACACACTTGCCGTATGAGTCAGTACCGCCATTTGTGAAAACAAGTGTCCCAAGACCCGCATGTGAATGCCTATGGCAGACTTAGTATTAATAGCCACAAACAGGAAACAACCCAAATGTTCATCAACTGGTGAACAGATGAACAATGTATGGGAAGTCCAGATAGTGGAATACCTCTCAGAAAAAGAAGTGCACAACATTGTTTTTCTTAAAAAACAAAAAACACCAAAATATTGATACATGTAAGAACATGGAATATTTTTTCAAATGCATTATGCTAAGTGAAAGAAGTCAGTCTCAAAAGGTTACATTCTATATATTTATATGACTTTCTAGAAACAGAGTCACAGAAAATAGATCAAGGTTATCAGAGCCTGGGAGTCGGGGAAGGATTGCCTAAAAAGTACATGAAGATACTATTTGGGGTTTTGGAACTGTTTTATAGTGAATGCTCTTGTGGTGCCATAACTCTTCAAACTAGATACCTAAAAAAAGGGTAAGTTTTACTTTATATAATGTATATTTCAATAAACTCGACTTAAAAAATATCGCAAACCCCATAGACTGTAAAAAGACATTTGCAGTATGTGTAACTAATAAAGAAATAGTGTCTCAACTCTAGAATATGAAAGAATACCTATGAACTAATAAAAAGTCAAGTCTCTTAATAGAAATAGGTGTAAAAGAATGAACAGAAATTGCCTGATAGGAAGAAAAAAAGTTAACAAACATTAAAAAGCAAGCAAACATGAAAAAGCTGCTTAATCTCACTTAGAAATCAAGGAATAGCCAATTAAACCTTCAATTGAATACTATTTCCTATCTATCAGATTGGCTCAAAATGTAAAACTCGGTCATTCTGAAAGCTAGTTAATGAGGAGCAATGGAAATGTCAATCCACTTCTTTCAGGGCTGTAATCTGGTAGAACAACATTGGAAAACAATTTGGTATTCTCACTAAAGTTAAATAGTATATACTCTCTGATCCTGAAATTCCACCTCTAAACATATACCTTTCTGACATTCTGCCATGAGTGTACTTGAAGATACATATAATAGTAGATAACTAATGAAAACCTACTATACAGCACGGTGGGGAAAAAAGAAAGGTTCAAGCTGTTTGTAGGGACTATTTTAAGTTAACCTTAAAATGCATTCCAACATACAGTAGGTGCAGACAAGTGCTTTTTGATTCCACTTACACAAGGTACCTGGAGTAGTCAAATTCATAGGGTTGCAGGGTGCACTGATGGATGCCAGGGGCCCGGATTGGGAGGGATGAGGTGTGGGGATGAGGAATGGGGATCTACTGTGTAGTGGGGACAGAGTTTCAGCTTAGGAAAGTGAAGATTTTAGGTGGATGATGGTGAGAGCTGTACAACAATGTGAGTGTACTTAGTGTCCCTGAGCTGTCCAGTTGCTGCTGCTAAGTCGCTTCAGTCATGTCCGACCCTGTGCGACCCCACAGGGATTCTCCAGGCAAGAACACTGGAGTGGGTTGCCATTTCCTTCTCCAATGCATGAAAGTGAAAAGTGAAAGTGAAGTTGCTCAGTCATGTCTGAATCAGCGACCCCATGGACTGTAGCCTATCAGGCTCCTCCATCCATGGGAGTTTCCAGGCAAGAGTACTGGAGTGGGATGCCATTGCCTTCTCCGGAGCTGTACAGTTAAATATGGTTAAAACAGTATGTTTTATATTATGTGATTTTTCCACAAAAAAAATTAAAAAAAAAAGATTCACAACCCCCAAAGTAGACTAGATACATAAGTTAAATTATAGCTTTATAATAGCTTTATAATGCTATATTTTTCTGCAATTAAAATGAAGGAACTAGAGCTACATACATTAAAGTGAGCAAATGTCAAAAACATTCACTTGCTTGAAAAGAAATAACAGAAGCACACACAAAATTTGTGCAGACAAGGTTCAAAAACTTCTCTCTCAAAGGCTATAGGTCACCTTTATTTTAAAGACATGCAGCTGGACACAAGCTGCCTGTGTTTACACTCCAGCTGCTCACTTTCTAGCTGTGTAACCTTCAACTCCTTATACCAAAATTTCCTCACTTGCACAGTGAGAGTACTAGTACATATTAAGAGATGCTAACATGCTAGGGTAGCATGTGGAAGGATCCACAGCTGAAGCCATTTTTATCATTCCCTAAGTCTGACACTGTTTCCACTGTTTCCCCATCTATTTCCCACGAAGTGATGGGACCGGATGCCATGATCTTCGTTTTCTGAATGTTGAGCTTTAAGCCAACTTTTTCGCTCTCCTCTTTCACTTTCATCAAGAGGCTTTTTAGCTCCTCTTCACTTTCTGCCATAAGGATGATGTCATCTAAAATCACTGCAGATGGTGACTGCAGCCATGAAATTAAAAGACGCTTACTCCTTGGAAGAAACATTATGACCAACCTAGATAGTATATTCAAAAGCAGAGACATTACTTTGCCGACTAAGGTCCGTCTAGTCAAGGCTATGGTTTTTTCTGTGGTCATGTATGGATGTGAAAGTTGGACTGTGAAGAAGGCTGAGCGCCGAAGAATTGATGCTTTTGAACTGTGGTGTTGGAGAAGACTCTTGAAAGTCTCTTGGACTGTAAGGAGATCTAACCAGTCCATTCTGAAGGAGATCAACCCTGAGATTTCTTTGGAAGGAATGATGCTAAAGGTGAAACTCCAGTACTTTGGCCACCTCATGCGAAGAGTTGACTCATTGGAAAAGACTGATGCTGGGAGGGATTGGGGGCAGGATGAGTAGGGGACGACAGAGGATGAGATGGCTGGATGGCATCACGGACTCGATGGACGTGAGTCTGAGTGAACTCCGGGAGATGGTGATGAACAGGGAGGCCTGGCATGCTGCGATTCATGGGGTCGCAAAGAGTCGGACATGACTGAGCGACTGAACTGAACTGAACTGAAGGGTCGGACATGACTGAAGTGACTTAGCAACAGCAGCAGCAACCCACTAGGCAGAACCTCAGTGGTGCCAGGATGGCATACAGGAAGCCCCACCCCTACCCTGCTGCCACTGAGCACCTGGGGCAGCAGGAAAAGAGGCACAATGACAGTGCCTTTGAGTGCAGAAATCTACAGTTGGCGTCATGGAGGAGTGTGAACTCCTAGGTCTCAGGA
Source organism: Oreotragus oreotragus (assembly GCA_006410675.1). NCBI lineage: Eukaryota > Metazoa > Chordata > Mammalia > Artiodactyla > Bovidae > Oreotragus > Oreotragus oreotragus. Next base: position 637,068 of record SJYX01000771.1, on the reverse strand, counting down.
CCTATGAAAAAGGAAGGGGAACTGAGATTTCTGGAGCCCCGGGGACAGTTCAGCCTAAAATGCCAGTTGACATTTGTAGCTAAGTCCTTGATGGTTCTGATAAAACAAGAATTAGAATAAAATCAATCAAGTCCACACTTGGTACAAGATAAGAACTACATGTAGTCCATTTCCGATTTCTTTTCCCCCCAGGCACAGATTTCCCAGATGGTATTTATTCCAAGCCTTTTGCTTGACCACTTTCTTCCTGTCTCTCAACTGATTGCTTATTGGCAACTTCTTCAAAGAGTGGGGCAGGAGGAAAAAGACACAAAGTGTGGAGCCCATCAACCCTCACATCTAAGACTTAGCCATTTCTTAAACTCAAGATGTGGTATGGTGAGGCTGAATTTTCATTATGCCAAAATAACTACTGGAGAAGTGAGACTTTCAAGCAATCACATTGCCTATTTTATTTGGCTTCTTATCACTAGCTTTTATAGTTTGGATACTGAATTATCAGTTTGTGGGGTACAGGGATAAAGTGATCTCAGGATTGACTCCACTTTCCAATGGAAAGCTAATGATGGGTTGAAAAGAATGAAACTTTATAACCAAAGGGAATTGTCATCTCTAATACATTAGGAAAATTCCATATTGTTTTACTAGTATTTTATCATAACTCATATACAGAAAGTTATTATTAAAATATAATTACTATAATACCTTATTTATTACTTACCCTCTTATTTCTACTTGAGCTACAGCAGTGATGTTGATTTGCAAGCTCACAAAATTGCTGTCTGGGTTGTCCTTGTTGGAACTAAAACACAGTGACAAATGATTTAAATATATTTTCTCAGACGTGTTAACTACATGATCATAAAAACCTTTTATATATCGAAGGAGCACCGTGTTTTACCAATATGATCATTCAGAAAACAAAGGCATATACATTATACAAAATCATAACCATTTGTAAACGGAAACACTAAGATTCTCTATGATCAAAAGTAATAATTTTAGATTTATCTAAATTTTTTAGTTAGTCTAGTCAAGGCGATGGTTTTTCCAGTTGTCATGTATGGATGTGAGAGTTGGACTATAAAGAAAGCTGAGCACCAAAGAATTGATGCTTTTGAACTGTGGTGTTGGAGAAGACTCTTGAGAGTCCCTTGGACTGCAAGGAGATCCAACCAGTCCATTNGTGGATGTGAGAGTTGGACTGTGAAGAAGGCTGATCACCGAAGAATTGATGCGTTTGAACTGTGGTGTTGGAGAAGACTCTTGAGAGTCCCTTGGACTGCAAGGAGATCCAACCAGTCCATTCTGAAGGAGATCAGCCCTGGGTGTTCTTTGGAAGGAATGATGCTAAAGCTGAAACTCCAGTACTCTGGCCACCTCATGCGAAGAGTTGACTCATTGGAAAAGACTCTGATGCTGGGAAGGATTGGGGGCAGGAGGAGAAGGGGATGACAGAGGATGAGATAGCTGGATGGCATCACTGATTCCATGGACGTGAGTCTGAGTGAACTCTGGGAGTTGGTGATGGACAGGGAGGCCTGGCGTGCTGCGATTCATGGGGTCACAAAGAGTCGGACACAACTGAGTGACTGAACTGAACTGAACTGAACTGAAAAACACTGTGGATAATGGATAGATGAAAAACCCTGCCCACTGATGCAGAGATATAATGCAAGAAGAAGCCTTATCTTTGTCTAAACTTTGCCAAGTTTTCTTGTGAGGTGTATTGTGGCCTCTTAAAAGATACACTGAAGTTCCAACCCTTGGCACCTGGGAATGTGTCCTTACTTGGAAATAGTGTCCTTGCAGATGGAATCAATAAAGATGAGATCTTGATGAATTAGGGTGAACCCTAAGCCCAATGGTTGGTGTCCTTATATAAAGAGGAGAGGACATATGTGCACCAACAGAGGGAAATTGGGCTGATGAAGCCACAAGACAAGGAGTGGCCAAGAATGGGAGGCATCCATCAGAAGCCATGAGGAACGAGGATGGATTCCTCCCTAGAGCATTCAAAAGGAGTGCAACCCTGCTTGGACCTTGACTTTAGACTTTCTGGTTTCCAGAATGGTAACAGAATACATTTTTTATTGTTTTAAGTGACTGATTCATTCATTTGTTATGGCAGCCCTAGGAAACTAATATAGTGTAAAGTTCAAATTGTAATTTTCTATGTAACTTAGAAGAATTGATGTAAAAACTCATTCCAGATGAGGGTTACTTTTGGAATGCCTTGATGTAACAAATACAAAAGTTCTCCAACCCCACTTCCATTCCGTCCTATATCAGACACACTCACACACACACACATATGCATGTATGCACACAGAAGATAAATTCATTAAAAAACTATCACAAACTACACAAAGAAACAATCTTCCATGAGAAGGAAATCACAAAGAAGCCTATAAGAAGATTACATTCCCAATTAAGATAAGTGGGAGACTACAAAAGAAGTATGTTTTGGAATGATTTAAGAAATATGAAGAAAAAAATAAGACACTATAAAAAAAGAACAGAGTTTTAGAAAAAAGTAAAACTTCTAGATTTTAAAATATGAAGTAAAATAAAATGAAAAGTCCAGTGAATGCAATGAAAAACTTAATGGACAGATAAGTAGGAATGAAGTGTAGCTAAGGAGAGATATTGATCTAAGTAAATTATAATAGAAACTAATCATGGAGTTTAAAAAATTTATTTCTGCATATCTTTGTAAATATCTTAAATATGTTCTCATTCCCTACAGTAGTGTGTAATAGTAAGAAAGTGAGTGTCATCTCTGTTCATATTGCTTCTACTTTATTTTTAAGCAGAAGGAATTCCTAGACCAAATTTCAAAGAATTTTACTACTGTGGTTGAAGCTATTGATTCCGGATGATAAACTCCTATCTTAGATACCAATTTGCCCTTTCTCCTCCATAGTTGTCTACACAACAGCATACATGAATTTAAAGACAACACAAAAGATTGCAGAGAATCGGACATGACTGAGCGACTGAACTGAACTGAACTGAACTGAATAACTTTAGAAAGTCATAGCTTTCGAAGATGAGACACCTTATCCGAAAACATAACAGATTTTGAGAAAAGCCAACACTTCTTCCTTTCAACGACTAAGCCCGAAAGGCAGTGAGCTGAGTTTATTGTCCAGCTTCTATGAGGAACACATTCCTTAACTTCTTTGTGTACCAAGTTCATTGCCCATCAAATGGGAAAGGACAGCACAGTCAACTCCTGATTTTCCATGCTAATGAAAGGAGACCTGGCATGAATAAGCCAAGAGCAGCACTTAATGGGAAAAGCATTTCTATTTGGCTCTGGAATGCATCATCCCATACATTGTTTTGGCAGCAAATTTATCTTTCCTTATGGTTTATTTTTTGTGTAATAAGTGAACTTTATTGCACACTCATTGGCTACCTAAGATGAGAAGTGAGGAGTGAATTAGAAGCATGGCCAATGGTGTGAAGAAGCAAGACCCAAGGAAGCTGGGCAGTTAGGAGACAAAATAGATGTTCACCAAGTACATCAAGACACTCAAGATAGAAGATCCATGTTTAATAATAGTTCTTTGAACAGTGGCAAAATTATTTTTAAGTTTTCTGTTTCTTTCTCTCAAGCAAATATAAATAGATATAAAATTTAACTTAAAAATGCATGTATTAAACAACCATTGCTGTAAAGAAACTACGTGGTCTCTTAAAAGGCTGGACCGGGTGGTGGGCTTTAGATGCAGCTGCCATTTGTGCTCATTGTCTTCCTGGGCTGTCACTGAAGTCACCCTAATACCCCAAAAGCTCATGCAGCTCTTAGCAAACAGCAAACCAGGATGTGACACCACTGCTGACAGGTCATGTTTATATTCAGGTCTCATTAAGAAGAGAAAGCTTCCCCTTTTTTCATCATCAAATCTCACGCAGATGCAAGGAACAAGCTCTCATACTGACGATGGTAATGGGGCATGTCCTGACTAGCTTTTGAAGCTTTCCGAATGTGGGAGCCGGAAAAGATATGATAAAGGCTGCTTTCAAAGCAGGAGGAGACAGGATTGTTCCCACAGCGCTTTTGAAAAGTCCTGTTCGATTGTGTACACTGATAAGGCAACTTAAGTGGCAAACACACATGAAAGACGTAACAGGCAAATGTCAGGCTCATTGCCTGCAAACGGGTGTCACTGCTAAGCTTGTGACAAGGCTAGAGGGACCTGGTCACCAAAGTTTGAACCCCAGTTTCCAGGCCACTTTATTATTATCACATCTGGGGAGGATCAGCCACCTCAAAAGGTGTTTTTTGTTGTTTTCTTTTAAGGCAGGATTCTGACTTAGCACTAAGAAGTCATTAAGTAATTCCAATTGTTACAGACTTTGCGGTTCCAATTGCATTACAGGGAATGCTGCTGTTTGGAAGCTTAAATCTGATTGTTCCACATTTTAACCCAGACCTTGTTTCTAGGCCACTACTGCTTTACAACAATAGAAATTAGAATTATGAAAAAAAGGTTTCACTTAAATTATCCTATAATTCTACTGCATTTTGCTTCCAAGTAGTTTAATGAAAACAATTTTCATGGCAGCATCCTAAAAATATAAATAGATGTCAAGTATTAAATTGTCTTGGGACAGGAGTCTAATACGGGGCTTACAGAGGCTCTTTTGAAAAGCTGCAATAGCAGTGGTGGAATCAGAGGCTGGATCTGGATGGCTAATTTAAATCATCCTCCACACACATGCCTGCTGGCACCAGTGATGGCGTCAGCAACCAGCAGGGTCAGCAAATCTCCCGGTAAGAAAGACGCCAGGCCGGATATATAACTTAGAGGCATCTTTCACCTCTTTCCTGGAAGGAACGCACCCTCCCTCACTAACACCACTGCTCCATTCAAACAAGCAATTCATCATTGGCCTGGATCTTCAACTACTTATGCCTTCGGTAATAGTTCTTCTCAAGGAATGACGAATTTCCTCTCCAGGACTACAGCCTATGTCAGGAACCAAGGATAAACATGCCTTTCACTTATTACTCTGATGCTATTTTCTTCTTCCTTATTGTTTCCTATTTCTGTTTTCTAACATTCCCTCTATGCAGTCTGTCGGCAAAACAATACAATGTTCATTTCACCATTACCAGGATCAGCTTCAGGGATGGTCATAAAGATCTGTTTGCCTGTGGGAATCACAAACTGAGACCTGCTCTAAATAGCGAGGAAGATGTTTACATGTCACACAGAGCCGGGGCATGGAGAGACCAGCTAATGCAAACACAAAATATTTAAAGTTTATTAATTTACACAGCCCCCTTCTCTTTGGGGTTCTGTTTGTGGAAAGAGGTATTAAATGTGGGCACCCGTGGTCAATATGGTCAAAAACTTGAGTTCAGACTTCAGAGCACTTGGTTTAATTTATTTTTGGTTTAAGCCGAATACAAACCATCCATTAAACACTTATTTATGTTGTTGCAGTCCGCCAGCAAAGCATGCAGATAAATGCTCATCACTCACATACTAGCATATTTAAGTATTAAAAGCATTCTCAAATACTCTTATTTCTATAACATATGTTTTTGGAATTTGATGGCTACTAAAAGCTATTGCCTCTCTAGTTATTTCTGCATTTTCAGAATAATGTTAAAATAATCATGAGTTTCTACAGCATATAAGGATGGAATATAATCATGGGCTGTTCTTTTAGATGAAGAGGGGTGTTTAAAATGTGACCATTTCTATTTTCCATCAAATTCAGCACTTCCTCACTGAATTCATCATTTTAAAATATATTTATTTATTTGGCTTCAATAGGTTTTAGTTGCAGCACTCAGAATCTTCTGATCTTAGTTGCATCATATGGGATCTAGTTCCCTGACCAGGAACTGAACCTGGGCCCCCTGCACTGGGAGCAGGGAATTTTAGCCACTGGACCACCAGGGAAGTCCCTGAATGTGTTATTTGAATGGTTATCTATAGGACGGTTTGGGGGAAGGCATTAACAGTATTATTCAATGTTCTTTGTTCCTTGATTGAACTACTAGTTACATCCATGCTATTATTCGAAACTGCAATCAAGAGTGAGAAACAAATGTCAGGAATTTGCTTTGCATCTTTGTACCAGGTTTTAAATGCTGCAACTTTTATAAGTTAGGACTCTTTTTTGGAGTGATACAAAGCTTCAAGCTACTGTAGGATCAATGTCACAGACAATGATGGTGAGAAACATATTATTGTCTGGAGTGATGGTAGTCCTTCCTTACGCAGTTCTTTACCTTTTCCTTTTTTTCCCCCCTGAAAACTTAGACATATAAACAGGAGGTTTCCCAAATCAGAATATTTAGAACCACCTGAACCTTTCGAAAAATATACATCTATGTAGATACAAAAAGAAGTGATTTTACTCTCACTCCACAGCCTACAGAATGGATCTCTTCTTCAAAAGCAAGAAAAAAAATAAAAAGGAAAGAAAGAAAGAACTGGAATAATAGAAACAAAGGAAAATGGCCATGAACATCTGGGTTCTAATTTTAGAAGACCTGTTAAGGTGAAGGAGCATTCATTTCACCATAGATCTCGTTAATACTGAACTCTGACAATAATTTATGCATATAAATGTCTCACCTTCTGATTTGAAGATCGAAGTTAATGCTCATGTTTGTTTTCTCAAGACGTGGAACTGTAAATCGGAGGCCCAGAGAAGACTAAAAAAAATCACAAGACGTTAAGTTTATTACATGAAAGGAACCTTATATACAGCTTAGAAATCTTTTTATGTCATCCCTGTGAATCCCCATCCTAGACTGCTGTTGCTTCTACCTTGGGGGAGCTGAGACTTCATGGCCGAGGCCATGCATTGCTGTGCTGTGCTTAGTCGCTCTGTCATGTCCGACTCATTGTGACCCCATGGACTGTAGTCTGCCAGGCTCCTCTGTCCAGGGGATTCTCCAGGCAAGAAATACTGGAGTGGGTTGCCATGCCCTCCTCCAGGGGATCTTTCCAACCCAGGGATCGAACCCAGGTCTCCCACATTGCAGGCAGATTCTTTACCATCTGAGCCACCAGGGAAGTCCAAAGAATACTGGAGCAGGTAGCCTATCCCTTCTCCAGGGGATCTTCCCCACCCAGGAATTGAACTGGGATCTCCTGCATTGCAGGCAGATTCTTTACCAGCTGAGCCACCAGGGAAGTCCTTCCAGGGCATGGAAGTGCCTATACATTGTCCTTTTTTCATTTAGCCTCTTATCTCTCTTTTCCTGCCACCTTCTTTACGTGCTAAATTAAAACAACCTAAATATATGAGAGGAGATTGATTTAGAATACTGTGGTAATTCCGTGTGATGGAAATTCATGTCATCGTTGAATGTATAACTGCGAAGCCTATGAAATATAGAAAATGCTTCTAATGTAATGATGATCAATAAAGAAAAAAAGTTACAAACTTGTATGTACCATGTGTTTCAGCTACAGTTTTAAAAGGCTGCCAGTGGAAAAATTAATGTATAGGAGTGAGGATGTCTTGTTAGAAAATACCAGGATAATATTTTACAGTTAAAGTTGTAAGTGTATGGATTATATTTTCCACTTCTCTTTTCCAGAGTTTTAAAACTGTCATTATTTTTCCAGTTTGAAAACAGATTTTTAAAAACCTGAAGAAAAATGAATCCAATGAGAATATAAAAAGAAAGTAAAACATAAAAGCTAAGACATATATTACTTACTCTCCCATGCACTTCTAAGTGCAAAGTCTAACTCTGTAAGCCTTACATGCAAAGTCTCACAAAGTCACAGCAACCACACTACAAAATAGGCAGCTTGATTGTTGACATTTTACTGCCCATAGCCATCTGAGGATTCAGGAGATTAACTGTCTTGTTCCAGGTGTAGAGCAAATGAACTCTAGAGTTGAAAGTGAAATCACTACAAGCCCACTCAAGAACCTGAAACTCACAGCCACTACACTGTGAGAATCAAACTAGCAATAAAAACTCATGTTGTCATGGACCAGTAATAATATGAGCTAATAAATCATTTTTATCACAAATCATCATGATTTCATCAGCCTGTACTGAATGAGCTGCAAGTCAGGTACGCCGTGGTGTGTTAGTCACTCAGTCATGTCCAACTCTTTGCAACCCCATGGACCATAGCAAGCTCCTCTGTCCATGGGATTCTGAAGGTAAAAATACTGGAGTGGGTTGCCATTCCCTTCTCCAGGGGATCTTCCTGATCCAGGGATCAAACCTGGGTCTCCTGCCTTGCAGGCAGATTCTTTACCCTCTGAGCCACCAAGGAAGCTCTAACTGCCTAACATCTAACTGCCTAAAAGCTGTAACATCACATCATTGATGGCTCCAAATATTCCTACAATAGGTATTCACCCACTTCAATTTGACTTGCCCAAGGGATCACTGCTTGTCACTGAAGAAACAGGGACTTAAACCCAGGTGTGCTTAATTATTAAATCTATGGATCCTTATGCCCCAACCAGGAAGAATTCCTTTAAAATTCCAAATGTGCGATTTTCTATCAGACCTCTAGGACTTTGCATATATTCTTCTGTCTTCTTTAGAAACTTTTAAAGTCTTTGCCTGTGCTTCCTACTTGGAGAACTCTTACTAATGCTTCAAAGCTCAGGACACGAGATCGCCCTGCAGCACATCCTCCAATCTTCCAGGGCAAGTCAGGCAGAAACATTCTCTTCATTCTTTGTCTCCTTCTTTGGTACTTTCCCAGGACTCAACCTATGGTATTGAAAATTTTTAAGTTTCTTTGTAAAAATTTTTTATTTGGTTGCACTGCTTCACTGTGGCATGAGGGATCATTTGTTGAGGCATGCGGACTCTTAGCTGTGGCATATAGAATCTAGATCCCTGACCAGGGATCAAATCCGGGTCCCCTGCATTGGGAGCATGGAATCTTAGCCACTGGACCACCAGGGAAGTCCTCAAATTTTAAGTTTCTTATCAAGTGGGGATTATACATTTTTTTCTTGATATTATCAGACTCTAGTTTAATACCAGGCATATAGAAGGGGTGAAATTAAAAATAGTTGACAGAATGGTAAAAAAGTGTGCTTTTGTTTGCACACTTCCAGTGGTGGGTGCTTACTATATTGTGGTGAGGCCTGTTCAATGTTGGTCTTTTATTATATATATAACACAAGATGAAGATACAATGAAAATGTGACAGTTTCATGCTGATAAGAGACACATATCCTCTTAACTAGAGCCAAAAGTCATATCTCTGGGCACTGATTCTAAAGAGTCTTTGTTGAGCTACTGTTTTTTTTGTTTGTTTGTTTGTTTTATTCTACTTGAGAAGCTTTGAGAATTTTTACAAATCTTATTGGTATACAAATATTTTTATATTATTAAAGCTAATATATGAAAATGATTAGCTTACAAATCAGAGGTGAAACTTCTAAATACAACCTTGAATGTTCTGTTAAAAAGTCACTTGAAAATTATTTTCTAAAAAATCCTGGGATTGGAATAATTAATCCTAGCGGTTTGTGACACTTTTTAATATTTAGGACTGCTTTTACATTTGGAATTTTATTAAAACCCATTGAGAGTATTCTTTTAGAAGTACAAGATGAAGAAGTAAATAAATCAAAGTGTTTTATAACAAAAGAGAACGCAATAAAATTTGATGTGTTTAAGGGCATTCAAGGGTGAGATAAGAAAGCTATTAGGTTTCCCCTACTATAGACCTCAGAGATAAACGAATACAAACAATTTACTTCCTTGACTTCTAAAGATTATTTGCTGGTAAAATGGATTGATGTCTTTTCACAAAAACACATTTGTGGCTAAGACCACACTGCCATTTTTACCCTCCACTTTGAACAGCACTGGTGTCCAGTTTTTGTTCTAAGACTATCCTTAGCTATTATATGATCTCTGGTCTGGATTTAACACTTTTAATACTAAAAAAGGAATGAGTGCTCAGTCACCTATAGAAGCTAATACCATTAATATCATGTCAATTCATTTCTGTCTGACCTTAGGTAGACCTTTTCCTATCAAATTGGGTGGTTAGATTTTTATTGAAAACTAGCCAAAGGATTTATAAGCTTCTAGATAAAAGGATTCTAATGAAAACTGTTCCACTATCTCAGCTTAGACATCCCATTCTATCTTTCATGGCTTGCTTGAAATATCTCATCTGTTATTCATTAATTTTTATCCAATTTTTGTAGACCCACTAGAATGCAGGCTTTCTGTTGAGACCTGGTTCGAATCTGGGTTCTGTTCTTCATTACATGCAACTTTGGGTAATTCATTTGATTTCTCTAAGTCTCCGTTTCCTCATCTGTAATATGAGAGAAACACCTGACTCATAGGATCGCCGGTTGTTGTAAAAATTAAATGAGATAACACATATACAAACCACCCAGGGAAGGGTTTATAACACAGAGGGCAATCAATACATGTTAGTTAATAAAAATCTATTATAAATGTTTATCTTTCATTTAAATATTTACTTTTTTTGACTCAAGAAGTGAATTTATTAGACTACAGCTTGGCATATCTTTTAAATACTCAAGATCAATGGAAGGATAATCAATTTAGAATGTGAGAAAGTAAACATATTATTCTAGCACAGTATCCTAGAGTATAAACTGGGAATAAGTATTACTTGATAGAACGTTTCAAACACTCAAATAAATGTGAGAAACACTGGGCTAGAAGGATTCCTTACTGCAGAACTTCTCAGCACTTTAAAATGCAGGCACCTGAAGGTCCCAGCAGAGAAGGCAATGGCAACCCACTCCAGTACTCTTGCCTGGAAAATCCCATGTGCGGAGGAGCCTGATAGGCTGCAGTCCATAGGGTCACAAAGAGTCAGACACAACTGAGTGATTTCACTTTCATTTTTCACTTTAATGCATTGGAGAAGGAAATGGCAACCCACTCCAGTGTTCTTGCCTGGAGAATCCCAGGGACGGGGGAGCCTGGTGGGCTGCCGTCTATGGGGTCGGACAGAGTCGGACACGACTGAAGCGACTTAGCAGCAGCATCAGCAGAAGGTCCCAGAGAGGATATGATTCTTAGCAGTGACTACAGGACTCCCTTTAAAAGGCTCGTCTCAAAGGAATAACACTCTCTGGAAGACACTTTGGGAAGCTGTTTTAATACAAACCTACACACTTACACATTTCTAGGAAGAGTTTTTTTCCAAACAAGTCATTTCATTATCAATGAATCATAAACATCTTTTTAAAACAGAGAAATACATATGTTTAACTTGCAACACTTAATTACGTAGCATTTGTAGATTTCAGTTTTTTCCCCCATGATTTATGACTCCATAAAATAATGACTTTCGCTATGATATTTATTACAAGAAGTTACTTTGTATATACTTAAACTGCAATGGCATAAAATGAATTTATTGCCCACAAGTAATCCTGAATGGGAAGTTCCTAAATCTGGATAGAAAGGGGAAAAAAAGGACTCATTTTTTTTTTATAGGCCTGTTACAGATCATGGTTAACCCTTTCTTTACTTTTGCTACAATTCTCTGCATTATTCTTCATCAAGTAAGGTGAATGGAAAATACGGACCTGGTAAAGTCGCTTTAAAACCTGGATTATAGTCATATTTTAATGTGAAAATACTGTGAATATATTCACATGGGAGGTATATCTAAAATAAAAGTTTAATCATCATTGCTAAAATTCTTAATTCTGTTATTTCTTAAACTCTTTGAATCATAGTTCTTGGACTCAAAGGAAAAAAACTGTAGTGAAATTCAAAGAAAGAATATTAAGAAAAAATCTGCAGTAAAAAAAAAATAGCCTTTAGAAATTTGTTGACTGAAGCTATGTGAGACTGACTGTCTTCAGGCACGTGAAAGCATTCATCATTTTGTGTATTTATGCTCAGTTTATCCAGTTGGCACAGGTTATGATGCAAAATCCCACCACCCTGGGAATTTCCTGACAAATTGGTTTTAGTTGACAGGTGCTAAGTTGCTGAGTGCTAATTGGTGGTGGGGGAGGGGGGTGGCTTTCCACTAGTTCTCTTTACAATTCAATTAGACAGAAATCAGTTAAGGGCATTTGGTTTTTTCTTACATTTGTTCCAGCCACCATAGGGTTCCCAAGGTCACACACCACCATTCGGGTGACATTGTCCATCCTGTACTCACAACTCAGTGGGCGCAATGCCTGCAACGAGGAAGAACACCAGTGTGGAGTCAGGGGGCAGAATAAACGACATCCTGTCACAAAAGTAATGGGGCAGCCGGGAAGCTCCTCTTGATTTCAAACACCTGTGTGAATGCCTGAGCCCAAAGATTCGTGTGTGACCGTCAGCTTGGAAGAGAAGCGTGTGAAAAAAGACCAAAGTTTAATTTTAAGAAGTAATGTGCTGGATGGGTAAACACATCTTTTGTGTTTCATCGAGGAAGAAAACGCTGTGCAGAATATTTATATGTACACTTTTGAAATGATTTGCATTACTGTTTAATGCGGGACATGAATATTACAGATAATTAAACATGACTAAGCCAATTCTTGCAAAAACGAATGACAGCAAGATATATAGGTTATCATATGACCCAATAACCATTTGCAAGAAAATTGCTTTGAACACACATTTCTTCCTACGTTGGTTCCATGTTGAGATTACACACCCAATCTTAGATCAATCTTATAAATACTTAAGATGACAAGAGAGCACATTTATGTTTAACCCCTGCTTTTCATCTTCCTTTGTGCCCCACATCCTATTCTGATTAGAATATATATAAAGTCAAGTTCAAAGAGATGCTTAGAATTATATGCTGGAGAAGGTCTGAAGGTTACAGTCAATGGAGGGGAAAGTAAAGGAGGTTTATCATTGGACTCCTATCCTCTGCTCACAGCTCTTCTTGTGTCTTCAGGCTACTCCCATTTGTCTGGAAGTCCACAGCTGGATCTACACCCAGAGCTGCTTTCCATCTTTCAAAACCTAATGTCTCCATGGCCCTGCCCTGGCTTTGAGCAGCTAGACATGTTCATCCATTCTTTCACTCTAACTTGTTAAGTGCCACTGATATATTACCTGTCAGCCTCACTGCCAAAGATAAGCTTGCAAAATGAGGACTTTGACAAAGGACTGCGTGAGAAGACTGTGGAAAAGGGATCCAAACATGAGGACCTCTTATCCATCTGTCAGCCCTACTGAAATTTCATTTAAGAAAGTCACGTGAATTTTCAAGTAGAAGTTTCAGAAACCATCTCCCCTTTCCTTTCTTCCCACTTCATTGAGAAAAACCAAGAATCAAAACAAAGAAAGGGCAAACAAATCTCAGACATCTAAGTCAAGATTTCCGTGGGTAAATCATACACTTTAAGAAAATAAGTTTAAGAGGTCAGGGGTTTTTGTATCTGTTCTGTTCCCAGAGGCTAGAACAATGTACAGCACAAAGCAGTAGATGGTGTCTGGAGATACAGAGCGTAAGTAGCTCATAATCTCTCCTACAAGGAGCCTGAAATAAAATAGACAAACACATGTTGTTCAGTTGCTAAGGGTCCGACTCGGTGACCCTATGGACTGTAGCCTGCCAGGACCCTCTGTCCATGGGATTCTACAGACAAGCATAATGGAGTGGGTTGTCATTTACTTTTTCAGGGAATCTTCCCCAAAAGGGATTGAACTTGTGTCTCCTACATTGGCAGATGGATTCTTTACTGCTGTGTGCCAGGACAAGCACATACTTAAGTATAAAACCCTTTTCCTGCCACCAGCCATTGAAAGGTCTGGTCCAATTCATGAGAAAGAAGCAAAATTTTTGATGTCCAGAGGAAGCATTTAATATCTGCTCTTTCCAAACAACCTGAGCGACATGTTAGTATCCTAAGTAAGAAACGTATTTTTTAAAAGTTGGTAATAATTTTGCTTCTCAAATTTAGTTTTTGCATCTATTCAAGTTCTGAAGGATCCAAAACTAACCCTAATTGTAAGAGATTTTTTTTGTTGGAATTACTCAATCCTGAAAACAGGAGGGAAAAAAAAAAGAACCCAGTAAAAGCTTTCCAAAATACCCATGTGTCCCTTGAACATAATTCAAGGATTTGGTTTCTATAGTAAATATTTTTATCTTATCTGAAGGTTGAAAGTCATATGTACATTTTCCCCAGCTTTCTAGAAATAGCTTTTTCACATCAATCAAAGATCTTTCTTCCTCCCCAGAGTCCCACCCTTTTTCTTTTTTTAACCTTTATTTCCTCTCTCTGAGTGGGAGAAACAGTGATTGTTTTCTAGATATTTCTAGACTATTTTCCTCAGCTGTTCCTGAGACTATCTTGTTCTCATCCATTTATAGCTCTTTGATCATTATTCATTCACGGGAAATATTTACTGTGTACCTGCCACTAACCAGGCACTGATTAAAAAACAACAACAAAACAAAACCTTGTCCTCCCTAAACTTCCTATTACAGAAAGAATTGTAATAAAGAATCACAAGCAATCATAGCAAGCAATGGAGACATACAGTTTGTTAAGTTTCATGATAGAGAAATTCACAGTGACGGAGGAGCACATACACATAGAAATAAGCCACCAGAACTTACTTACAAGACAGAAAGAGACTCACAGACTTGGAGAACAAGCTTATGGTTGCCGGCAGAAAGAAGAGGGGAAAGATAGTTGGGGGGTTTGGGGTAGACATGTACACACTGCTATGTTTAAAATGGATAACCAACAAGGACCTACTGTATAGCACCCAGAACTCTGCTCAGTGTCGTGTGGCGACCTGGATGGGAAGGAAGTTTGGGGGAAAATAGGTACATGGGCTTCCCTGGTGGCAGCTGGTAAAGAATCCATCTGTAATGTACGAGACCGGGGTTCAACCCCTGGGTTGGGAAGTTCCCCTGGAGAAGGGAAAGGCTACCCACTCCAGTATTGTGGCCTGGAGAATTCCATGGACTGTATAGTCCATGGGGTCGCAAAGAGTCAGACATGACTGAGTGACTTTCACTTTCATTTTCAGATACATGTATATGTATGGCTGGGTCCCTTCATGTTCACCTGAAACTATCATAATATTGTTTGCTAATCAGCTATACTCCAATGCAAAATAAAAAGATATTTAAAAAAAAGAAAAAGAAGTAAGCAGTCAAAGAAGACACCCTGGAGGAAGTGACATCTAAGTTCGCCGGTTTGGGGGGAGGTTAG
>SJYX01000771.1:430166-620933 GCA_006410675.1 Oreotragus oreotragus | reverse complement strand
TTAGTGGGGGGTGGCGGGGGGGTTGGGTGGAGGCAGGGCAGCTCAGAGGTTAAGAGGACGGGCCTGACCTGACAGCTCAGGTGTCAATCTTGGTTCTGCTACATAACTTTGGCATAAACTTCTACATAAACTTTGGGCATGTTTCTGTTTCTTCGTATCTATGATAGCCTTGCTGTGTCTCTATCAGGCTAATAGGAGGATTAAGTAAGTTGAATACTTACAAGAGCTCAGAGCAGAGCACAGCTCACAACAATTGCTCCATCACTATTAGACTGAGGCCTGAAGGGTGAGTAGTAAGAAGTAAACTGGAAAAAGGGGACAGAGAGTGGAGTTACTGAGGGAGCAGGACATGTGAGCCCTCTGTGGTGGGAGGGTTCACGGGTAATACAGAAACTGAAAAGAAATTCCATCCCTGTAGGATTAGGGTGTAGGTAAAGGAAGGACTCAGAAACCTGTGATGCGGCTGAGATGAGCGTGCATGTGTGTTAGTCACTCAGTTGTATCTGACTCTTTGCAACCCCATGGACTGTAGCTCTCCAGGATCTTCTGTCCATGGGATTTTATAGGCAAGAATACCGGAGTGGGTTGCCTTTACCTCTTCCAGGGATCTTCCTGACCCAGGGATCAAACCCGCGTCTCCTGTGTCTTCTGCATTGGCAGGCAGGTTCTTTACCACTGAGCAACCTGGGAAGCCCAAGAGGAGATCAGCAGGGGTGTAATTAAGGGGCTCATAAGTCATCTTAGGGATTAGCTCTTTATCCTACAAGCAGTGGGGAGCTAGGAGGGGTTTTTTGTGTGTGTGTTTCTTTTTAATTGGAGTATAGCTGCTTTACAATGTTGTGTTAGCTTCTCCTGCACACCGTGCAAATCAGCTATATGTATACATATATCCCCTCCCTAATGGACCTCCCTCCCCGACCCCTCCAGCCCACCCTCTGGGTCACCACAGAGCACCGAGCTGAGCTCCCACCAGCTATCTGTCTTACACATGGCAGTGTATGTATATCAGTGCCGCTCTCCCAATTTGTCCCACACTCTCCTTTCCTCCTGTGTCTACAAGTCCAGTCTCCATGTGTGTCTCTCTTCCTGCCCTGCAAATAGCTTCATCTGTACCATTTTTCTAGATTCCACATATTTTGATTTGCATTTTAGAAAGGCGGCTTTCTGTGTAGGGAAGAGGCTGGAAGATGGGGAGATAACTTAGGAGACTGTTGTAGTCATCTCAGGAGAAGACTGAGTCCGTCTGGAGAAAGGCAGTGAGATGGAGAGAGGATTTAAGTTTTAGAAACTGAGTGGAGAGTGAGGTTCCCTGAGACAGGCTATGGAGAGGGGTGTGGAAAGATGAAGTCTAGTTCTTTTTGTATATGTGTGTGTGTGTGGATAAACAAAACAAGATTTGTTCTCATGATGGAATATTACTCAGCAATATACAGGAATAACTACTGATGACTAATACACACTATGCCATAGATGAACCTCAAAAACATTGCACAAAGCGAAAGCTGGATGCAAATGACTGTTTATGGTATAGCCCCATTAATATGAAGTGTACAGGAAATGCACATTTACACAGATGGAAGTAAATCAGTGGCTGCCTTGGCTGGATTTAGGGGTGGTGAGGGACTGAAAATAAGCACATGGCAACTTTTTGAGGTGATGGAAATGTTCTAAATCTGTACTGCTGTGATAGTTGCATTCCTCTATAAATCTACTAAAATAACTGAATTGTGTGTGTATTGAACTTATGTAATTACAGTGGGTAGATTTTACAGGATACACATTGACCCTCAGCAAAGCTGTTAAAGAAAAAGATCATAGGTTTAGGGACCAGAGTATTGGGATGATTTGGAAACATTTTATTATTGCAGCTGGGGGGAAATTGAGGTAGGTTAAAATCTGATGGCTATATTCAACTACATACCTGTGATGAACTGAATAATGTGTCCATGAAATCCAGTTCTGGACACACTGAGTGTGAAGTGGGTGGAGAATGGAGTGTGGGTAAAGAATGGAGTGTATATGAGGTCCTTTGAATAGACAGGTTCATAGAGACAGAATGTGGAATGCTGAGTCCCAGAGGCCAGGGAAGGGGGTAAGAGGGAGCCCAGGTTTCCTGGGGACGGAGTTTCTATCTGGGATGGTGAAAATGTTCTGGAGCTGGTCAGTAGTGACACAGCAATGGCATTATACTTCATGTCACTGAACTGTACACTTCAAAAGGGTTAAAATGTTAACTTTTATGTTACATATATTTTACCACAATAATAAAAAGATAACGCACATAGGCTTTTATTTCTGGAAACATTTAGAAGAAAGGTCACTGGAAAAAAGCATAAAGGCTGACTCCATTAAGGTCTCTAGAGCAGGAGATGACCAGCATCTACATTTTCGAAAAGATGTACGTTTTCCACTGTATATAGGTACCACGTCTTCTTTATCCATTCCTCTGTTATGGACATCGAGGTTGCTTCCACATCCTGGCTATTGTAAACTGTGCCGCAACAAACATTAGGGTGCTGTATGTTTTGTAATTATGGGTTTCTCGGGATATATGCCCAGTGGTGGGATTTCTGGGTCAGATGGTAGCTCCATTTTTAACTTTTTAGTTTTTCATCCCTATTTTTAGTCTTTTTAATTACGATTGATATACATACTCTGCCATGTGTGAAATAGGTAGCTATTGGGAATCTGCTGTATAGCACAGAGAGCTCAGTTCAGTATTCTAGGACTGTCTCTTATACACATCTAGATGTNGTGGTGGGATTTCTGGGTCAGATGGTAGCTCCATTTTTAACTTTTTAGTTTTTCATCCCTATTTTTAGTCTTTTTAATTACGATTGATATACATACTCTGCCATGTGTGAAATAGGTAGCTATTGGGAATCTGCTGTATAGCACAGAGAGCTCAGTTCAGTATTCTAGGAAGACCCAGAGGGGTGGGAGGGGGTGGTGGGAGGGAGGACCAAGAGGAAGGGGATATATATGCACGTGTAGCTGACTCACTTTGTTGTACAGCGGAAACTAACACAACATTGTAAAGCAGTTATGCTCAAATTAAAAAAATGATTTTAATCAAAGAACAACAAAACCAACAATCAGATAATCCCTCATATTTTTCCTCTCGAGAGAAAACTGCTTTAAAAAAGCCCCAAACTTGAACTGAGTATAAAAAAAAAGGGACACAAACCTCAAACTGCTTAAAGACAAAGAAGGAATTAGAATGTGGCTTAGTCATGTCAAATTCAAACTCTGCCCAAGGGAAACTGATGGAGGAAAACAGTTACGGACTCATTGGAGATTACGGATAATGTCTGTTGTAATGTCTAAAGCCCCAAAGATAGAAACGAGAAATGTTTCCTATGTTTTCCATGCAACAAAGTGGATAGTAAACTGGATGTTTTGCTAAAAAAAGAATATTTTGAATAGATGCTTTGTGTAACTAAGTCAGGGGTGGAGTGACAGAAAGGGCATTGAAGTAAAAACATAAGAAGAGCCCTGGAACAGCTTTTAAAATAACATACTTGAGCTTCATTGTTTGTTTGTTTATGTATTATTTGCTTGTAAGTGTTCCTAGATGATATGTTCCCCGGAAACAACAGAAATCTGTGATGACTTTAGGACTGTCAAATATAGTTGATTATTGTTCCTCTGGGTTTATTTACTGAAAAGATAATTTAACCAAAACAGTAATCATGAGATTAGAGGTGTGCATAGAGAATTTTGTCTTCCTCACATTTGTAAATGTCTTTCAAATACCCACATCACAACAGTTGTTAGCATTTCTTTAAAGGAATTATATTTCATTAGATGATATAATCATTAGAATATGCGTATTCCCAAGATGGTGCAGTTTTCGGAAAGTAGCAGAATTTTAATAAACTTCAGTTAAACGAACCATACCCATCAGCAAGAATTTAAATAATACTCATTGTGTAGACTTCCATGAAAACTGCAGGCAAGACTATGCAAGTGTGAAACTTGGCCTCTGCCCTTAAATGTGAGTCTGTATATCTCTGAAACCAAGGGACTCTCTCTGTGATCCTTTGGTGTATTTATAATGATTTTCTATCAGAACCCAAAGATATTCTGCGTGGGAAGATTCATATTCTGATAAGGAAAGGAAAGCTATAAAGAGCATCAGGGTCAGTTTAACAAACAGAGGCACTTCAGGATTGGCAAATGACTAAAGCTTGGCTCCTGGTCCTGAAAAGGTAGACTAAGAAGAAAGAAAAAAAAATGAATGCATTTCATTTCCAGTGCCTGTCTAGGCTCTTTTCAGTGCCCAGCTGGGATTGGCAGGACCTTCCTCCAAAAGCAGTAATGAAAACCAGACCTCCTGGGACCTGCTTGAAGCATAAAGGAGCTCAAAGTCAAGGCCAGAAAACAGCTGGGGTGGCTGGGAGTCAGCTTGGGGGTTATCAGTGTGATGGCGATGGATCACACTGGTGGGCTGCTTTTTTCAGACAGTGGTCTTCCTCGTTTCAGCTCCCAATCTTTGGCCACTTTATCTTCACACTGGGGCCAAGAAAGATATGAATACTTAACTTAAGACCATCACTTTTCCTGGGCCATTGCTATTGTGCTTAACAAAATGAGGCGCCATCTTGTTTCCTTTTACTAATGAAGAAACTCTCAGCTCAGACGACTTAACATGGATTTGATTTCAAAATACACCTAGCTCTTTCCTCCTTCAGATCACCTCCTGGCATTACCTTATTGCTGCGTTCAATCCCAACATAATCGGCCTCTTCCGGAATGATCACAAAGAGCTCGGCTTCATAGGCACCTTCCCCTTCATTTCTCGCACTGATTATGAGCATAAGGTGGTTTTCATCTCCAATGATGACCTGATGCTTATCTCTAAAAATGCAGTTTAAAAAGAATATTAGGTATGATATATCTCTGGATGCATGGATATTTTATTTAAGGACTTAGAGGAAGATGTGAACACGCAAGACTGAGAAAAAAACAAGATTCATTGTCACGAGGGGGTGATCAGAAGAATTAAGACTGTCTGGACGGGAATGGTACGAAAACTCCCCAGGGTAAACGTTTGACCACCAGTTCTCCAAACTAGTGGTTACTGGTGGAGGGAGGAGGGGCAATATTGAGGTCAGGGAGTGGCAGGCACACACTACTGGCTGTTAAGTTAGGCTCAAGGACTGTATTGTACCATGTGGGGTATATAGCCTGTAGTTTGTAATAACTATAAATGGAAAGTAACCTTTAAAACCTGTATAATAAATAAATAACCAGTTCTCAAAAAAAAAAAAAAAATTAAAACTACGACCTACAGCATTTGCTAATTCCAATGGTATAAATCCTCCCATTGTGATCAATTTTCAGCTACCCACATACTTAACAGTCTGTCAGCAAAAACTGAACATTTTAAGATTCAGCTCACAAGCCAGAAGAAGGGAGCTTCAGCCCATCCATGAAAACCTCCCATAGGAGGAAGACAGACAGCAGGAAGAGAAGGAAAGAGGTGATTTAGAAAGTATGAGGAGGCGTGGGCAACACAAAGGGGAACCTAAGGGAAGAAAGAGGCAGACAAAAGATCTCAAACAACTACTGGAAGATTGGGGGGCATTTTGAAGAAATTTAATTCCCTCCAAACTTCTAATTGAACCAGCATTTGGAAAATCCTACTTTTGACCCTTAATCAAAGATATTGGTTTGGACACTCACTAAATTATGAAATTTGGAAAAGGTCCCCATGAGCGGTTACCAAAGAGATTCCACACTGGCAGTGAGATCGTTCCTGGAGTGGGTCTGGGTTGAAGGAGGTGGGGAGGAGCACATTTTTACTGGGTGCTCTTTGATTCTGATTTGATTTTGTGACATCTTCAGCTTTACTTCATCGAGTGCCATTAACATTTTTTTTCTCCAGCAAATCAAAACTGCTTCTGTTTCGACCGTCTTAAAGATGTCACAGGGTGCTGCAGAAATGGGTTCAGTAAAGATGTGGATGGAACCCGCTTGTCTGAATCCTTTGTCGATAAGACAGAGGCAAATAAAGTTTCTTCCTATGCTTTTTCTGCCATAGGATATTTACCCCTTAGACCTATTTCTTTTCCTAATACAATGCAGTCAGAACCAGTGCTGGACTGCTGTATCTCCGTCACAAGCCACAGAGAAGTCCTTTCATTCTTCTTTTTTTTTTTTTAATGAAATAGCTTGTAATTTACTCTTTAGACTATTCCAATAGTACATTTCTTGGATCAGAATGTTTTAGTTAAACTTTTTGATATAGAGATTTTTCATGGTATCATAACATAAAAAAAGATAAGATTCCATCTGATGACAAGTTGATATCTGTGACAAGCTAGTTTGCATACATACCCTGGGCATGGCTAAATAAGGTGAAAATTAAACAAGACTTTACAGAGGGTATAGTATTTTTTACCTTTTTTTTACCTTTATAATTTTATAATGCCAGAATTCAGAAAGTACGACCTTGTGTATTCCAACTGCCATTCCTTTTTAATTATTAGAAAGTATAACATTTAAATTTAATAAATTAAGATATTATTACTGCAAGAAATAATCACATTATCTGTTATGTGCCCCTTGAATGCATCTATGTGCCCCCTGAATGCTTCTAAGTGAAAATGTAGTTTCTATTTCTTTGCTATTTAGTTCCTAAGTCATATCCAACTCTTTGTGATCCTGTGGACTGTGGCGCACCTGGTTCCTCTGTTTGTGGGATTTCCCAGGCACAGAAATGGGTTTCCATTTCCTTCTCCAGGGGCTCTTTCTGACCCAGGGATCTAACCCACATCTCCTGCCAGGTGGATGTTTATCACTGAGCCAGCAGGGAAGCCATAAATTTTTAATTAAATATTTTAAGAAGTCTTAAATAATGAGTTATATGAATCAACTGGGGAAAACGCTAGAAGTTTTGATAGTAAAGGTTTATTCAGAATTGAAACAATTTCACTTCCTTATTAAAAAACATATTTTTATGTCTGTGACATAAAAAAAGTTTTTAAGACAATTATTGATTCACATGCACTTATAAGAAATAACACTGAGATCCCATGTGCCCTTTCCTCAGTTGCCCCCAAAGGTAACATCTTGAAAACTGTAATGAATCCTGTTAACAGCATATGGCCATTTAAAAAAATGCATTTATGTACTACTTACTTGGCTGTATTGGACTGAGTGGTAGAGAGCAGGATTTTTCACTGGCACACAGGGACGTTCTCATTGCGGTGCCAGGTTTAGCTGCTCCACAGCATCTGGGATCTTGGTTTCCCCACCAGGGATCGAACCCGTTCCCTGCACTGCGAGGTGGATTCTTTACCACTGGACCACCAGGGAAGCCCCAGGACACCGCCCTTTGATTCCTATTTGATTTTGTGACATCTTCAGCTTTACGTCATTAAGTGACATTAACATCGTTTTCCCAGTCAATCAAAATTGCTTTTGTTTTGACCTGCCAATGTAGGGAAGGTTTCCCTGGTGGCTCAGATGGTAAAGACTCTGCCTGTAATGCAGGAGACCCAGGTTCAACCCCTGGGTCGGGAAGAACCCCTGGAGAAGGAAATGTCTACCTACTCCAGTATTCTTGCCTGGAGAATTCCATGGACAGAGAAGCTTCGCAGGCTACAGCCTATAGGGTCACAGAGGTGGACATGACTGTGTGACTAACGCATTCCCCGCATTGCCAGGTGGATTCTTTACCACTAGACCACCGGGGAAGTCCCAGGACACTGCCCTTTGATTCCTATTTGATTTGTGATATCTTCAGCTTTACTTCATTGAGTCACATTAACATTTTTTTCCAGTAAATCAAAATTACTTTTGTTTTCACCATTTTAAAGATGCCTCTGAGTCATGGCAAAAACAGGTTCAGCAAAGGTGTTGATGGAACCAGCCTGTCTGAATCCTTTGCCCACAAGATAGAGGCAAATACGTACAACCAGAACCACCCAGAGATGAGTTAACTTCTAACAAAAACATTTCCCCCTACTTTTGCTGAAAGATGAAACAGCTCAGGCAATGTCTTAGGGCGTGTCACTTGACACCAATGACAAAGATACTGACCCAAACCACAGGCTAGCCCAAAGGGTAGCTGAGCTCAAGAATTTCAGGCAGTACATTTTGGGTAGTAGTTGGAAGTGTATACTTTCTCCAGGGAAGCTTTAAATAAACACCTGTATTCCATTAGATAAAATGGACAAGTTTATTTATTTAAACTTACGGTCTAGCTGACAGCTTCAAGTCAGGAATGCACATGTTATCTTCTCCACAGTCGACCAGGATGTGAGCCTGAGTTGTGCAAACATGTATCAGAAAGAATCTGAGAAAACCCACATCCCATCCTTTTTCTTGAAATTTATGAATGATCCCACAAGTTAAACCAAAGCTTTCCTTGCACTCTGCTTGAGTCCATCCAGCTAGAAACTCTCTTTGGCAGTGACCTTCCCATATAGGTTAGTTTACTTAAGAGCCCGATTGCAATTCAATCTGAAATGTCTGTAAAGAATGCTACTCTGGCAGTGTTTTGAGGATTACAGGCTGTATTGCTTCTATTACAGTCACATTTTGAACAAATTAAATCTTGGTTGCACAAGGGGAAGGGCTTCCGAAAACACAGGGATGCAGTATTTCAAGAAACGTGTTCAGAAAATCTCCCAAATGTTACAAGCGTGTGTGCAGGAATGAAAACAAAATGGGATGGATTTTTATCTTAAGGTCATGGGAGCAGTGCCCAGGGCCTGATTGAGATTATACCATCCAAGATGGTCCAGGACCTACCTGTTCAGTAACAACGTTGTCCCTGTAATAGTTTAATATTGGTTTCACCTCTAGATCTTCTTGAAAAGTGGATTCATCCAAACTGTAATTCAAACTAATGTTGATTGGAGATAATTTATCTCGGAATTCAGTCTCATCCTAGAGAAAATAATCACAAACTCAAGAAAGGCTCTGTAAAATGGCTGCAAGATGTTAGCTGGTGAAAGGCAGGCAACATTTGATTTCGCAAGTGAATGATGAAGTAATTACCACCCCAGCAGGCTTAGGCACATGCGGATGGATGTAGCACAGAAGAGCCAGCTTCATGAATCTGTGTTCAGAGATGGAATCATTTAGAGCTGTGCCTTTGACGAAGTACGTGCTTCCAGTGGCAATGTTTAGGTTCTCCAGATCTTCAACAACTCACACGAATGGGTCAAATCACATAGTTAAAAGCTTATGGTCGTGCTCATGTCTGACTCTTTGTGACCCCATCAACTGTAGCCCCCAAGCTCCTCTGTCCATGGGATTTCCCAAGCAGGCAAGAATACTGGAGTGGGTTGCCATTTCCTTCTCCAAGGCATCTTCCCAACCCAGGGATGGAACCTGGGTCTCCTGCACTGTAGGCGAACTCTTCACCACTGAGCCACCACAGAAGCTCTATATGTAAAAAATAGACGCACAGTAAAAGCCGCTGAGAGTTTCATGAACTGGGATTTTTATTTTGATGAGGTCGGCAGAATTTGTAAACCCTCTTGTGCTCAGAGGAAGAAAAACCTCTCGATTCTCTTCCTTTCTCATTATTTCTTTAAAGTTCTCATTTGTATGAATTTCAAAACACCTTCAGCACATCTGAAGTTCCCTTAGAAAAGAACCAGAACTTTCCTGGGAGTGAGGGGGTGGCTCCAGCAATAAGGTCTCGGCACACAGAAGCTCCCAAACTGTGCAGTGGGCCTGCCAGCCTTCAGATGCATGCCAGCATCAGTCGTAATGAGACACAAGGGTCGTGCTGGCTTTTCATTCCAGAATGTGTTTTTTTTAATTAACTTTTATTGGAGTATAGTTGTTTTACAATGTTGTGTTAGTTTTTGCTGTACAGCAAAATGAATCAGCCATACATATACATAGACCCCTTCTTTTTGGATATCCTTCTCATTTAGGTCACCAAGGAGCAACGAGCAGGGTTCCCTGAGCTATACAGTAGGTTCTCATTAGTCATCTACTTTATTTGTAAACTCTGCTTTCTGTGGGTTTTCCGTTATTATGTCCCCTCAAAGAGACGACCAACTGAAAAGTCTTTACCATGTTACCATTGGTAAGAAGATGAAATAACTGTATCGTACACATGTTGGCTTTTTAATGGAGGCTTAGGAGTTATTGTAAAAATACATTGCCTTACAATCTAAATGTTCATCGACAGAGGAATGGATAAAGAAGTGGATAAATGTG
Organism: Oreotragus oreotragus; assembly: GCA_006410675.1. Classification (NCBI taxonomy): domain Eukaryota; kingdom Metazoa; phylum Chordata; class Mammalia; order Artiodactyla; family Bovidae; genus Oreotragus; species Oreotragus oreotragus. The sequence goes on along the minus strand of SJYX01000771.1, from coordinate 610,742 downwards.
GTACATTTATACAATGGAACATTACTTGGCCATTAAAAAGAATGAAATAATGCCATCTGCAGCAACATGGATGGACCTGCTGCTGCTGCTGCTGCTGCTAAGTCCACTTCAGTCATGTCCGGCTCTGTGTGACCCCATAGACGGCAGCCCACCAGGCTCCCCCATCCCTGGGATTCTCCAGGCAAGAATACTGGAGTGGGTTGCCATTTCCTTCTCCAATGCATGAAAGAGAAAAGTGAAAGTGAAGTCGCTCAGTCTGTCCGACTGTTAGCGACCCCATGGACTGCAGCCCACCAGGCTACTCCGTCCATTGGATTTTCCAGGCAAGAGTACTGGGGTGGGGTGCCATTGCCTTCCCCGATGGATAGACCTAGAGGTTATCAAACTGAGTGAAGTTAAGTCAGAGGAGAAACATGTATGACATCTCTTGTAGGTGGAATCTAAAAAGAAATGATACAAATGAACTTACTTACAAAACAGAAAGAGACTTGCAGACTTAGAGAAGGAACTAATAGTTGCCTGTACACACTGCTGTATTTAAAAATGGATAACCAACAAGAACCTACTGTATAGCACAAGGAACTCTGCTCAATGTTATGTGGAAGCCTGGTTGGGAGGAGAGTTTGGGGGAGAATGATACATGTATAGGTATGCCTGAGTCCCTTTGCTGTTCACCTGAGACCATCACAACTTTGTTATACTCCAATACAAAAGAAAAAGTCTTTTAAAAAAGAATATATTGCTTTAAAAATATAATTATAACTTACTTTCAATAAAGCCTTTGACTGCCTCACCCTTTTCCTGAGTTGGCTCAGAGATGCACCTTGATAAAATCTGGCCAAACATCCTCATGCAGGATAAAAGTTCAAATAAATTGTGTCTGACTTTTGTGTTTTAGGGAGGGGGAGGAAGAAATGAAAACCACCTGAGTTAGTATTAAGACTAAGAGTATATTCAAAACAAGAAGCAGCTTAGCAGAAATTAATGCAACATTATAAATCAACTATAATAAAAATAAAAGAAAAAAATAAAAAGGAAAACCAAAAAGCAGCAGCTTAGGAAGTAACAGCAATACATTATTAGGTTGACTGAAGTCAGGCTCAACAGAGGAGTGTGTGGCCCTCAAGTTTCCTCCGATCAAGTGAAAACAGGTGCGGGTCTACGAGAACCGCTGATGCTGCTGCTTAAGTCATTTCAGTCGTGTCCGACTCCGTGTGACCCTATGGACTGCAGCCTGCCTGGTGCCTCTGTCCGCGGGATTCTCTAGGCAAGAGTACTAGAGTGAGTTGCCATGTCCTCCTCCAGGGAATCTTCTCTACCCAGGGACTGAACCCAGCTTTCCTGCATTGCAGGCAGATTCTTTACCATTGAGCCGCCAGAGAAGCCCATGAGAACCACTGTGATGGTTTAAATCGAGAAAAATGACTGGAGTTTTGATTTGAACGTGAGAGGCCAAAAAGGTTTGATTCTGGAACACTTACTCGAAGGTAAACGACAAAATCCTGGCACTGGAGGGCTTTCTGCCTTTCTATCACAAGAGGGAAGACGAGATGTGACTGATGGTCATCAAGGAAGAGCGTACGTTTAGCGGCTCCTTTTTGTTTCAGGGTGTCTAACTGCACCTCAGCGGTCAGGCCTAAAGAACAGAAAGACGTAAAGCCAATATAATCCGGAAAGGAAAGGTATTCAGTGAATGCAATGCTTTATCAGAGAGAATTCCTATTTCAACTTGCTTATTCAGGAAACATTTTTGCCATAGTTGGGATCAAAAACAATACATGAGCTGTGTAGATTGGATAAAATACTCCCCAAACTTAAAAACTTGTTTTATGATGGTTTTACACAGTCATTTTCCCCCACAATTGTATCTGTTTTTACAGACAATACCAATTATTCAAGGAATATTTAAATAGAAGTTCCCATATATATAACAGACATTTTTGTGTGAATAAAGAGCTCTTTGAGAAGTAGTGAGGTGCTTGTGCTTAGTCGCTTGTCATATCCGACCCTTTGCGACCCCATGGACTGTAGCCTGCCAGGCTCCTTTGTCCATGGGATTTTCCAGGTGAGAATACCGGAGTGGGTTGCAACTTCCTCTTCCAGGGGATCTTCCTGACCCAGGAATCAAACCCGTACCTCCTGCATCGCAGGTGAATTCTTTACCCACTGAGCCATCGGGGAAGTCCTCTTACTAGTGAATTTTCTTAATATGGTAGAGGAGTAGAAAATGAAAATATGCTCACCTATTGTGTTTGCAATGTTCTGGCCTGCCACAGATGCACAGACTTTTAAAGAAAAGCTAGAGAAAATAATAGTTAATAGTTTTCTGGTTAGTAAACTTTTCAGTCTGAAGGAGCAATCTTTCTTTTCCCCACCCCAGATAAACAAATATGTTATTTTTCCTCTATACTTCTTTTAGTACACACACAATTAAACAAATAAATATGCACATATTTATAATTTATTGATTGATATATATATATATATATCTCACAAGTCTAATACAATTAAGAAAGGTGATATTATTACTTAGGAAGGTAATACTTGGAAGTATTACTAGAGGTCAACCAATCAGTGGATTCATTAATCAATTATTTGCTATCTTTATTCAAGAAATACATATAAATATCTTTCATGCACCAGGAAGTAAAGAATTGGGCAGAATAGTAAGGGGGCAGCTTAGTGATACAGCCTGGAGGTGACCCCAATTTGGGGAATCTGAAGGAATCTGGCATGCTTGGTGCATTAGAGCAGGACCAAGAAGCTGAAGAAAGTGAGGCTTGGTCGATCAGTAGAGAACAGGACTTTGAAAAGCACAGTAAAGAATCTGGATTAAGAGGTGCAAACTTGTAGGTAAAAAATAAGCTGCAAGGACATATTGTACAACGTGGGAAACATAGTCACTGTTTTGTGGAGTATAACCTTTAAAAATTGTGAATCACTACACTGTATACCTGTAATTTATATAACATTATACATCTACCACACTTCAATTAAAAAAAAAGAATTTGGACTTAATTCTGAGGGGCATGGAGCATCACAGTACAATGAACCAGAATCCACTTTCCTTGGAAGCAGATGGGGACTCGGCAGTTACTTGCCAGGGTTGGAATATAATTTGAGACAGAGATACCAGAAGAGGAAGGGAAAAGAAAGAAAATGGGAAGAGGAGAATGGCTGTCTCAGGCTCTGTAGGTACAACAATGCTGCATGTAAGGGCAATAGGATGGAGGGGACTTCCTGGGGATCCAGTGGTTAAGGCTCTGTACTCCCAGTGCACGGGGCCTCAGTTCAGTCCCTGGTCGGGGAACTAAGATCCCACATGCTGCCTGGCATGGCCAAAAAGAGAGAGAAGATAGATATGCAAGAGAGATCTTCATAGTTTTCCCTTGAACGTGCCTTAAACCCAATCCAGGGAGGGGCTGGCTGTGGCTTGTAGGACAGTCTGCACTTGGATCTGGCCATGGAGGGAATGAGGACTGGCCAGTGATCTCTGTCTGCCTGTTGCTTGTGCTAAACTCCCTATGGAAAAATGTCAAGCTCTAAAAGCCAGCATTCACAAGGAGGCTTTTTCACATTTCTAAGGAAGTGAAAATACAAGAAAATACTTAAGTATGATTTAATGACAGCCTTAACATTGTTTATTAGTAAATACTATAGTATGATTGGAACATTTCTACAGAATCCAAAAGGAGTAAATAATCCCTCGTTGTGCTTTAATTATGCGTCAGCTTCCTGTGTCAAATATAATGAAGATATGTCACATCTGGGATTCATCGAGCTCCCGTGACCTCAGTCAATGTCTCCCTTCAGGGTAAAGAATTTGCCACATACCATTAAGCCAAATGTTTCCCGAGACGTCTCTGCTATTTCAAGTGTTTGTACCACTTCCCCAGAGAAATCACAAATTCCAGCCCACTTCTACTTCAGTTGGAATTACTCAAGAAAGACGAATAGTGAATCACATCTTTAAATTTTGTAGCAGGTCTGGCTTTCAAAGCTGGAATTTTTTTCTGTGTCCGACTTTATTTGGAAGTACTTGGTTACATGTTAAAATTGTCCATTGGCTTTTTTTTTTTTTTCTGTTCATCCTTACACCAAACAGACAAAACTCATTAGCTTGTATAAGATAAATTCGTATTTGTAATAAAATGATCTATATGTAGACTGAAATAACTTTACATACAGTATTTTGTTTAACACAATTAAGAAACCGAAAATTTTTTGCAAAATAAAGTTATGAATGGGAACATTATCTCCTCTTTGGGAGAAGAATTTGATTGAGAAATGATGTTATCAGTTGAAGGGTTACTTTTGATTTATGAATTATGTGTGTGCATGTATGTGTGTGCTCAGTCACATCCAACTCTTTTGCGATCCCATGGACCAGAGCCTACTACGTTCCTCTGTCCATGGGCTTTACCAGGCAAGAGTGCCAGAGCGGGCTGCCATTTCCTTCTCCAGGGAATTTTCCCAACCCAGGGACTGAACCTGCGTCTCTGTGTCTCCTACATTACACTAGTGCCCCTTGGGAAGCTCCATCAGTGTTACTCTAAACTTAGTTCCCCCTCTCTGTTACCTTTATATCATTAAGTGGACGATTTTAGCTTTTTCATACTGAATTATTGATAATAGCAGTCCAACCTACATACTTTGTTTACAACCTACATACTTTGTTTACAGATGTTTTTAAGCCAAAAAAAAAAGAGTTGCCAAGTTATAACTTTCACAGCACTCTGTTCTGATGGAAAAAGAAAACCTCACTGAAATATTCATTCTGAATTTAGAAAAATATTTCTCTTCTATATAAGCACACACATGTACATCATGTGTATATTGTTTTTGGTCATGCAGCATGTGGGATCTTAGTTCCCTGAACAGGGATCGAACTTGCATCCCCTGCAGTGGAAATGTGTATAGTCTTAACCACTGGACTGCCAGGAAGTCCCCACCGTATGTTTTATGAAACAGATTTTTAAGTACACTTACAGGTCTTCATCTAATTACAATAAACACTTGAGTTGTCGGGGAAAGCTGTGAATGATTATTAAATTATAATTAAAATTTTAAACTGTTGGGCTATACTTCTTGTGCGTCAGAAAGCAGGACAGTATATCACAAATCCTCTAACACTAGTCCTAACCTGATGCAATAATGGTTGGAATAGTTATTTTGTGAAGTAATGGTATTCATAGCCATGTATGGAGGAGGAAAAATGAAACAAATGTGAAACGGGACTTAAAAATACAAAGCAATTCAGTTTTCAATTGAGCTAATTCAATACTCTTTCAATGATAATAGATTTTACATAAAGAAAAATGATAGATTTTTACATAAAGATTTTTTGTAAAATTTTATGTAAAAATAATAGATTTTACATTATTACTTAAAATAATAATAGATTTTACATAAAGTTAGGTATAACTGAAAGGTTTTTTTCAAATTTGAAAAGGGGACAGTTTATGAACTTCTACATTTATAAAATATTTTTTATTTTAATTTTTCTCATTTAATAACAATTATATGAATATTTATAGGCTGGAAATGCAAGTAGCAGAAACTTTATAAACCTACATAGCTGTTTGAAAGGTACAGAAATTCACATTGAGGGAAATAGAGAACTATTTCCCAGTTAGAGGTTGACTTTTATATGTACAATATAAAATTATATCAAATACAGACAAAAACTACAGAAAAGAAAATCAACAAATACCTTTCAATCATTTTGGAAATACTGAACTAAATTCCTATAATAAATCTTAAGAAGTATTTGAGAAACACATTTGAGACTGAACCCGCTGTTACTTTTGCATCTTCTAACACTCTGAGTCACTCATTCAAAATTTTTTCATGTGAAAATGAAACATCTTTCAGAAAATGGATGCAACAGAATCAAATAAGTAACTGTTATTTGCCCGCATAACAAATTGCATTTTATCTAAGTAATCTGATTTAATGCAGCAAGAGTTCATGAAAAAAAAATTCTTGTTGAAAAGTAATATTCTTTCCACGAGACCAAACAGATCCTATGATCCATTGAAAACACCAAAACTTAAAAAAAAAAAATCAAAACCCAAAAAATCCCTAGAAAAGATAATCTAGTTCACAGGAAGATTCTACACCAGAGTGTGCCCTACACAGATGCTTTAAAGAACTCAGTCTGGAAGCCCAGTCAGTGATGAATGTGCAGAGGACGTGCGGTACATGCTCAAGTAGCACTCATCCTTCCTTTCATGTTCATTTCATCCAGGGTTCAGAGAGATGCTGGCTTTTTCACGTATTTCCTCAGATCCGGCTTTCATTATAATATTTTATGGTTTCATACCCTTTTAAAATGTGCCCAGGGCATTTCCCAGTTACTTTCAGAAGCTGGTTAAGGGGAAGACAGTCCTCCCCAAACTGAGAGGTCCCCGCAAAGGACATTCTTCAAGGAATTCTTCAAGGTCCTCCACACCCCTTATCCTCCACCCTTAAAGGCTCTGATTCTAGTATGCACCCCTGTCCAGAGGCCATGAGCAACATGCTGAAACTGGCTGGGAATGCCTTCTATAACACTGGTCCCCAACCTTTTTGGCACAAGGGCTTGATTTCATGGAAGACAGTTTTTCCACGGAGCAAGGGTTGGGGGAGATGGTTTCGGGATGATTCATGTGCTTTACGTTTACTGTGAACTTTACTTCTAATCTAATGCTGACGCTAGTTTGACAGGAGGTACCAGTCTACAGTCTGGAGGTTGGGGATCCCTGTTCTGAGGGTCTAGACTGATGGGTTCTGCATTCTGACTTTCTCAGGAATTGACCATATCATCTGAATTATGCCATATCTTCTAGAAAATGGGGGCAAATCTCAAACACTCCAAATATTTGTTGATTTTTCAGAGTCTGTGTGTGTGCTCAGTTGTGTCTGACTCTTTGAGACCCTGTACACTATAAACCCCAGGTTCCTCTGTCCATGGATTCTCCAGGCAAGAATACTGGAGTGGGTTGCCATTTCCTCCTAAAGGGGATCTTCCCAACCTGAGGACTGAGCTCTCCAACCCAGAGATAGGGGCTTCCCTTGTAGCTCAATCAGTAAAGAATCTGTCTACAATGCAGGAGACCCAGGTTTGACTCCTGGGTCGGGAAGATCCCCTGGAGGAGGAAACAGCAATCCGCTTCAGTATTCTTGCCTGGAGAATCCCACGGACAGAGGAGCCTGGCAGGCTACAGTCCATGGGGTCATGAGTCGGACACAAGTTTGTGCCTAAACCACCACCACCCAGGGATTGAGATGCCTCTGGCATCTCCTCCATTGCAAGTGGGAAGCCCTGGATGTTGCACAGAACTTTAAGAAGTGGGTCTGTTGCCCCAGACTGGTGCCTGCATGAGAAGTGTGGAGCAGTTGGAGATGATTACTGTGCCCTACCCTGTGCAGACAGTAGGGCGTGAGGAACTATTGGAATCTATAGTGAAGAGAGTCTTACATGGTACCTGTATTTTAGAGACCAAAAAGTCACGATCCTTGGGAGGGGGAGTAGTTTTTTTTTTTTTTTTTTTTNCTGCATGAGAAGTGTGGAGCAGTTGGAGATGATTACTGTGCCCTACCCTGTGCAGACAGTAGGGCGTGAGGAACTATTGGAATCTATAGTGAAGAGAGTCTTACATGGTACCTGTATTTGAGAGACCAAAAAGTCACGATCCTTGGGAGGGGGTGTAGTTTTTTTTTTTTTTTTTAATTTCTTGATCTCGGTTTGGACAGTGGTTTTGGCTGTGTTCCAATTTTGTTCTAATGTCAGGGGATGAGTCAGGGTGATGGTATGGTTGAATTGTGTGGAGATGTTACCAATGGGATATCCTTGTGGGTGTCTGTCTTCAAAGCAGAAGGGTATGTTATAGCCTCCGTTAAACTGATTATAAAATGCCCAGGTTGTGGGTTTGATAAGTTGCCAGGAATGAGTTCTATATGTTCTTTTAAAATCTGGAGAAAGAAGGATCCTATATAATCAGGCCCAAAAGTTGTGGCTCTGGGGTCAAGCCGGGCAGTTGCATAGGCTGAGACACTGGGCCAAGCTTGTGTCTATATCAGAGAATATTACCCTAACAGACTTCTGACCTTGGAGGACCTGCATACCAAGAAGCAAACTGCAGTTTCTTGAGCTGTGTTACACTCAGGCTCTATTTCTTGGTGCTTTCAGGTGACTGGCCAGATCAAAAGGGAAATTCTCAGATGTGTAAGCTGTATTCTCCTACAGTACAGACTAAGGAACCATAATTTTACTGCTGCTTCTGATGATGAGATCATGGCCCCTCAAATATAGGTGAGGACACAAAAATCTCTATAACATTTACCTTCCATCTCATTATACACGTGAGGTTATAAAACTTACATCTGTCTTCAGCACAGAAAGTGAGTAATCTGACCCAATTTGACCCACTATTAAAAAAAAAAAAAAGACAATACATATGTCTGGAGAGTGTCTATAAGCATATACAAATGCAAGCATCAAGATTTTTCTTAATATATTTTCAGTTTCTTTAAAGTTGATTTTAGTATGCCAAGATTCTAAAAGTACTCCAAGATTNAAAAAAAAAAAAAAGACAATACATATGTCTGGAGAGTGTCTATAAGCATATACAAATGCAAGCATCAAGATTTTTCTTAATATATTTTCAGTTTCTTTAAAGTTGATTTTAGTATGCCAAGATTCTAAAAGTACTCCAAGATTTGCTTGGGTGGGAATTTTCTAAGGTTAGTTTTGTTTCTCATCTCATGTGGTGCCTATAGATGGAGACATACCCTTCACAGAAGTCGACAGTGAAAGATCAGCATTGTGCCAGTTACTTTTTTTTTTAAATAGACTAAACTGGCTACTCGGATGTGGTGCTCAGATTGGCAGCATCAACACCACTTTGGAGCATTTTCAGAAACATAGTCTCAGGTCCCACCCCAGATTTATGGCCCCCAAAGTGCAGGTTCACAAGATTCCCAGGTGATCTGAGTTCACACAAGAGGGCAACACTGTAGAAACTCACCAGGCCACAGGTGCCATTGATTGTGGAATCAGGCAGGTTTTGTTTTCCAGATTGATGATCACCGGCTGCAGGAGAAGTTGGGCCCCCACTGTCACAACTGGCCTTGCTCTGCAGAGAGAAGATGCACTGCTTTAACCAGTCCCGCGAGCAGCAGGCAGAAGCCACTGCCACCATTCGCGGCCCCAGTGCCAAGAGTTCCCCTCACTGCGTGAACAGGTGGGCTTAGGACTCAACCAGCTACGTTCAGACACCTCCGGTTGCTCATGAATATTATAGAGCTGTGAGACCGTGGGGCAAAGCTGCATTCACGGACCTGCTCTGTCTATGGAGTGCTCTCAGTATTTTGGTGACATGGCCATGCAATACTTCCCTGGGATCTGCTAGTCTATCCACATTCACATCTGAATATGAAGAAACACATCATCCTACAGTCACTTGCGTCACATCTGTAAGTACCTGAATTTTTATTTTATTTATTTGGAGGTGCCAGGTCTTAGTTGTGCCATGTGGGATTTAGTTCCCTGACCAGGGATTGAACCTGGGTTCCCTGCATTGGTAGCGTGAAGTCTTAGCCACTGGACCACCCCGGAAGTCCTGGGATAGAGACTTTTAAATGTTTTTTGCTTTGTTATTTTTTTACTTTTTAAAAAAAATTTACTTACTTTTAATTGAAGGATAATGGCTTTACAAGATTGTGTTGGTTTCTGCCATACATCAACAGGAAACAAACCATAGGTATATATGTGTACCCTCCCTCTTGAACCTCCCTTCAACTTCCCACCCCATCTCACCCCTCTAGGTTGTCACAGAGCACCAGTTTGAGCTCCCTGACTCATAAGTCAGATAAAAACAAGTATCATATATAAACGCATGTATATGGACTCTAGAAAGATGGTACTGATGAACCTATTTGCAGGGTAGCAACGGAGACGCAGACATAGAGAATACACTTGTGGACACAGCGGGAAGGAGAAGGTGGAACAAATGGAGAGAGTAATATGCAAACATACACATTACCGTATGTAAAATAGATAGCCAGTGGGGATTTTTAAATGTTGACTGGCAATTTTCTAGCCAAGCTTTGCAGATTGACTTAAACCCGTGAGGGTGGGTGGACTCATTCTGTGCTTCATACAGAGCAATGGTTCTCAATCCTGATTGCACAACAGAAGCAGCCAACAGCTTTAAAACAGAAACCAGACCCAGGCTCACCACAGATCAATTGAATCAGGGGGTCAAGGCCAGGCACTGGAATGTCAAACACACCGTCCAGGTGATTCTGTTGTGCAGCCAAGCTGGAGGAGAGGGACTAATACAGAGTAAACTCAATTCCAACCACCCAGGTGAGGATAAACCAGACAAGAAAGTAAATCACTGGGAAAGGGAATAGGGCAAATTTTTAAAGCTTGGTGCCAAGACAGGAGAGCTGAGAGCCCGATCTCCAGATGACAATGTGAGATGATGCTATGCTGCTTAAGTTTTCCTCTGACAGGTGGGAGGGCTGGGCCATGGGGCAACGGGTTGTTTAGGGCACTGCTGTAAAGGATTTCATGATTACCATAATGGTGCCTAGTGGGAATTTTCCTAAACTCCTTTATACTATCTGTACGCTGTTAGGTGATTTTTATGTTCAATATTGTGTGTGCTCCAGTCCTTGGAAAAGCACCTTAGACAGGATTAGACACACAAGACATTTATTAAGGTAAATACCTATGAAGGAAAAAGGGGAGAGAGGAGGCTAGGAGTCAAGAGTGTGATGTAGGTCTGATCCCTGGGAATGAACAAGGAAAGAAAAGGCAACCTGGGAAAGAAGCTCCAGCTGGGACACTCGGGGAGGAGGGTCTTAAGCCAAAGTTGCCTGTTTGTGGAGCTCCAGGTGGGCCTATGTTTGTATCCCTATTGTGTCCAGTAATGACTGGGAGCCATTTATGGGAAACAGGTCCTTGTTGCAAATGTAGATTCAGAGCACAGTGGCTGGACCACGAGTCAGTTGCACTCCATCAGCTCCAAGTGCCTCTTGCCTGGAAAATCCCATGGATGGAGGAGCCTGGTAGGCTGCAGTCCATGAGGTCGCTAAGAGTCAGACACGACTGAGTGACTTCACTTTCACTTTTCAGTTTCATGCATTGGAGAAGGAAANGACACGACTGAGCGACTGAACTGAACTGACTCTCAACATTGATGCACTTGGATGTCCTCTGACCTACAAGTTTTTCAAATCTTTTTTTTTTTTTTTTTGGACCTCAGAAAGAGATCACTTTGGGGAAAAGAAGCAGATCCATACCTGTAGTTCCATTCCTTCCCTTCGCAAGATAGCTGGGTCCATCTCATCCTCTTGGCAGAGTGCTGTTGTTTCTCCAAGGCCCATTGTATCTTCTCTCTAGGCTCCCTTCCCACCTTACTCTAGGTGGGTAATTGCTAAAGACTTTCTTGTGATCCCCCCTCAGCATTCATCCAAGTATTAAAATACAGAATTTTACCCCTGGCAGCAGCTTCTAAGACACAGTATAATATCCATCACTGTATGGATAAAGAAAAGGAAGTCTGCAGAAGGGAAATAAATAGATCAAGACTGGAGAGGCGGTTCACAACAGAGTCTATATCCAAACCTAGTCAGAGTCTGGTGACCTGTTTGAGGACATATGGTCAGTTGATGACAATGCTGGAATGAGAAACCAACTCCAAGAATTTTTTCCACTACAGCATCCTTCAACACAGCTAGAACACCCTTGCCCATTCCTGATGGGAGGACGCCCCATTATTGATTCACTAATGCTTTTGAGGATATTCACACTGAGGGCTGAGTGTCAAGGTGGGCTTTAGGAGAAAGGGTAAATTGTGCTACCAGGGAATGCTAGTGACCAAGTCTGGTCTTTTATCTCATACCAGCCTTCCCACCTAAATCCACTTTTATGGCTTAAGCTTTTTGATTACTTTCCTATCCAATCCCCCTTTCTGGCCATGTGTGATTACTATCTTGCTATTTCAAGTTTCTCTCCAGCTGGCTAAGTCTTCACATAGGTTTTTCTCTTTGATTTCATCTCATCCGCCTGGGGTAGGAGGAGAGGAGAGAGCAGCTTACCTTCCCATTGCTCTATTCACCTCTCACTCATTTCTTCCCAGCTCTCCACTTTTCACCACTTTCTACTTCCCATTCCCTCTCTTCCTTCCATTTCTCTTAAAATAATGGCCCCTGAATTTCTTGCCTCCACCAAAATAGATGGCTTCCCTCCCTCTGCTCAAGGGGTGGGGGCGCACCATGAAAACCCCAAATGCCATCTTTCATCTTTCTTATTTCCTATTTTCAGCATGTATCCTATTTTTAACTCTGCCTCCTTCTTAGCAGATTGACACAGCACTCTGCTTGGTTCCCAGAATAAATGCAATTCAAGAATGAGCGGCAAGTCCAGCCTCCCAGAATCCTCTGTAGGCAGGCATTCGCTAGGACTGTTGCTGCCAGCACTGGAGAAGTATCTCTACTGGCATCTGTGTGTCTCAGAGCCCCATCTTTTGCTGTCCTGGAAACTCCTTCCATACAGGATTTTCTTTCTAGCAGATTTCCCTTCCTGATCATGTAAGCACCAAGCTTACATTAAAGATGTTTTTATTCCCCTAGCATATACTGGTTACACTATAAAAGATACTTAAGAAGTACTCGTTGGGTGAATGAATGCTAGTACATTAATAACAGATCATCACTGAGTTTATAGGAAGTCAAGCTGGAATTATATGATCCACAATGTGAACAATACATATTAGAATTCACATTTTAAAAATAAAAACCAATTTCATATTACATCCAATATTGCTGATGTCTCCAAATCATTATAATCCTGAATGAAGGAGCAACATTTACAGAGCAACTTCCACTATCAGGACCTGTACCTTGCTTAAAAGATATCTTTTATTCTATAACCTCTGAAATGGGTACTATAATCCCCATTTGGGGGTAATAAAACCAAGACTCAAGTAGGTGAGCAACTTGGTCTTGATAACAGAAAGAGTAAGTGGATTCAACTCAAGCCTAACTGCCTTCAAAACTCACTTTAAAAACTGAGAGAGGACTTGGAGTCTTTGAACACAACATCTGAGGTAGCACAGGCTAATACCTTCTGGTTCAGCCCGTGTCCCCTTGTCTATTTCTCTCATGCTTGGCACATAGTAGGTGCTCAAACAAATTATCTGTTGAATTACATTACTGAATGTACCATTTAGACTCAGTTTCTTAACCTGGTATCATTCTAATTTTCTGGGCTTGACATAGACACTTTAGAAGAAACTCAGCATCAAGCTCTGGAGGGTTATCAGATGGGGACACACAAGCCAAGGCTTTCTGTCTTCATAAAGGAAAATGGGTATGGGATAAAAACTTAGCAGGCAGGATTCAGATTAGAACTAAAGGAAACACTGAAAGACACTGGACCAGACCGTGAAGAAGACAAAATATTTTGTCTGCAGAACCCTATCTCTCTGGGATGAGTCAGATTTCTGCCTGCTGGGAAGGCTCTATTTCTGAGGGTCTACAGAGGCACCAGAAGTTGCTTCTGTGCAATTGTGGCAACAGTAGGAAGAGTCTGCCGCTGAAACTGCCTTCATTCAATGGCATCCTCTTCACAGCAATATGGCGTTGTCAGTTCCCTTGATCGCTCTCTGATGCGTAGCTTTAATTGTATCCTTGCTTTTATGTAGAGAATAGAATCATGTTCCCAAGAGGATAGCCAGGAAAATCCACTGCCAGACTCGAATACAAATGGGAGCCTGCAGAAATTGCTGCTTCATGGGTGGGCATGGGAGAAAAGAGAAGAGACAGGTATCCCTGAAGATTTGGGGTTTATGCAGGAAGGGTCACTGCCCCCTTCTACCTCTACTAGGAGTACAAACAGCAGAATGTTATTCATAAGAAACTGCCTGGAAATCGCATAGGAAACATCCTGTGCATAGGAAATTGCCTGTGGAGGAGGGTTTATGTGTGCTGAAAAGCTGCCATCCTCCCAAAAAGCTGCCCCTCATCCACACTGGAGCTTCTGTGGCCTAATATCACTGTTGACATGATTATCTATTGCCTTCCTCAGTGTTATGTGTGTTGCTATGCAATTGAGATCATACTGTACATCCAGTTTGCAATCTGCTTTTTTCATTTAATATTGTAGTTAATAAGCCTTGGAGGGTGGGAAAGTTTGGTAAAATCCAGCCATTTTATAGTTGGCAGTGATAACAGGCAGAGACAGCAACAACAACCAGCACTGCTGTTCAGGTCCTGGCAGCTGGACTAGTCCTGTCCCACCAGTGGAAGGGTTTAGCTGTTTATACAACTTCATGAGGCAGTGGGCAGTGGTTGGCTCTAGGAATTGGAATTAAAGGAGTTTTGTTTTGTTTTAATCTGCTCTTATTTTTTCCCCAAAATTTCATAATAAACCAGTTATCATTTTTATAGTCAGAAAAAATTATCTTAAGTGTTTCTTCTTTGTGCTGCCAAGAAAACAGCAAGGCATTAAAATCTGAATCAGCTACAGAAGAGCAAGCCACCCGAGGCTCATCTCCCATGCCTTAGGCTGTTTATCTACAAAGTGGGACATTCACCCTAGACCCTCTCACAGTAGAGACTGTAACACCATTACTCTCATACAGAAAAGGTATATGGGACAAGGTAAAGAGATTAGCAGCCTGGATCTGGGAGGTGGCCGAGCCTTGTGGTCCACAGCTGCCCAAGCCTCCACACCCCTTCTCCAACAAGCCTCCCAGAAGAAGAACATCCATTCACCTTACTTAGGCTCATAACCTCCCAATGTAGGCATCACTGAGAACAGACTGGAACTCAGTATCTTTAGACCCTGAAATAAGGAATCAAGCTCCTTCCTTGTCCCACTACTCACTCACAGAGCTGACTAGTTCTTTAGGCCAGGAGACAAGAACCTAGAGACCAAAAAATGTTTAGGGGTCCACAAAAATATTTTATTTTGATTTTTTAAATATATTACCGTATCTGTCATATGCCAACAGAGTTGTAAACATACTTTTTTTTTTTTTTTTAATGGTGGAAGAGGGCCTACAAAAGCAAATTTACCTGAGATTCACGAAAGTCATAATGTGATCCTGCTCAGCCTATATCAGCTTCATTTTTTCTGGGCCCTACTATGAAATTATCAAGGTGGATTGTGGATTAGATTGCTGACTATTCCTCTCTATTCATCTTCTTTATCTTTCTGGTACAAAGGAACCAAAACTTGGGTGTGGATATTTCACATAACAAGTAACTAGAACGATGAGGTTAGACTGAGACCCCCACAGCAGATTTAGGCAGATGGAGACATATTTAGCAGAGAGCAGAAGAAATAGGGCTTTTAATTGCCCACACAAACAACCATCACAACACAGGACGAACAAGAAGCCATAACTCTAGGAAATGACTTGGCATTTTCCTTTTTTTTTTTTTTTAAGAATGATTATCCCTTATTCCTTAGGATAAGGTTTCTGCAAAATGTGAACATACCCTTTAATAACTCTGGTTCTTCTTTTCAAATTAAAGTTATAAATAAATAAGCACAATTTGCGAACCATTTGATTACGTCCCTGTACTTTCCCAAGATTCCCTAAGGAGGCACTTACACCAATTTTTGCATCATTAATATTTAAATAAAAATTTGAATTGAATTGTGAGACAAAAAGGCATTTACAAAGCACATGTTTGGGCACAATGCAGCATGAGTTTTAGACTTAGGGAGCCAGTGGAACATTTGGTCCCTGCAGAGCAGCAACAGAATAATGCAGCAAAGAATTTTGAAAGGAGAGAATACTGGTTTCAAGGGAGGAAGCAGGGCAGAAACTCCCAGTTTTATCTGGAGTCTCTTATTCAGCAGCCACAAATACACGGATCACCATCAGGAACCAGGAAGTAAGCAAAAAGGGCAGTTGAGCAGGCAACACCAAGTCACAAAGCCCAAGTCATTTTTAAAACATCAATGAAAAGTTACTGTGCTTGAGACTAATATCACTTCCCTGGTGGTCCATCAGCTAAGACTTCGTGCTCTCAATGTATGAGGCCCGGGTTTGATCCTTGATCAGAGAACTAGATCCCACATGCTGCAAGTAAGACACTATGCAGCCAAAAGAAAAAAAAAAAAAATTAAGTTACTGAACTCAAATCACCCCAAATACCTGTGATACAAAAAAAAAAAAAATTAATTCCAAACACCTTGTTTAAAAAATGAGGTGACTTTTCAATACATCTTGTTGAAAATTTCATTTTGTAATTTTGTTGTAATTTTCATTGGTAAACATTTATAGAGCTCGGCACTATGCCAAGAGGGTGTATACGACTGTTCAAGAAGTCAGCCCCCAGGGGATTGTAATGTGTTTGGGAAACATGAGAAATACTAGATGTAAATGCGTCACAGCAGTATGGGGCATACCTGCTGAATGACACCAGAATGGCCCTGCCTCTAAGTTCTGTGCAGGAGCCAAGAGAAAGGCGAATCCTCAAGTGACTAACATGTCATTGAGGATCCAGTGGAAAGCAGATGGCACACTCAAAGGATTTCACTGAAAGTTTAAGAAAATAATGATTGGAGTGTGGGCAGAGTTAAGCCAACTAATCGCAGTGGCAAACAGGGCCAGCAGCAGGGAATGCTGGCACCACTCTTGGCCTGTAGGGGAAAGGCAAGGAGCGAAGTCGTGGAGCCCCATTGAGCAAGTGCTGGTGTCTGGAAAATGGGAGGCTCCACAGGAGCTGAGGACAGAAGCTCAGGATGCGGGGTGGGGAGTAAATCTCCAGCCTCTAGTCACCTGCTGGTGCCGTCCACAGGCTCAACCAGAAACTGGAGGACAAGAGAGCTAGGAGATGCAGTCATGGGGCACAGATTGGGAGAGACAAGAGTGGAGAATGGGCAGGGTGACAAAGGGACACTAACCCAGTGCACGGGCTGGACACCTCACTACGGGCTTTAAGAGAGAGGAGAGTTCTTGGCATAGTAGTGGAAGGGGAAAGGCATCTTGGGCAGAAGAAGACATGCCCATACAGGAAATGGGAAACAATTGATCTTTCAGCCGAGAAATGTGTGCAAAGTGCATTTTCTTGAGAATAGGCAGGCTGCAAAATTCAGGAAGCTTGGAGGTACAGATACACAGAACTCAGTCTCAGCACAATGACGTCTGAGGTGGATAGTTCTTTGTGCCTTGTAGGATGTTTAGCAGCATCCTTGGCCTCAGCAGCATTTCACTCTGAGTTGAGATAACCAGAAGTCTTCAGGCATTGCCAAACATCCGCTGCACACATACTAAGTCCCTTCAGTCATGTCAGACTCTTTGTGACCCTATGGACTGTAGCCCACCAGGCTCCTCTGTCCATGGGGTTCTCTAGGCAAGAATACTGGAGTGGGTAGCCACGACTCCCTGCAGGGAATCTTCCCGACCCGGGGACCAAACCCCCATTTCCTGTGGCTCCTGCATTGGCAGAAGATTCCGTATTGCTGAGCCACTGGGGAGACCCAAATATCCTCTAAGTAAATTTCCCTCCAAGTGAGAGCCACTGGGAAAAGAAAGGAAAGAGACTATAACCAGAAATCTGTTGAAACATGGGGTAGACGGGAGATTCTAAAGGCTTAGATCAATGCAGAACAGTAAGACAGACAAGAGAAGGACAAATGACACAGACCCTGAAAAAGAGGAGCAGGTAGGCTGTGTGAGGACAGGGGTGGGCGGTCGTGAGTAACTTCCAGGCTTGCAGATTGGACAGCAGGTAGGATGACGTCTCCACTGACAGACCTGGGAAGGCCCGAGGATCATCTTACGCAACATGATGTGTCTTCTGTGAACTTAACTTGAAAGGAACCATCGTTTAAATAAGGCACTGAGTTAAGAGCAGAGACTAGGACAAGAGGCATAAATCTGAGTCATCCACACAGAGACAGACTTGTACTCTCCTATGGACAGAAGGAAAAGTAGAGAAAACCAAGGTTTTCTTTTCTTTTTGGGCAGGAGGGATGTTGGGGTGGAAAGGCATGGTGTGCCTATTTAGAAGAAAAACGTGGGATAAAAACAGAAGGTTCCTCAGACAAATCAGGCAGTTTTCTGAGGTGGAAAATGGGCTGAAGTCCAGATCCTGCCCCACTTGTCAATTCCTTTGTCCTGAGGACTCTGCCTGACATGAGCGACCACCTTTTTCTAGTGTACAGAGATGCCACGTAGGCTGGGGATGGTACTGAGGAGACTCAAAGCTCCCACAGAAGAGTGTCAAGAAGGGAAGTGCCTTGTTGGCCTCACCTCCCCAGTGATTAATGGTCCTTTTCTATTTTTTCTTTTACTCATTCAAATCTGTAAAGAAGTAGAATTTCCTAGGTGATAAGAATGACCAAGGTGACTTTTGTTATGTTAATGAGGTGACTTCTGAAAGTCATCTAAGGATGGAGGCCGTTTACCAGAAGAACTAGGCATGTCATTAGAGAATTGGAAGTTTCAGTCCGACTCCCCAGACCCCTGAGGCGGGGAAAGGGCTAGAGGTTGAATCACTCACCTGCAGTGGGCAATAATTTTATCAAACATGCCTTGTAATGAACCCTTCATAAAATCCCCAAAGGAGAGTTCAGAGAGCTTCCAGGCTGACAAACCAAAATGCATCCACATGCCGTGGAGCTGGGCACCAGAGTGCACAGGGACAGAAGCCGCTTTCTTCTGGGCCTCACTCTATGTATCTCTCATCTGACTGTTGATCTATATCCTTTAATATCCTTTGTAATGATCCTGTTAAGTGAGTAAACTGGTTTCTTGAGTTCTGTAAGCTGCTCTAGCAAATTAATTGAACCCAAGCAAAGGGTTGTGGGTCCTGTGATTTATAGACAGTTGGTCAGAAGCACAGGTGACAACTTGAATTTGAGACAAACATCTGAATTGGAGGGTAGTCTTGTGGGACTGAGCCCTTACCTGTTCAACCTGATGCTATGTCTGCGTAGACAGCGTCAGAATTGAGTGAAACTGTAGGACACCCTACAGATGTAGATGGTGTCAGAGAACTGCTTGGTGGTGTGGAGGGAAAAACTGCACATGTTGGAAATGGATACAGAATGGTAGGCTACTATAACAATATACCAAAAACTGGGTGGCCTAAAAAACAGAAATTTATTTATCCTGTGGGGAGAGTGTGTCATTTCCTCAGTTCCCTCTCACTGCAACAAAGATTTGAAGCAATGGGTAAGTTACAGCTTGGTTACAGCTTAGAGTTTTATTCAGTAAGCAGAGGAGGGTGGAACGGCATCACTGCCTCAATAGAAATGAGTGAGCAAGTTCCAAGAGATGGTGAAGGACAGGGAAGGCATGGGCTCACAGAGTCAGACCAAGGAATGGGTTTCAAGGATAAAAGAGCGATCAGTAGGGTCAAATGCTACTGATAGGTTGAATTGAGGCTAAGAGACAACTTTTGACATCATGTTATTTGAGAGCTGGACAAGAGTAGCTTTGGGGGAGAGATAAGGATGAAAGCCTGAAATCAAGGAAATTCAAGAGAGGCTGAGAGGATAGAAATTAAAGGAAGCAAGTACAGACAACTCTTTTAAAGAACTCTGCAATAAGGGGAGCAGAGAAATGGGGCAAAGCTGGGGGAGAAATTACAGAATGTTGATGGGAATGAGGGGAAAATGAAATGATGAAAACATATATGCTCTACTCTTAACTACACAGGAAAACAGAAACAGTGTTGACCTATTTGATGAGTTTACTTTAAAAGATCTTATGGACCAATATCTGAAACATATTTTGTAAAGTATATGTAAGTTGTGAAACATAATAACACCCCCAAAACCACTACCCACACCAAGAGCTAGACCACCATCAATCACATATGTCCATGTGCTCTTCTCTCTTGCATCCTGCTTCTCTCTTAGAAGAAAGAGAGAAAGAAAGAAAGCAACTTTCCTCAGTGTTATGATCGTTATTTCCTTGTAAAATCATAGTCTATTGTACTTATTGTACAGTTCTTACACTTATTCAGTTGTACACATTCTGTTGTACTTACTGACTGACTGATCTTCAACCTGGCCTCCTGCAGGCTGTCAGGCCACTTCGGTCAGACAGCAACATGAAATTACATTCTTACATTTAACCTTCCACACTGAAATTTTATTTTTCATCTTCCAGCTCTAGCTTTGCTTGAACCACCCATTCTTCTGCAGGAAGATCATTATTATTCATTCTTTTCTGTATCATTTACCCTGCATGAAAGCAGGAAAGACACATCACACCTTCTTCTCTTGTGCACACACAAAATGGACCCCAGTGACCACAGCATTTTTTTTTTTTCTCCTGAAAGATGCACTTATTGCCATCAAATTCCCAGCCTCCCTGTCCAATCCCAAGGCATACACTGCTCAGCAGATGCCTTCACCAGAATCTGGTGGTCCCTCCACAGAGGGAGTAGGAAAGTGGGTGATGGCCAGTGATTCTGTATCCTTTATCTTCTAGTCTTGCCTGTGGACAAGTGGCCATCCTCAAGTCATCTAGAAGTCTCCAGGTGTGCAAGGACCTGTAAGACCCTGACAAATGCCAACAGACTGGACCCTTCACAAACAGATGACAGCAGACTCTGAAAGCCCTCTGCTTTCAGAGGCTCCAGCTCCCCAACTTGCTCATCGATGCTTGAAATTACTTTGAGAGACAACAGTTTTCACTCACAATTGGAGAAAACTTTAAGTCCCTAAATGAACTAACTCATTGATTTAGACCAGTGTACTGGTCTGAAACATTAGATGACGCAATGGGCAACTGAAAAATGGGTATGAAATGACAGACAAGGGTTATAGTAGAGAGCAAAAGGGCTTTTCTTGCTTCCTTGGGTGCCTAAAAAAGAAAAATCTTAAAATCACAAGATCTGGAGTCAAATTTGGTCTCACTGCCAGTGGTCTGACCATAGGCAAGTTACTCAACGTTTTATGTCTGTCACTTATTCCTAAAATGAAGGTGAATACCTACTTCCAGAGTCACTGTGAGACTTTGAGGCCATTCTAAGCCTGAATATTTTCCTTCTTGCCCTGATAACTTTAGCACCTCGAGCTCTGTTCCTATCCACACCAGCTCCATTCCCCTTTCTGATCATCACAGAGGTTAAAAGGGAGAAGTCTGGAACACTGAATGGAAGTACAAACCCTAACCCTATCACTTGCTACGAGCTTGGGCAAGTTGCTTGACTGCTCTGTGCTGTTTTCTCTGTAAAATGAAGATAATAAGGGTATTTGCCTCATGGAGTGACTGTAAGGATTGAGTGAATTAAGACGTTTGAAAAGGGAGGTGGGGGCGGGGGGGGGGGGTCACTGCAAGAAGCGTCTCTCCGACAATCTTTCCCCAGGGCTTCCCCTCATCTGCTCTCTTTCCACAAGCCAAAGGCAGCACCGAAAGCTCCTCCCTTCCGCTAACATAAAAAAGCCTGTAAAGTGCTACAGGGAATGGCAAGCCACTTCAGTATTCTTGCCTTGAGAACCCCATGAACAGTATAAAAAGGCAAAATGATAGGATACCAAAAGAGGAACTCCCCAGGTCAGTAGGTGCCCTTATGCTACTGGAGATCAGTGGAGAAATAACTCCAGAAAGAATGAAGGGATGGAGCCAAAGCAAAAACAATACCCAGCTGTGGATATGATGTGATAGAAGCAAGGTCTGATGCTGTAAAGAGCAATATTGCATAGAACCTGGAATGTCAGGTCCATGAATCAAGGCAAATTGGAAGTGGTCAAACAAGAGATGGCAAGGGTGAACGTCGACATTCTAGGAATCAGCGAACTAAAATGGACTGGAATGGGTGAATTTAACTCAGATGACCATTATATCTACTACTGCGGGCAGGGATCCCTCAGAAGAAATGGACAACAAAAGAATCCGAAATGCAGTGCTTGGATGCAATCTCAAAAACGATAGAATGATCTCTGTTCGTCTCCAAGGCAAACCATTCAATATCACAGTTATCCAAGTCTATGCCCCAACCAGTAATGCTGAAGAAGCTGAAGTTGAACGGTTCTATGAAGACCTACAAGACCTTTTAGAACTAACACCCAAAAAAGATGTCCTTTTCATTATAGGGGACTGGAATGCTAAAGTAGGAAGTCAAGAAACACCTGGAGTAACAGGCAAATTTGGCCTTGGAATACGGAATGAAGCAGGGCAAAGACTAATAGAGTTTTGCCAAGATAATGCACTGGTCATAGCAAACACCCTCTTCCANCCCAGACAAAGGAACTGGTCAGACTGCAAGCAACTATGATTCTCCTCTAGGGGCTTCTCTTGGCTGGGCCAGGGCATTACCCTCAGCCCATGATGGATGGGGACTGGATGGATAGCTAGGTCCACGAGCTAGCAAGGCTTCTTTCTTAGGGTGACTCTAAGGCATGTGCTTCCTGTCTCCAGACTTCCCCAGTGAGACAAAGCTCTAGTTGCTCACCCAGTCAGCCTCGTGATAATAATCTTTCCTTTTCACATCTCTCTTCTCTACTTCCTTAGCAATGATTTCCGGGGGTTATTCCTCAAATAAACTACTTATTTTCTAATATTTAATGTCTGCTCTTAAAGAACCCAACCAAAGACAATAATTCTTGTGAAAAAATTTTTTTTCTTTTTTTAAAAATAGACTCATATCTTCAGGATTAAAATCACTCAAAATATCTCTGGTTACATGGGAGAAATGTAAGTGTCCATCAACAGATGAATGGGTAAAGAAGATGGATACACACAACACATACACACACAGGACTATTAGTTGGTCATTAAAAAAATGAAATATTGCCATTTGCAGCAACATGGATGGACAAGATGGTTATACTGCATGAAGTCAGAGAAAGATAAATATTATATGATCTTACTGATATCTAAAATATTATACAAATGAATTTTATACAAAACAGAAATAGGCTTACAGAATCAAAATATCTCTGGTTACATGGGAGAAATGTAAGTGTCCATCAACAGATGAATGGGTAAAGAAGATGGATACACACAACACATACACACACAGGACTATTAGTTGGTCATTAAAAAAATGAAATATTGCCATTTGCAGCAACATGGATGGACAAGATGGTTATACTGCATGAAGTCAGAGAAAGATAAATATTATATGATCTTACTGATATCTAAAATATTATACAAATGAATTTTATACAAAACAGAAATAGGCTTACAGACATAGGAAAGAAACATCTTATTATCAAAGGGGAAAGGAAAGGGGGAGGAATAAATTAGTAGCGTGGGATTAACAGATATACATCATTATACATAAAATAGATAAGAGTATACTGTATAGCACAGGGAACCATATTAAACATTTTTAAATGAACTATAAAGGAAAATAATCAGAACATATATATATATCCACATAACTGAGTCACTTGGCTGTAGCTGAAACTAACACAATATTGTAAATCAACTATACTTCAATTTTAAAAGTTGAAAGTTTCTTGTTATATAAACACAGCATCGGATTCAGATGATAGACTCAGGACTGGACTCCAAAGATCCATGTTTTAAAAGATGTGCATGCCAATGTTTAATTGGAGAAGGAAATAGCAACCCACTCCAGTATTCTAGCCTGGAGAATTCTACGGATAGAGGAACCTGGCGGGCTGTTGTCCATGGGATTTCAAATGGTCGGACAAGATTGAGTGACTAAACAACAATGTTCAACAAGTCAGATGAAGGTCATCTAGTAGGGGTCCCCAACCTCCAGGACCTAATGCCTGATGATCTGCGGTGGAGCTGATGTAATAATAATGGAAATAAAGTATACAATAAATATAAGGCCCCTGAACCATCCCCAAATCATCCCTGCCCCCACTCCTGGTATGTGGAAAAAGTTTCTTCCACGAAGCCAGTCCCTGGTGCCAGAAAGGTTGGGGACTACTGAAGGGAGCTCCGTCTGTGAGATTAAGTAAGACAGTAAGTCAAGTATCTATGACTCATGGAATAAAACACCCTCTTCCAAGGGTTCAAATCTATAAAGTCAGCAAGCAAAGTTTCTAAGTCTACTAGTTTTTAAAACATATCAGAATTTCACCATTTTCAATGATTTTCACTTTTTTTTTTTTTCTGTTAACATTCGTCTCTCCCTGCACAACAGTGCATTTTTGCTATGTCAGAGGAAAAAGAGCTACTGATTTGAAGAAACAGGGACTCTGTTCTTCCTGTGTAATCTGAACTCCAATATTTAGACAAGTGTAGTACAGGTGGCACTCGTCTGATCTGCGTCTATTGACACAACACCAGACAGGAAAGTTCCATTACAAAAACTGATTCCAAGGGATCATGTGCTTTGTTTTTGTCTCCAAATAAGGTGAAATGTTTATATCTTGAGATTGGACACTTTATAAATAACAGACAAATTGTAAGCATTGACTCTTTGGAAATGACCAAGAAAAAAGACTATAAGCTCTTACAGGGCAGGAATCTTTCTTTGGGTTTGCATATCACAAAGATTTTATGGAATGGTAGGGGCTGAAATAAAGGAAAAAAGAAAGAATCTTTGCATCCACAGTACCAGGCATAGTGTCAGAAAGAGGGCAGGGACTTTATCCTCCTATGAAATGGGAGGAAAAGTAATCATGAGATAATATACTGAAAAAGAGAGAGATGAAAGAAATGGAACAATTATTAAGACAGGCTAATGTCAACTATAATTCTGCTAAATTTTTGCATGTGCACTTGAAAGTGTTGGGAGACACACACACACACACACACACACACACACTTCAGAGCTTGCATCATGATCAGATTGTCACTATAGAGGAGAAGCTGAGAGTCACACCCTGACCATCAGGGGCAGGAGTGCTTTTTCTTTGGGAACTTTGATTCCTAGGCCTCAGGGTGGGAATTTTCCTACTCGGGAAAACTCAAGTAACTGGCAAAACAGGCCATGATTTTATTATTATTATTTTTTTCATGAGAATGTGGCCACAGTTATTCAGAGGCTGAGAAAACAGTTATCTACCACTAAAGTATGCTTGTCTTCTGAGACACCACCTTGGTATTGTGCCTGCTGGAAAAGGCCAGAAGCATCTGTGCTCAGGGTCTTAAAATTATCAGATTTCTCTAGGGGAGGAGAATGGATCTGCTCATCTGTGTTTCTAACTAATCTGTCTTTCCAAAATATGTGACTTGTTTTGATAAGTATTATGTGATTTCCAAATATACATATGATATTATAGATATGTTCCAAATATATATACACATCTATATTTATGTTTGTGTTTATGGATGTTTCTATATATGTATATACATACCTGTTTATATATGTGTGAATATATATAGAAACCCAATTAAAAATTTTTTGCATAATTCTGTCATACTTAGGAATTTCTTCCTTCCTTTCAGGATTTTTACTATTTTTTTAAAAACTTTTTATTTATTGGTGTATAGTCGATTAGTTTCAAATATACAGCAGTGATTCAATTATACATATACCTATTCATTCTTTTTTTAGATTTTTTTCTCATCTAAGTTATCACAAAATATTGAGTAGAGTTCCCTGTGCTATACAGTAGGCCTTTGATGGTTACCTATCTTATATATAGTGGTGTGTATATGTTAATCCCAAGGAATTTCAGTGATAACCTGATGACAAATTTTGGTGCTAGTGTTTGCATAATCCAGTAACTGATTATGCAATTAATAACTGGGTCATACCTCAGCAGACTTTTCCCCCTCACTTTGAGACAACAGATCTTATACCTTCATCTAGTGTTTATCTATTTTCCTTTCTTATTGAAACTTCTTAAAAGCATATGCTGAAAACACACAAACAAAAAACTTTTCCTTTCTTTATGCAAAGACATTTAGCCTAAAGACATTTAGCCTTTTATTCCCTCTTGAAGGAACACTTGGCAACTAAAATTGGTTCTTTCCCCTTAATCAAAAACGGTTCTAAAAATGCTAGAGTCCTTTTTTATCACCTCACACTGCCGGAGAAACATAGTTTATTTTCATTTTGGTTTTTGATGGAACCAAGTACTTTTAAGGATAAAAAAAGGAGACCATTAGCATGAATGAAGGATCAGTTGGCAAGAAAAAATAACCCTAAAAAATGTGAGGTCATAGGAGACATATTACACCTCTATTTTGTATTTTCAGTTCAGTTATTTTATTTCTCCAAAATTGTTGTTTTTAAACAAGAAAGCAGTAAAGAGCCAAGTCTTTAAAGTGGTGCTGGGACTATAGGGTCTGATTTCATTAATCTCTGAAGGAAATTTTAGAATTAGAAGAAGTTCAACAGGAAAACATCAGTGTTGTTTTGAGTGTGGATTTGAAGTCTGGGCCCAGGTGGGCAGGGGGCAGGAAGAGAGAATGGAAACTTCTGAGATGGGGGACAGAGGGAAGGGGAAGATAACAGGAAGAGTGTGGACAGGATTAGATGAGAAAATCTCCCAAAGGCGTTACATGGAGGGACAACTCCCTGGTCCCCAGAGCATCATCAGTTGTGAGCCACCTTCTCTGCTACTTTCTGCCTACTTCTAACTCTCCCATCTTCCTTATAAATATACACATTCTGAAATCTCTTGCTCAAAATGCCACCAAATACCTCCTTTAAAATCTTGGAGTTAAAAGACATTTATTATTTCAGAATAATTCTGGATAGTGAGAACTGCCATAAAGAGCTTCCAAATGAATGAGAAACATGGGAACGAAAAACTAGGAGTTAGCGGGGCGCGGGCCACGCGGGAGCGGGCGGGGGCGGGGAGGCTCTGTGAGGTGGTGCCGGGACCCCGCCCCGCGGTTGCCAGGCAGCGCAGCGGGCGTTGGCGTAGCCAGGCGAAGGCGAAGCGCCGACAAAGCCAGGTCCCAACGCACCTCTCCTGTGCTCCCGGCCGAGGCAGGTGCCGCCCTACCCCGCTCACGTTCGGCTGCGTTCCGCCCGCCGGCCCGCCGAAGGTGGGAGGCGGTGGATCTCTCTCCACACCTCCCGCCTGAAGCCAGCCGCGAGGTGTCGCCCGCTGCCGGAGAGCCCACTAGGGAGCGAGCCTCAGGTAGCCACCTCGAGGGGACGTGGAGGGAGGGGAGCACCCTGAACACCCCAGCGGTGGCTCAGGTCTGGGGAAGAGTCCTGCCCGATGGGCCCACCTGGATTCTGAACCCCTCCTGTTCACAGAGCCAAAAGAGGGAACTGCGATCTTTAGGAGAAGGTAACCATGGGTGATTATTGCTCTCTACCCAAACTGTATGTATACATTGTACCCAGAACTACCATTTTATGATTTCACACACGGGGGCAGTGATTTGGAAACACAACAAAATCTGGGATCAAATCCTCCCATTGACTAGCCAAACCCCGGCTTTTTCTTCTCTAACACGGATATAACAACACCTATGGAGGGAGTAAAACTGTGTCCAAAACAGGTCTGTATAGTCAAAGCTATGGTTGTTCCAGTAGTTATGTACAGATGTGAGAGTTGGACCGTAAAGAAGGCTGTAGGCCAAATAATTGATGCCTTCGAATTGTGGTGCTGGAGAAGACTCTTGAGAGTCCCTTGGACTGCAAGGAGATCAGATCAGTCCATCCTAAAAGAAATCAACCTTGGATATTCATTGGAAGGACTGTTGCTGAAGCTGAAGCTCCAATTCTTTGGCCACCTGATGCAAAGAGTTTCCTGGAAAAGCCCCTGATGCTGGAAAGATTAAGGGCAGAAGGAGAAGAGGGCAACAGAGGATGAGATGGTTGGATGGCATCACCAACTCAATGGACATAGATTTGAACAGACCCTGGGAGACAATGGAGGAGAGGCAAGCCTGGAGTGCTGTGGTCTATGGGGTCTCAAAGAGTCAGATATGACTTAGCAACTGAACAACAAAAATGAGGGGGTTGCCATGAGGACTAAAGGACATGGCTAATACGTTATATAAACTGCTATCATTCATTCATTTTCCTCATGTATATTGAGTAATGACTGTATTCCAGGCACCAGGTTTGGCATCAGGGACTCTATTGTGAACAGAAAGTAGACTATCCGTGACCTCAAGTTTACAGTCTATTGGGAATAGCAGTTGTTCATAAAAAAAAAAAAAATCGCATAAACAATGTAAAATTAGAGTCAAGTGTTGCCAAGGAGAGATGAGTAAGGGATGCTCTGAGAGGGTATAAGGTAACGAGAGAGGTCAGGGAAAACTGAGCTGAGACCTGAAGAACCTATGAAACGACGAGGAGTGTGTCCAGGCAAGGGTAACCATGTGTCCAAAACCCATCATCTATTCCAAACCCAAACAAATACATACAGTTCCTGGTCCTTGGTTCTAAGAGGTTGTTCATAGACTCTCCTCCTGAGATTCTGGTGTCTGAAGCCTTTCATTCAGGTAGTTGCAGGCTTTTGTTTAAATTTTTGAGGCTCTGTTTAGCCCACACCAATAAAACCAAATGGGAAATTGCAAAAACAAATGTATATTTCATATTCAGTAAGACCTATGTTCTTTAGACCTATGTATGTGTTGGCCTGCCATTTCACATTGGGAGGCATAAGAGGAAATTTTAAGATTTGAGGAGGCAGGGCTGGGCTGGATGGATAATTTAGAAAGGCCTTGCATACTGAGAGCTTTAAGAATGGAAAAGAACTTCACAAAGCACTGGAATAATGGAATGTTAAAATAGAATGGATCTTTCCCCATTATTTTTTATCAGATGTGAATAAATGATCCACAGTGCCCAAAAGAAAACATTGGTCTTCAGACTCCTTTCCACCCTAAGGAGCTATGATCCTAAGTCTCTGTGACTCAAAAGTGCATGGAAGTCCTGAGAGTCCGATGGGGACGTGGGAGAGGACTTTAACCTGTCCCTCCTTCAATGTTCAACTTTTCTACTGTGGTGTCACCACCTACCCAGTCATCAAAGCTTGAAGGGAGTCACCCTAAGCTTTTCTCTCTTCTCATCCATCTCTCCCAGTGGTTACCCAGTCCTGTATCTCCTGTCTCTCCTGTCCCTCCCAGTTGCAATCGTTTTTCAAGGCCAGGATGCTCTCCAGAGTTTTCCCCAAAGTGCTACCCTAGTCTCCTCACCAGGCTCCTTGCATAAGGCTTCACCCCACTCTCTTCAGTGCATCTCTGCAGCTTTCAGTGAATGTGTGTTTCAGAGTCCAGCAAAGAGAAAGAAGTCATACAACAATTTAACAAAGAAAGTTCAGTGTAACAGATTTTTAACTATAATGGATTGGAGTAATGGAAGATTGGTTAGCAAGACATAAAGATCCAAAGAGTACAGGGATCACAGGTTTAAGAAGCGGTCACTACCCTTGAGATGGATCACCCAAGAAAGAGATGACCTCCTAAGAGTGTGTCACAGAGGGTGTGGCCACAGCTCATTAGATGCCAGAGAAGTTGAGGTGCCAGGCAGCCAGAAATCCACTGTCTGGGATGCCAAAGAAGCCGTGAAGAGGTGAAAGAAAGTACACTGGCTGTACTCTGCTGCAAACCTCCCAAGAGGGGTGCCAGGGGAAGCAGCCAGCCACTGGGGCTGCTGACTGCTGTGCACTACAGCCATTGGGCATTTAAGAGATTGTATACTGCAGATGCTGGAGAAGCTGTGCACTGCGGATCCCTGCACTGGGGAAACTGCTCATTCCTGGAGCCTAGCGGGAAGAACTTGCGGAGCACAGGAGAGAAGGCCCTTCCTCCTCGAGTATCCCTCCAGCGCCCTCTACTGATAAAGCTTAACATTGTGCCAGGCAGCGAAGGAGACCGATCTAAAGGACAAGTGTGTGATGAGGAGGCAGTGCGGGTGAATTTGGAGCAGAGAGGCAATCAGTTGATAACTGGAGTGTAACGTGAACACTAAAATCTGTTTGAGGGACTCCAGTGGTTAAATCTTCTAGTAGCTCCCTACTGCCCTTAAGATAAAGCTCGAAAGCCTTGCCATGGCAAACCAGGCCTCTTATATTCTGGTGTTGGGCCGTATTTTCAGCCTTAGGCCCAACCATTCCCCCTTTTGCCACTCGGCTAGCCCTCCATAATTACATTTCCCTGAACTCTGTCTGTTTTTTTGACACCTTTATACTTTTGTCTAGTCCTAGCCAAGGGAATTCTCTCCTTGCTCTTATCAGGAACCTATTCTGTACCCGGCACTGTTCTGGGACTGGGAATGACAGCAGTAAACAAACCAGGCTTATCCAAGTCTCTGTTCAAATATCATCACTATTTTGGAAGTATTTTCTGACCACCCTGTCTAGCCTTCAGATTAGTAAGATGCCTCATCAAGGAGATTTTGTTCTTTTATATCTATATCTTGACATTTACTGTACCCTATTTTAATCACTGATTTTCCTGTTAGTCTCTTCCTTTGGCCTACGAGTGCTCTGAGGGCAGGGTGTGTGACTCATTTATTTCTGTATGCCAGTATTTATTTAGTGCTCCTCCTGCCGCACAAGCTGTTATTGGGTTAATTGTTTGCCCAGGATCACATAATTAGTCAGATAGGCCCAGGACCGGAGTCCTGTTTCATGGTCAGAAGGGCTCTTCATTAGAGTTTGATCTGCCCTGTGGGGTCTCTCAAGGAGAGCACCCCTGTATTTTGTGTTGGGAAAGTCAAAAACAATGTTAAATATCATCAGGAATGGTAGTGGAAAGAGGAGAGGAAGGTAGCCCTGATCTTTTGCTGAAAACTATGGTGCATTCACCCCTCATAGCCCTTGCTTACTTTGAGTCCCTGGATCATAGGGATATTATGATGAAAATTAGAAGGAGAGATAACAAGTAAAAGGATAGAAATGATGTGGATGTGGGGAACAGTCTTCACTCTAAGGAAATGGAGACTTTCATACACTTAGGAAAGACAAGGTTAAGGTGGTCCCAGGTTTGTCTGACAGGTCCCCAAATCAGGGTGGAGGGTGTGTGTTCCTAGAGGAGGAAGGGACTTCTCTTGTGAGTTTCATAACCTCCATAACTGTGATTAGGGATCACAGTTAACACAGAAGTCTGTAAATGGTATCCCTGGGCTTGTGGACCATGATATGAATATGGAAAGATTCTTTGAAATATGAGCATGTCTAAGTTAAGACGCATTGAAAGAGGTAACTATTCACTTGTTAAATAATTGTGGCTCAGCTGGTAAAAGAATCTGCCTACAATGCGGGAGACCTGGGTTCAATCCCTGGGTTGGGAAAATCCCCTGGAGAAGGGAAAAGCTACCCACTTCAGTATTCTGGCATGGAGACTTCCATGCACTGTATAGTCCACGGGGTCGAAAAGAGTTGGACACGACTGAGCGACTTTCACTTCACTTCATGTGGAGCTTTTAACTTTCAAAATGTGATACTAGCATGATATATAAGCAATTTGGAGAAATCTGCTAATAACAGAGCCAAGAACCACTATTCAAAAAAAAGGGACAAGGTCGAATAGGACTGCTCTTAGCAATATTGCTGCTGGCATCCAAATGCTGGGTTGACTTGATCCAGGGGTTGGCCAAGGGTAGAAAAAGATCCAGACTTCTGTGAAATAAAGTTGGAGAGGCAAACTAATAAGAATAAGACAAATCATGAAGCGCTTGAAAGTCAGACAGGACATTATTTTGATGAGAAAAGAAATGAAGATCCAATAAAGGTTTTAGAGAGTGATGTGATAACATGAGCAGTTAAGGCATTTTATCTGGAAAAACTAAATCTTAATTTCCTGGCATTGGAAAATGATTATAATATTAGAACCTACCTACTCATAGATTGCTGTAAGGATTAAATGAGATAAGGAAACTTCATTGACTTTAAAGAAAGTGAAAATGTTGATCACTCAGTTGTGTCTGACTCTTTTTGACCCCATGGACTGTAGCCCACCAGGTTCCTCTGTCCATGGAGTTCTCCAGGCAAGAATATTGGATTGGGTAGCCATTCCCTTCTCCAGGGGATCTTCTCTACCCAGAGATCAAACTCAGGTATCCTGGATTGCAGGTAGATTATTTACCATCTGAGCCATCATCTGAAAGCCAAAGGGCTTTCAAAGGGAAGCCCATTGAAAGCATTGACTTTCAAGCCCCTCTTAATGCTGGGCACCCTTCCATTATTTGCAATTGTGTGAAATATGGCTAATGAGACAATAATCATATTTTCAGGACAAAAAATTAGGACATACTTTGACAAGTAAAAGTTTTGTTCCACTGAAAATGTATTTTTCATGATGCAAATGGGAATATTCATGACATTTCAGTGATTTATGGAAAGAGTCAAACATAATTTTTGAAACTAGGATTATCCTAGAGAAAATCCATGATGTTTAAATGGCCCTATTCTGAGAGAGGCAGTGTGGTGTAGTGTGGGAAAAGCAATGAAGGCGACCTGAATTTTTGATTCAGCTCCAGCAGAAACTGTGAGCTTGTGCCAATCACTTCACCTCTTTGTGCATCAATCAGAGCTAGGGCGTGTCCAACTCTTTGTGACCTCTGGATTCTCCAGGCAAGAATGATTGAGTGGGTTGCCATTTCCTCCTCCAGGGAATCTTCCTGACCCAGGAATCAAACCTACATCTCCTATGTCTCCTGCATTGGCAGGCAGGCAAATTCTTTACCACTGTGCCACCTGGGAAGCCCCATATTGGACTATATTATAAGTCAAATTAAGTCCCTTCCTATTTTTGAAAAAGATGTTCCTTTTTACTTTCTAGACAGATTTTTTTTTTTTTTAGGTTCACCAGGACTAAAGTGGGAATGAAAGAGAAGGATAAATAAAAACTGACCATGATGTATCCGACTAATACAATTGAGGGAGTAAAAGAAGTTCATTTTGGATGCTTTTATGAGAAAGAGGAACTCTACAGTAGGAACCTGGTGGATATGACTGTAGCAAGGTTGAGAGTTTACAACTGGGGATTTGGCAGTCATCAGCACAGAAAAAGTATTTACTTCCAGTTAGAATATAGTAGATTGCAGCAGATCAAGCCACCCACTGCAACAAATTAAAAAACTAGAAAAATTATTTTTAAAAATACTGTAAATACATCAGAGAGCTTTATAAGCAATGGGTACTAGATTAATTCAAATTCCAGGAGGGTATCAAACCCTTCCAAAGTGAACTCATGGTAAGTTATTTTCTTCCCAGTGGACCGTTGCCAACTTTGGATGTGGACTCAGGACTGCCTGAGGTCCAAAGGTGACTGCCTGTGAGATTAAGTTTAACTTGATATGAGCCTACTTTTCTGGTTCTTTCAAACTCACTCAATTTACCTAAATCTTAGAATCACATGATCATCTTTAAATATATGTTCATGCTTTGGTGTTTTCTGAAAGGGTTAGTTATTCGGTCATGTCCAACTATTTGTGACCCCATGGACTGTAGCGTGCCAGGCTCCTCTGTCCATGGAATTTTCCAGGCAAGAATACTTCAGTGGGTTGCCATTCCCTCCTCCAGGGGATCTTCCTATCCCAGGGATTGAAGCCGGGTCTCCTGCATCACAGGCAGATTCTTTACAGAAATCTTAAAGAGCCCCTCCCTCTTCTAGCTTCAGAAAATAACTTCAATTCTGAGGGCATCCCAGCTCCTATGCATAAACTAATGCAGAGTTACCCTGCCTTATCCTGCCTCCTCAGGAAAGGAGTTGCTGCCAGTGTTAGACGCTGCTCTTTCTTTCCCGCTCTTACTTTCTTTCACTTCTGTTCGATCGCTCAGTCGTGTCCGACCCCATGAATCGTAGCACGTCAGGCCTCCTTGTCCATCACGAACTCCCAGAGTCCACCCACACCCATGTCCACTGAGTCAGTGATGCCATCCAACCATTTTATCCTCTGTCGTCCTCTTCTCCTCCTGCCCTCAATCTTTTCCAGCATCAGGGTCTTTTCAAATGAGTCAGCTCTTCGCATCAGGTGGCTAAAGTATTGGAGTTTCAGCTTCAACATCAGTCCTACCAATGAACACCCAGGACTGACCTCCTTTAGAATGGACTGGTTGGATCTCCTTGCAGTCCAAGGGACTCTTAAGAGTCTTCTCCAACACCACAGTTCAAAAGCATCAATTCCTTGGCACTCAGCTTTCTTCACAGTCCAACTCTCACATCCATACATGACCACTGGAAAAACCATAGCCTTGACTAGACGGACCTTTGTTGACAAAGTAATGTCTCTGCTTTTGAATATGCTGTCTAGGTTGGTCATAACTTTCCTTCCAAGAAGTCTTTTAATTTCATGGCTGCAGTCACCATCTGCAGTGATTTTGGAGCCCAGAAAAATAANAAAAACCATAGCCTTGACTAGACGAACTTTTGTTGGCAAAGTAATGTCTCTGCTTTTTAATATGCTATCTAGGTTGGTCATAACTTTCCTTCCAAGGAGTAAGCATCTTTTAATTTCAATAAAAGGTAATAAATAGGCAATTCACATAAAAATAAATAGCTGTGACCCATAAATACAGAAAGGGTGTTCAATTTCATTCGTCATCAAAGTATTACAAATGGAAGAAACAGTGAGATATCATTTTTTACTTCTGAAGTTTGAAAAGTTTAGTATTAGGCATAATAGAAGAGGATCAGAACACATGTATCCTCTGTTGGAGGCAATATAAATTGGCAGTTTTCTTAGAAGGTGCTATGTCAGTTGTGGCTCAAATGGCAAAGAATCTGTCTGCAATGCAAGAGACCTGGGTTCAATCCTTGGGTCAGGAAGATCCCCTGGAGAAGGGAATGGCTACCCACTCCAGGATTCTTGCCTGGATAATCCCATGGACATTGGAGCCTGGTGGGCTACAGTCCATGGGGTCACAAAGAATCAGACACAACTGAGTGATTAACACTATCTATCTATAACAATGCAAATGTTTGACCCAGAATTTACACTTCTATGAATTTATCCTGAGGATAAACTGGACAATGTGCAGAGACATATCAAATAAAAGCTAACTTTCTAAACATTTTAATTATGTGCATTTCTTTGTTACGACAATCCTGTGAGGTAGATACCATAATTATCCTCATTTTAAAATAGGGAAAATAAGGTTCAGAAAAGCTAAATAAAACAAGTGGCCAGGCCAAGTTTTAAAGAGGCAGTCTGGCTGTTACCTATTTTCATTCCAGTGCTTCCCAGGAACATAGCTACAGGCTACTTTTCTCTCTTAAAAAAAATCTTAAAATTCAGATGTTTTTACATAAAGTAAATGTCAGCCTTGAAAAGTATTCTAATATGTGGAATCTTAAAAAAAGAGGTGGTGTACAACGAAACATCTACAAAACAGAAATAAGAGTTAAGATGTAGAAAGCAAACTTGTTTTTTGTTACCAGGGTAAGGGAGGAGTGGGCATAAATTGGGAGATTGGGATTGACAAATACACAACACTTCATATAGATAATTACGAAGAAACTACTATATAGCCCAGGGAACTCTACTCAATACTCTGCAATGGCCTGTGTGTGTGCCCAACTCTTTGCGACCCATGAACTGTAGCCCACTAGGCTCCTCCGTCCATGGAATTCTCCAGGCAAGGGATACTGGAGTGGGTAGCCATTCCCTTCTTCAGGGACTCTTTCTGACCCAGGGATCAAACTTGGATCTTCCCTATGGGAGGGAGGCATGAGAAAAGAATCTTTAAAAAGGGCATATATATATCTATATATGTATAACTGAATCATTTTGCTGGACACCTGAAACTAATACAACACTATAAATCAACTATACTCCATAAAATTAAAAAAATTAAATATACTACTTTTAGAGCTTTGATAAATTCATCTGGTCATGAACTACCAACACAACCAAGATATAAAACAACTCTATCATCCTCAAATGTTTCCCTGCACATTGCTGTCAAGCCTTCCCCCACTCCCTTCTTAGCCTCTTGATCCTCTATTCCACTTTCCAGAATGTTGCATAGATGGAGATATACAGCAAGTAGCCTTTTTTTCACCTTATATGGCCTTTTATTTTAATTTTTTAAAATTTATTTTATGGAAGTATAACATACAGTGTTGTATTAATGTCTACTGTACAGCAAAGTGATTCTTATATGTGTATATATATATGTATATATATATGTGTATATGTATATATATATACACACACATTCTTCTTCATATTCTTTTTCACTATGGTTTATTACAGGTTATTGAATATAATTTATATGCTATACAGTAGGATCTTGTTATTTATTCATTATCTATACAATAGTTTACATCTGTTAATCCAAAACTCCCAATTCATCCCTCCCCAACCTTCCCCCGACCTTGACAACTAGAAGTCTGTCTGTGTGTCTGTGAATCTATTTCTGTTTTATAGATAAGTCCATTTGTGTCAGATTTTAGATTCTACATATAAGTGGTATCATATGGTATTTGTCTTTCTGACTTCACTAAGTATCATAATCTCTAGGTCCATTCATGTTGCTGCAGATAGCATTATTTCATTCTTTTTATGGCTGAATAATATTCCAGTGTGTGCGTATACACAGACACACACAAATACCACATTTTCATTACCCATTCATATGTCGATGGACATTTAGGTTGCTTTCATGTCTTGGCTACTGTAAAAAGTGCTGCAATGAACATAAGGGAGAATGTATCTTTTTGAATTATAGTTTTGTCTGGGTATATGCCCAGGCGTGGGACTGCTGGATCATATGGCAACTCTATTTTTAGCTTTTTGAGTTTTCCATAGTGGCTGTACCAATAGTTGTAGCCTTTTGGAATTGGCTTCTTTCACTGAGCTTAGTTCATTTGAGATTCGTCCACAATCTTGCATGTGTCAGTAATTCATTCATTTTTTATTGCTGAGCTGTATTTCACTTGCTCATGGTTTATTTATCCATCCCTGGCTAAGGAAAATTTGCATTGTTTCCAATTTTTGGAAAGTCACTATAAACATTTGTGTACAGGTTTTTGTACCTGTAGGCCGATTTTGATTTGTAAACTGTCTCTTGTTGAATCTCTATAATGTCTTTAAAATCCTCTTTTAAATGCAGTGTTCAATTTCAAGTGAAAAATTTCTGAATAGAGGGTAAAAATTTAGGAACTGTAAATTCCAGTTCACTTTGCCACTGGCTTCCTATCGACTTTGGACAAGTTGCTCTTGATTGCTCAAAGTCTGGAGAAGTCTTCAA
Source organism: Oreotragus oreotragus (assembly GCA_006410675.1). Taxonomy (NCBI): domain Eukaryota; kingdom Metazoa; phylum Chordata; class Mammalia; order Artiodactyla; family Bovidae; genus Oreotragus; species Oreotragus oreotragus. The sequence continues at coordinate 573,727 of SJYX01000771.1, read as the reverse complement.
GGTTCTCCAGACAAGAAAGCCAAGAGCTCAGTAGAATTTGTTGGGGGTCACATGACCACTTTCTCGGCTCTGATACACAATCCAGGACTGTCTTTTGTCTCTTGAGTCAGCTGGGCTTCTGCACGGTTTGTGTCTCATCTCGCTTCTTTTATGGAACAGTGTTTGGCTTTCTCCCTGGTTCAACCAGACCTGGACATCCCACTGGCCCACTTGTAAGACTCAGCTCCCTGAGCTGATCATCCATAGAGTTCTGGCTCCTGTCTTGGCATTGCCGATGCTCACAGCCCACAGCATCTCCTCCAGACACTCCTCATCGCCGTCTTGGCTCCATCTCTGTTAAGCCCCTTCCCGCAGCATTTTAAAGACGAATGAGGGTTGTCAGGTATAGATGTCTACCTGGACCCACCCGGGATCTGCTCACTTTCATACAAGGGTGATTTTAAGAGAAATGATGGGAATAAAGATAATACGTAAAATGATGGGCTTAATGTGTAAAATGATGGGTGGAAACATGGCCATGTTGACTCTTAAGCGAGTTAAAAATTGGCTTATGAGTTTGGCACTGGAAAAACAGCCCATGTCTGTGGGAAGCAAGCATTTAGATAAGTCTCCTTGAGTTTGGCAAATGTGTTCATCTAAAAATAGATAGATTTTTTTTCTTGCCTTTTTATTGCAACATGCAAAACATTACTGAGAGGAGGGTTACGAGTAAAGGAAGAAATGTCTGAAAAAAAAAAATGCGAGATTTTATCCCAGAAAGTAATAATCCTAACAATCTGTCTGAAATGCTTCCAAATGAACTCTGAAAGAAAACATTTATGAGCTGGACAGTGGTATTAGGTTGCAACATTCTAATTTACTGAGGGTTTATTTTCTTTTTTAAAAAAATCCCACAAAAATAAAAGTGAACTATCAAATGATGAGTCTGCCTTACGAAAATCGTTTTCTACATGTTATTAGCATCCTGTGGCTGTAAGCACTGCCCTTTCCCCACCACTGATTGATGCTTTGCTACTTGTGGTCGATGTCACTGGATCAAAGGCATTTCACTTTATCCTGTTGTGGTCACACTTATAATATGTGTACTGTCCAGTCAGTCGCTAAAACCATTTTGGGGGAAAGTTTATTTCTTTAGGACCATTCACATTTATAAGTGGCTGCCTATTGGGAATGATTTCACAGTCCCCAAAAGAGTCTGGTATTGATGTTGAAAACTCAGCCTCTGAACACCGGTGCTGATTTGAATCTTGGAGACAGAGTTTTGGGTGAAGTAGAAAAGAATAATTTTATTGCTCTGCCAGGCAAAGGGGGACAAAGGGACTCATGCCATTCAAAACTGTGTCCCAACCGGGGTGGGGGAGGAGGGGCAGGGGGGTGGGATGGTTCAAGGGTGGGGTTGCTGATAAGGATGCAGGTGTGTGCAGGACCTGCATTCCTTTAATCCAGCCTCAGGTGGTCTCCTGAGGAGCTTCTCTGGTTCTAGAGATTATCAAACTGTGACCTTCTCTAAAATTAAGAATGCTTCATGAATTAACACTTCCTAAATGTTGGGGGCTTTAGTTCTGTTGAAGACCTCAAAGATACTGCCGTGTGTATCCCTTGAGGTGGAATGAGGACCCTAGTGGTCTCCTGAGGAGCTTCTCTGGTTCTAGAGATTATCAAACTGTGACCTTCTCTAAAATTAAGAATGCTTCATGAATTAACACTTCCTAAATGTTGGGGGCTTTAGTTCTGTTGAAGACCTCAAAGATACTGCCGTGTGTATCCCTTGAGGTGGAATGAGGACCCTGCCCCAAGGCTGCACTATTGTTTCTTGGCTGCTCCTCCCTTGCCTCTGGATCCCCTCCCCTCCCTGATCAACAACTGTTTGAACCTGCCCTTTGGAACTCAGGGTGAAGTCTATTCCCTACAAACAAGAAACGGGGGGGACAAAGAAACGCTTTCATGGCCAGGAGCCCCAGGAGGTCCTGCTGGTTTCACTGTCTGGTTAAGACCCTACTCTCACATCCATCCTGACAGAGAAAATCCCAAAGTCTGCTAAGTGGTATGAACTGGTTTGCATCTCCCCACCCCCCAAAATCTGACATTGAAGTCTTAATCTCTGGTACCTTAGAATGTGACTCTATTTAGAGAAAAGGTCTGTCTAGTCAAGGCTATGGTTTTACCATTGGTCATGTATGGATGAGAGAGTTGGACTGTGAAGAAAGCTGAGCGCTGAAGAATTGATGCTTTTGAACTGTGGTGTTGGAGAAGACTCTTGAGAGTCCCTTGGACTGCAAGGAGATCCAACCAGTCCATTCTGAAGGAGATCAGCCCTGGGATTTCTTTGGAAGGAATGATGCTAAAGCTGAAACTCCAGAACTTTGGCCACCTCATGCGAAGAGTTGACTCCTTGGAAAAGACTCTGATGCTGGGAGGGATTGGGGACAGGAGGAAAAGGGGGCAACAGAGGATGAGATGGCTGGATGGCATCACCAACTCGATGCATATGAGTTTGAGTGAACTCTGGGAGTTGGTGATGGACAGGGAGGCCTGGCATGCTGCAATTCATGGGGTCACAAAGAGTCGGACACGACTGAGCGACTGAACTGAACTGTCTTTAAAGAGGTAAGTTAAAGTGAGGTCATTCGAATGAACCCTCATTTCATCTAGCTGCTGTCCTGTAAGAGGAGGAAATTTGGACACAAACACACACAGAGAAATGACAACCTGCAGACACAAAAACAAAATGCTGTCTACAAACCAAAGAAAGAGACCTCAGGAGAAACCACTCCTGCCCACATCTCAAACTTGGACTGGTAGCCTCCAGAAACACAAGGAAATACATTTTTGTTGTTTGAGCCATCCACTGTATGGTACTTTGTTATGGCAGCCCAAGAAAACTGATACACTAAGATGCAAATGTATAGAATTGCCAGAGAGGGAGGAAAGGAAGAAAAGATCTGTGTAGCAGTTCCCTCTACTGAACACCCTCATTCAGCAACTTGTGATTGAACTCCCAGCATGAGCCAAGTCCTGTCCCAGCTGCCAAGGATTCAGCAGTGAGCAAACTGACACATTTTCTGCCCTTTGAGTACTGATAGTCTATCAGTCAGCTCTCCACGGGGGCTTGTTAAAGATGTGGGCCAGCACTCACTGGATCCAAGTCCCTGGGTGTAACCTACTCTCCCCTCCCCACCCCCATCATTTATATTTGGATGGGAACAAGGACGTTAGATCCTTCTCCACTGCCCATTTGAGAAGAGGAAACAGTGTCAGCTTCTGCAGCTGATGTAGAGGAGCTGTTAAGGATAGAAAGAAAAGAAAGCTGGAGATGAGAGGGGCTGAGCACCCCTCAAATGAGCTTCACCTAATCACACTTGAGCCAGAATGCTGGCCAGACCCCACGCATTCTGCTGTACACTCAAGCTCTCATGAAACTCTATTAAGGTTGGTGGTTTTTAGGAAAGTGGCTATTACTAGTGTCACCCCAGAAAAATGTGAGCAAAAAATAAAAGATGATGGCCATATACAGAAAGAAGAGTGTCACATGAACAGGGCTTGCAGATTGGAAATACTAAAGAGGATTTTGCTGCTGTGTTAGTTATCTTGGAAATCGCTCGCCCTCCTCTCATAGGAAGGAAGCTCTAGGAATGTTACCTGAGTCATTGCCTTAAGGCACAGGGCTAGGTCTGGTGCAAAGCACTAGAGCATCTGAATCTCAGCATTAGAGCTTCTTTCGGGTCCCTCTCACCTCTCTTTAAGGGGTGAGGTTAAGAAATAACATATACTGACTGTGTAGAGTTCTTTATGGTTTGCAAGTTGTCTTCACAACAATCTTGAGCCATAGGGCATTTCTCTGATGACCCTCCTTTTATGGCTAGAGAAGCTAAATTCAGAGATATAAGTGTTATATGCAGGGTTACAGAGCTGAAAATGATGGGTGAAGAAATGAGAATATGGGCCCCCTGATTCCCATATGTTATTGGTGCTATTTCTATCAAGCTGGATACTAGCTCTCTTGGTCTAGAAATCTGGCACTGAAATGCCCAGGGCTTATAGAATTCTGCTTGCCAAGAATAAGTGCACTATCTTGAGTGGCACCTCCCATAATCCTAGGAGAAGAAGCCCAAGTTTGTTTAAAGGATCATCACCATCTTGACTTCCATGTCTATTTTTTTTCATTTTATTGAAGTATAGCTGATTAACAATGTTGCATTAATTTCTGTTGTTTGGTTGCTAAGTCATGTCAGACTCCTTTGCCACTCCATGGATTGTAGCCTGCCAGGCTCCTCTGTTCATGGGATTTCCCAGGCAAGAATACTGGAGAGGGTTGCCATTTCCTGATCCAGGGGATCTTCCCAACTAAGGGACTGAACCCATGTCTCTTGCATTGGCAGGTGGATTCTTTAGCACTGAGCCACCTGGGAAGCCCAAGGAAGTGATGTAGCTAAACAGATATAAACATTCTTTTTTCATATTCTTTCTATTATGGTTTAATCACAAGATACTGAATGTAGCTCCCTCTGTTGTATTCTAAACCGCCTGTTGTTTATCCATCCTATATATAATAGTTTGCAGCTGCTAATCCCAAACTCCCAGTCCATCCTTCCCCATCCCTCTCCCCCTTGGCAACCACAACTCCATTCTCTATCTCTGTGAGTCTGTTTCTGTTTCATAGATAACTTCATTTGTGTCATATTTTAGATTCCACATATAAGTGATATCACATGGCAATTGTCTTTCTGTCCACATCTATTCTTGTTTTACAGAAGAATAAGATAGCTCACTGGACTTAGAGTTGTAAGATAGTTGCCAGGTAAAGAGATGAGGGAAGAGTTTATATGCCAATGTATGTGGCTATGAGGAAATGGGTTTATTCATTCATTTATTCACTTATTCATTCATTCATTCAACAAACATTTACTAGCTGCCTCCAGTGCCAGCCATGCTTGGGGTACTAGGCTTCCAAAACAAGAAAAGTTAAATCCAGGGCTTGCCTTCAACTAATAAAGGGGACAGTCTCAAGGGGCAAAAGAAGCATTTATCAAAAGACCACAAAAAACGTGTTATTTCAATCTGCTGCTGCTGCTGCTAAGTCACTTCAGTCATGTCCGACTCTGTGTGACCCCATAGACGGCAGCCCACCAGGCTCCCCGTCCCTGGGATTCTCCAGGCAAGAACACTGGAGTGGGTTGCCACTTCCTTCTCCAATGCATGAAAGTGAAAAGTGAAAGTGAAGTTGCTTGATTGTGTCTGACCCTCAGCAACCCCATGGACTGCAGCCCACCAGGCTCCTCCATTCATGGGATTTTCCAGGCAGGAGTACTGGAGTCATTTCAATCTGAGAGAAGTGTTTTTAGAGGAAGGACAAGAGTTAGGAGAGGGTTTCCGAGGAAGTGACATTTGAACTGGGCTCCTAAGTGGGAAGTGAACTCCCGGGAAGATATCCAGGATGTGCAAAGATAGAAGGGATGCTTCAGTGAATGACACTAAACTACAGTTTTTAAATCATATATTCATAAATTTAAAAATGACTTATGTGAAGAACAGACACTGGGAAGTCAGAAATAAGGAGAGATTCTAACTACAGGAGAACTTACTCCCACTCACCCCACCCCTCTTAAAAAAAGGAGCCATGGCTGGCCACAGAGTTTTTATTAACTAAACACTTACAACAAAGATCAAGGATACATGATATTCTGCCTTATTAATGGTGCCTTGGGTTTCAGAAAGAAGCCAGCTCCTACAATTGAATGCTTGGAAAGTAGTCAGTTGGGATTTAAACTGTCCGACTTTTGGTTTCTGGTCTAGCATGTAAAAAGCTTGGAAGTCACCGCTCCATCTGAGCAAGCAAAATGCTGAACAAACTGAAAAATCAACAACTCTTCTTAGATCCATAAGAGCGGTGAGGTCACAGGGCACAGTGCTGCCTCCACATTGGAGAGACTCTCAGGCAAATGCACAGAAACACAACTTCTCAGAGCAGCAGCCTCCATGGGAACCAGAGCAGGGGGCAGGGAAACCCAGACTGTATTGGTGCAAGAAGCTCATTGTGGACAAGACTGAGAATTAAACCCTCCAGAGGTCCAGTCACTAGGGGGTGGGGGCAGGGCCATGTTTGTGAGTTTTTTCCGGTATCTCCACAGTGAACATCAGAAAACAGTTTCCTCTGCCAGAGGCAGGAGGAGAGAAGAAACCAATCAGAAATATACCAGAGCACTCTATTCTCCCTAAAAAGGTCTGCCAGGAGAAGGTAGTCAACCAGAGATAACTAGGGGATTATTAGAGTCTAACCTGGAGGAAGGGAAATACCCAACTTCAGCCCACTTTAGCCATCCTGTCTCAACTCAGAAGCATATGTGAAGCTCATAGTCCAGAAGAATAGGCTTACTAAAAGATTGAGAGCTCAGACAGCTCATGGGAATCTGATGTATAGTGCAGGGAGCTCAGCTTAGCACTCTGTGCTGACCCAGAGTGGCCGGATAAGGGGTCGGTGGGAGGGAGGCCCAAGAGGGCTGTTCAGTTCAGTCGCTCAGTCGTGTCCGACTCTTTGCGACCCCATGAACCACAGCACACCAGGCCTCCCTGTCCATCACCAACTCCCAGAGTTCACTCAAACTCACATCCATCGAGTTGGTGATGCCATCCAGCCATCTCATCCTCTGTCGTCCCCTGCTCCTCCTGTCCTCAATCTTTCCCAGCATCAGGGTCTTTTCAAATGAGTCAGGTCTTCACATCAGGTGGCCAAAGTACTGGAGTTCCAGCTTCAACATCAGTCCTTCCAGTGAACATCCAGGACTGATCTCCTTTAGGATGGACTGGCTGGATTTCCTTGTAGTCCAAGGGACTCTCAAGAGTCTTCTCCAACACCACAGTTCAAAAGCATCAATACTTCTGCACTCAGCTTTAATTAGAGTCCAACTCTCATATCCATATGTGCCTACTGGAAAAACCATAACCTTGACTAGATGAGCCTTTGTTGACAAGTGATGTCTCTGCTTTTTAATATGCTGTCTAGGTTGGTCATAATTTTCTTTCCAAGGAGTAAGCATCTTTTAATTTCATGACTGCAATCACCATCTGCAGTGATTTTGGAGCCCCCCAAAATAAAGTCAACCACTGTTTCCACTGTTTCCCCATCTATTTGCCATGAAGTGATGGGACCAGGTGCTGTGATCTTAGTTTTCTGAATGTTGAGCTTTAAGCCAACTTTTTCACTCTCCTCTTTCACTTTCATCAAGAGGCTCTTTAGTTCTTCAGTTTCTGCCATAAGGGTGGTGTCATCTGCATATCTGAGGTTATTGATATTTCTCCTGGCAAACTTAATTCCAGCTTGTGATTCATCCAGCCCAGCGTTTCTCATGATGTACTCTGCATAGAAGTTAAATAAGCAGGGTGACAATATACAGCCTTGACCTACTCCTTTTCCTATTTGGAACCAGTCTGTGGTTCCATGTCCAGTTCTAACTGTTGCTTCCTGACCTGCAGACAGGTTCCTCAAGAGGCAGGTCAGGTGGTCTGGTATTCCCATCTCTTTCAGAATTTTCCACAGTTTATTGTGATCCACACAGTCAAAGGCTTTGNCTATTTGGAACCAGTCTGTTGTTCCATGTCCAGTTCTAACTGTTGCTTCCTGACCTGCATACAGGTTTCTCAAGAGGCAGGTCAGGTGGTCTGGTATTCCCATCTCTTTCAGAATTTTCCACAGTTTATTGTGATCCACACAGTCAAAGGCTTTGGCATAGTCAATAAAACAGAAATAGATGTTTTTCTGGAACTCTCTTGCTTTTTCAGTGATCCAGCGGATGTTGGCAATTTGATCTCTGGTTCCTCTGCCTTTTCTAAAACCAGCCTGAACATCTGGAAGTTCACGGTTCACGTATTACTGAAGCCTGGCTTGGAGAGGTTGACTTCTGAGGTCCACTAAGGGTACAAGGCTCCAGCTGGTGAGCAGAAGTGGAGGATGCGGCAGAGGAATGGGTCATATCTCTTGTGCCTCCTGAGCCTCTGAGTTTGAGGAAAAATGTATTCTTTCGTTTATGTTGCCAGCGTTTCATCACCTTTTCTCTTGGGTTAATTATTAAAGCAAAACAAAACCACCCTATAAAGTATATGGTTCCACAAAACAGGCAGAAACTCAAGTGTTCTGAATCAGTCTCTATATTTCATTTCACATCTCCAAACTCTACTGAGACAAGTGGCCCCTAATGACTGGTTATTTTGGGGTGAAGGGTAAAGATGTAAGAACACAGAAATAAAGAAACCCTCATGAGATTCTGAATAGATTTCTCATCACATGTAAAGCTGTAAATACACAGGGTATTCATTTGGATTAGCAAAACCAGTCTCCTGTTGTGCTTAAAGAAAGCTTGGTATGCATCAATAACCCAGATATTATCCTTCCATGGTTATATTGCATTTACTCTTACTGCTGTTGTTGTTAAAGTTTCAATTTGTTTGGGCTTGGTTTGGTTTGTTGTTGTTGTTCAGTAGATAAGTTGTGTCTGACTCTTTGAGACCCCATGGACTGCAGCATGCCAGGCTTTCCTGTCCCTCACTACCTCCCTGAGTTTACTCAAACTCATGTCCATTGAGCTAGTGATGCCATCCAACCTCCCATCCTGTTGCTGCCTTCTCCTCTTGGTTTGGTTTAAATCAGATGATTTTCTTAGCTAATGCAGCCCTGGGTTAGCACTTAAGATCACTCAGGGTTTGTTTTCGGGGAGGGGAGAGACAATAATCAATATGTATTGCTGAAAATTCTTTCTCAGAAGAGTTCTGTTTTAAGTTTCCAGAGCTCTAGGCTGTACAAACTTGGAGAAATCCTGAATCTTAGATCTGATAAGCTTCAGAAGTGGCATGATGGCTTTTTTTGCTGGCTCTGGTATCTTCCATATCTAAAGATTCATAATTGGTATTTGGTTTATCCATACCCTCCAAGTAAAGAAACTCCATTACAGCAATTTTTGAGAAAAAAATAATGAAGCTGTACAATGTCATTCAAATTTCTCAAGGTAAAATTTGAATATAAATAACAATTTTTGGAATAAGTTTAACTGTGTTTAATATTGTAGAATAGTGATTTATTTTTGTAAAAATATATTTCTCTATGAAATTCATATTTAAGAGACACTCTTTCTTTTTTGAAGTTTTCTACTTACAAAATTGAGCAGCTATTTTCCAATTTTTCATTGCAAAAGCAGTGATGCCTTCATGAATTTAAGTGTAAATTATCACTCATGTACACTTAAAATCTTAGGTACTTCACTTAAATAAACTTCTGGCTAAATTCTATTTTCACTGTCCTGTGAATGCTATTAAGCTACTAACATGTGTTACCAGTTTCACCACAAAATAAATAACTATACTTGAAAAAGAAAATTTTAATCATGCAATCATGCCAAGGAATAATTTCCTAATGGAATTGGCATCTTTAAAGTTTTGGAATCAGATTTCTTGTTCATGTGTGTGTGCTAAGTCTCTTCAGCCGTGTCTGACTTTCTGTGACCCCATGGACTAATGCTATCAGGCTCTTCTGTCCATGGGATTCTCAGGCAAGAATAACAGAGTGGGTTGCCATGTCTTCCTCCAGGGGGTCTTCTGAATCCAGGGATCAATCAACCAGCATCTCTTATATCTCCTGAACTGGCAGGTGAGTTCTTTACCACTGGCACCATCTGGGAAGTTCTATTCTTGTTCATAAGAGTTTAATTTTTCTGTATTACTAGATTTGTGTTGAGCAATATACTATTCCCAATCTAAAAATCTGCTTCTTACCTCTGTCCTCTATGTTATGATGATTCCACTGAATCTCAAAATCGTGTGTCTAAGCAACCACCTCATAAAGTATTGATACCCGATAAAGGTAGCGTTTGAAAACTTCCTCAGGAAAACTTTTGAGTAAACAAGCCCAGGGACAGAAAATATAAATGGAGAATAAAACAAGAGGTCAGCTCCTAGAGACACAGGATACATAGCTTAGGAATGAAAGAAGATGAAGATGTCTTTGAAGGAAAGATGGCAAATGAGGTTATTCAGTATCAAGTTTTGATTATCTTCAAATTGTCTAAGACAAATTCGTTAGAAATTACACAATGCTTCTAGATTGATGTATCCAAACTATATTAGGTGATTAGCATGTTTTCCAAATGCAGAATTTTCTTGAGATTATAGTCTTCCACTTTTAATGGAAACAGCTTATTTATTAAAAGTGATGTCTTAATATGAAAATTATTTTTTATTATAAAAAGTAAGATACCCTTTAAATAACCTGTTAAAGTAGCTATGATTTATGCTGCATATACAGTATGATTTATCTCCCTAGAGCAGATTTTTTTTTCCTGTATAAGATATCACTAAGTTCTTTCTTCTTTTTAAATGTCCCTTCAATAGTTTAATTGTTATTTAGTCTTGTAGGAGAATTCCAAAATACCTTGTCATCTTTTCAATATTTTTGTGCCTCTGGGAAAACTAAAGAAACTAAGATTAGAGAAATAAATCTTGTTTTTATAAATATCTAGAATAAATCTGTCATTTTGCTATGGCAACCATAACACCTCTACATGTAGACTTTCCCCTCTTTAAATCCAAAGAGAGTTTGAAATAAAAAACTTGTAAAAGCCACAGCTTCTGTTGTTTTCAGCTGCCTGAATTTCCCATCATTTACTATAGGTAAATCTAACTCAGAAAAAAACTTTAAAAATTTTGTAGGTCAGATTTCATCTTACTCATCCCAGTCCTTCAACCTTATTCCTTTCTCATCCTCTCACTTATCCACTCATATCTTCTGAAAAGACGGTTCTGTCTATTAAAGGAATGTTTCCCAACTTCAAGACTTACTATAACTTTATAGTAGTCAGTACAGTATGCTACTGTGCTGTGCTTAGTCGCTCAGTCATGTCAACTCTTTGTGACCCCTTGGATGGTAGCCCACCATGTTCCTCTATTTATAGGCATTCTCCAGACAAGAATAGTAGAGTGGATTGCCATGCCCTCTTTGAGGGGATCTTCCCAACCCAGGGACCAAACCCAGGTCTCTCGCATTGCAAGCAGATTCTTTATTGTCTGAGTCACCAGGGAAGCCCAAGTGAACTGAAGTGGGTGGCCTATCCCTTCTCCAGGGGATCTTTTCAACCCAGGAATTGAACCACAGCCCCCTGCATTGCAGGCAGATTCTTTACCCACTGAGCTACCAAAGAAACCCCAATATAGTATAATATTGGCAAAACAGATGAATGGAACAGAATAGAGTCCAGACACAGATTTTTAAAATACAATCAACTTATCTTTGACAAAAAAAGCAAAAGCAAAATAATGGAGCAAAGAGTTAGTCACTCAGTCCTGGCTGACTCTTTGCAAGCCCATGGACTGTAGCCCACCAATCTCCTTTGTCCATGGTATTCTCCAGGTTACAATTTTGGAGTGGATTTCCTTCCCTTCTCCAGGGGATATTTCTGACCAGAGATAAAACCTGGGTCTCCTGCACTGCAGACAGATTCTTTATCATCTGAGCTATCAGGGGAGCAAAGAGACTCTTTAGCAAATGGTTCTGGAACAACTGGACATCCACAAGCAAAAAGTGAATCTAAGCATAGACCTTGAAAAAGTGAAAGTGAAAGTGTTAGTTGCTCTGTTCAGTTCAGTCGCTCAGTCATGTCCGAAAGTCCTGTGGCCACTGCTGAGTTTTCCAAATTCACTGGCATATTGAGTACAGCACTTTCACAGCATCATATTCCAGGATTTGAAATAGCTCAACTGAAATTGTTGACTACAGTCAATAAGCCTCTTCCAAATGCAAATATCTGAACCTAGATGAAACAAAGCCAGCTATTTGCAAGCCATCAGCTACTTCCTCCTGGTAGGTGCTGAGGAGCTGGGAGGATGTGAGAGGCGGCCATCTCTTAAGGTAAACAAGGAATTAGTATGTGAACAATGAAGGAAGCAAGATTGGCCCCAGAAAGCTAGATGCACATGAAAGAAATGATTTCAGCAAGCCTGGACGCTTGCATTTTCCCACACACAGAAGATTGCTAAATTTCTTCATATGAGAGATTTGTTTTTGTTCAGTCGCTCAGTCGTGTCCGACTCTTTGTGACCCCATGGACTACAGCATGCCAGACTTCCCTGTTCTTCACCATCTTCAAGAGTTTGCTCAAACGAATGTCCATTGAGTCAGTGATGCCATCCAACCATCTCATCCTCTGTCGCCCCGTTCTCTTGCCATCTATCTTTCCCAGCATCAGGGTCTTTTCCCATGAGTTGGCTCTTCTCAGGTGGCCAAAGTATTGGCGCTTCAGCCTCAGCATCAGTCCCTCCAATGAATATTCAGGGTTGATTTCCTTTAGGATTGACTGGAAATCTCTTCGTGTGAGAGATTTTGTTTTCTCCCTATCAACAGTAACCTTTTAACATTCACATTACCCGCCCCTGGCTGCAAACTTATATACAGCCTGGCTCCTCCCCTGCCTCCTCGAGTCAGCTTTCCCAGGGTCACCTGAGATACTGTCTCCGGGCAGAGGAGCCTGGTGGGCTACAGTCCATGGGGTTGCAAAGAGTTGGACACTGAAGTGACGTAGCATGCACGCATACAAGAGGAAAAAAAAAACTTACTAAAGAAATACTGCCTATAGTGGCTTTTTTGGCCATGCAGGGTCTTCACTGCTGCAAGGACCTTTCTCTAGTTGTGGTGAACAGGGGCTAGTCTTTGTTGTGTCTCACTGTGGTGTCTTCCCTTGTTGTGGTTCCCAGGCTCTAGAGGATGGGCTCAATAGTTGTGGCACATGGACTCAGCTGCTCTGAGGCATGTGGAATCTTCCCAGACCAGGGATTGAACCTGCGTCTCCTGCATTGGCAGGTGGATTCTTTACTACTGCACTACTAGAGAAGCTCTTCTTGTAGCTTTTTCCAACGCAGGCTTCTCAGAGATTCTGTCAGCTTCTTTTACCAGCACCCCCTGTGGAGGAGATCCCCTCACTCCAGTATTCTTGCCTGGAGACTCCCATGGACCAAGGCAGCTGGCCGGCTATAGTCTGTGGGAATCACAAAGAGTCAGACACAACTGAAGTGAAGCAAGAAAGCAAGTCTGTAAAACCTGGAGTAGATGTCGTATCCCCCAGGGAGGTTTTTGCTGGGTGTTTGTTATTAGCTTCTGACTTACATGAGCCCCTTTGCTCCTTTCTGCAATTCGGGCATTTCAGTGACTTTGAATAATACTGGTAATTATAGTCTTTGTCTAGATAGTGTGATGATAGCTAGACTCACAGGCCCAAAATTCCTAAGGAAATAAGGGGAAACATTGGCTGCCAGGCAGATGTTCTCATGCCCTGCATGGTTGGGGTGGTGGTAGGAGGCAGTGACTCCCAGACCCCACAGCTCTGCTGGGATCTGGATGCTCTGTACCAGTGATTCAGGGGCAGCTCTTTGCCCCAGTCTCTGTTTGCATCTTCTTTGCATCTAAGTTGACAGATGTTTTAAATCCATAAAGAAGATAAAGAATCTGCCTGTGATGCAGGAGACCCGGGTTCGATCCCTGGTCAGGAAGATCCCCTGGAGAAGGGAATGGCTACCTACTCCAGTACTCTTGCCTGGGAAATTCCCCAGACAGAGGAGCCTGGTGGGCTACAGAGTCATAGGGTGACTGAGTGACTAACATTTTCACAAAGAAGGCCAAACACCAAAGAGTTGATGCTTTTGAATTGTGGTGCTGGAGAAGACTCTTCAGAGTCACTTGGGCAGCAAAGAGATCAAATCAGAGAATCCTAAAGGAAATCAACTCTTAATATTCTTTGGAAGGACTGATGCTAAAGCTGAAGCTCTGATACTTTGGCCACCTGTGACAAAGAGCTGACTCATTGAAAAAGACCCCGATGCTGGGAAAGGTTGAAGGCAAGAGGAGAAGGGGGTGGCAGAGGATGAGATGGTTGGATGGCATCACCGACTCAATGGACATGAGTTTGAGCAAAGCCCAAGAGATGGTGAAGGACAGGGAAGCCTGGTGTGCTGCAGTCCATGGGATCACAAAGACACAACTGAGCGACTGAGCAACAGATTCATCAACTGTAGAATGCATAGTTATTTAATATAGCACTGATTTTAAAAGTTGCTACCAGGCCTAACTATAAAATGCCACCAAGGCCAAGACACACCAGCTGTCAGAGATGTGAACACATGGAAACAGGGAGAAGTGGAGAAGCATCTTAGAGGAATATAGAACTTAAGCTGGTCTGTGAAAACTTCTGGAAGAAAAAGGGCAGGAACCTTAGCATGGCCTGGGCTTTCAAAGGCAAACATTTAAATGGCAGGAAAACCATGGGGTCCCTAAGAAAATCCACCGGGTGGCATGAGGGTCTCTGGCCAAGAGTCAAAGGCCAAGGGTCAGGGCAGGGGACTGGGGCCATGTGGATCCCAGTGGGCTGCAGCTCTGGGGTTTGTGGACACACACAAGTGCTATTGGTCTGTGCCTGTGATGAGGAAGACAGGCCCGCCTGAGGGTAGGGGCTGGACCACTCGCCTGGGCTAATGGTGCAGCCTGCAGCAGATGGCAACAGGGGCTTTAGGGAGACAGAGGCTGGGAGTGGGAAGAGTGGCAAGCAGTCTTTAGGATGAGTTGAACGTGGCTGCTTCCTGGGCAGGCATAAGAGGCCTCAGGAAGGTAAACAACTGCCCAGGTCACATTGCCTGCACCCTGCAGGGAAATTCCATCCACCACTCAGGGCTGCAGACAACCACTCCCCCACCTCCCCACCCAGACCAATCCCTTCTTTCAACAGATGGTGGAGTCTGAAGGAAACAGGAGCTATGACTCTGTTAGCGCTGATCATCAGAAGAGCTTCCTTGTGATTATCTATAATGAATCAAAGGTGTCACTGATTTATTGCCTACACTTTAAATTCCATTTACGCCTCCGAAAATTAAGCCTTGTGAAGCAGTTCACAGTCACATGCTCTTTTGTGTGTGTATGGGGGGGGAAGTTATTCATTTCCTAATCCTGTCTGGTGTTTCCAACCCTGAATATAAAGCTGCTTTGTCCCTAAAGAAAGCAGCTTTGAGAGACAAGTCTTTGCTTCTTCAGCTCTAAGATGACACTCTGTTTTGTCCTTAGAGAGGGTCTTCCTGGGGACTGCACTTTGAAAGGAAGCCAGGTAGCAACCAGACTGCCAGTCCAGAGATCTGAGCAGAATTAACTTGTTAAAACACAGTCCATTTGTTAGACATATCCCCTATTTCCCTCTTTTGTCTTTATCCTGTTCCAAATTTAGATCGAATCAGGAAACATTAAAGGGAGATAGGTGATATGAAGATGCTGTAAATGAGAATCTGTCCTGTCCATTGCCAAACATTTTGAAACTCCCTTTTTTAAGGGTTTCCTGGTAGCTCAGACTGTAAAGAAACTGTCTGTAATGCAGGAAACCCGAGTTCAATCCCTGGGTCGGGAAGATCCCCTGGAGAAGGGAATGGCTACCCACTCCAGTATTCTTGCCTGGGGAATCCCATGGACAGAGGAGCCTGGTGGACTACAGTCCATGGGGTCGCAAAGAGTCAGACACGACTGAGTGACTTTCACACTATCTTAAACTAAATCCTAAAAAAACTATCAGTCATCTTTATTCTGTGTATATGTTCTGCCTCTTGTGTGAGAACAAACCTAGACAATACAAATACATAGAAAACTCCACCTTAGTCTTTGTTAGTTGGATTGTTTTGACAACACACAAAGGAACCTTTCCTGAACTTAAATATAACAGACTATGTTGATATGGTTATACCTTCAAAGACACAATTGGATGATTTCGGTTTGATTTCTGTGAACTTGAGAGCTTAAATTTCTTTTTTACTGGCTTCTAGGTGCTCATTTTTGTACATCAGACATCGTTCACTCTTTCCATAATCCTGCCAATGTATTAGGTTATAATTATTTTAACAGAGGTGTAATTGACATAGAGTGAAACTCTTTTAACTCTGGCTGCAAATTATGCACTGCTCACACTTGAGCCCCTGCCTCCAGTTGTCTCCAGTCTCCTGATGGAGCTGCCATTCTTGAAAGTTCGTTTGCAAGCTCTGAGTGGGAGCTCCAGTCACTTAACAGGCGCCCCGACCCCATAGTATACCCTGGGCCACAGAGTGAACTGTGCTCAGTGATGGCTGGAACCATGAAATGTGAATGACTCTGCTTTTCCAGCTAGACATGATGTGGTCTACTCACTGCCTGGAGAAAGCCACATGCACGTAATCTCACGCCTTTCATCTGACAAAATATGCATCATCAATTCCATCGCATCATTTAAATATTCATCAGTTTCGAATCTGAAAAATTTTAAAACAATACTAGAAATGATACCAGTCTTCAACACACTTTTTAAATTATTTATAGAAAAAGAAAATAATTGGAGTATGCTACAGTAATGGAAATCATAACCACGTAGCTTTAGAAAATACGTGTTTGGTTTTTGTTTTTGCTTCATATTCAAACCCTTGCTGCAGAATGCAAGTTCCTGCTTTATTTCCTGGAGTCAGGAACACGGAGTGCCTTAGCATGGCTTCCTCCAGGAGGATGGAGACAGCCAGCAACCAAACACAGTGTAAAAGAATGAGGGCTTCAGATCCAAAAATGCTCATGGACCAGCTGGGCTGGGTGGTAAGGATGACAGTCTTGAAGGCACTGTGTGTGTATGCATATGTGCTCTGTCATGTCCAACTCTTTGCAACCCCGCCAGGCTGCTCTGTCCATGGGATTTCCCAGGCAAGAACACTGGAGTGTGTTGTCCTTTCCTCCTCCAGGGGATCTTCCCCACCCAGGGATTGAACCTGAGTCTCCTTTGTTTCGTGCATTGCAGGCAGATGATTTACAGCTGAGCCAGTGTAAAAGCCCAGGGGACAAAAGAGCCCTCCCCACGCAGGATGCCTACAAAAGTCATATGTCCCAGTATTTGTTTCTTACTCCACATCACCAACATTACTCTGCATTGCAAGGCTGACCAACTAGTGAGCTCCAGAAAAAGAGGCTTCCTCCTGCAGTCTGGCCCTTTCTCTTAAGCCACAGAATTAGGAAAGGAAATGTTTCAGCAATCCGCCTTCCAGCCTGAGCACAGTCCTCAGAGCATCACTCAATTTTGTCACCTGTTTGAAGAAAAGTTATTGTTTCTACATGTGTGCCTGTCCACGCAGGCTGCAGCTGAGACCTCAGAGTTCTCTGAACACGGAGATTCTTTCAAAGGAGACAGAGAAACTAGTCGTGCACAGATTTGGGGGAGCACCCGCTTTTGCGCACTGATTGATGACTTGTTGGGCTTCCCAAATGGTGCTAGTGGTAAAGAACCTGGCTGCCAACGCAGGCGACATATAAGAGACATGGGTTCGATCCCTGGGTTGAGAAGATCCCCTGGAGAAGAAAATGGCAACCCACTCCAGTATTCTTGTTTGGAGAATCCCATGGACAGAGGAGCCTGGTGAGCTATAGTGCTGGGGTCAGAGTCAGACACGACTGAAGCAACTTAGCAGGTACACGCACATTGCCAGTGAAATCTGTACAGAGCGTTTCTCACTGAAGAGCAAGCAGCTGACACGGTGCTGCTGTTTCCAGAGCCAAACATCAAAAAGAGAGTGAAGAGACGCAGGAAGTGGTCCTCCTCTCCCGCCTTTCCCTTGGCGCGGGGTACACATCTTATAAGCAGTGGGGAAAGTCTGCGAGGACTATTCTCCATGCTGTTTTAGAAATTCCAAACAAAGGTGTCCATTCCGAGTACAAGTCAAAGCTGACTTTGCAAACAGCTAACTTTCACTCCCGCACGGGGTTCTAAAGCTTGGATTTCTTCCTCTCGTTTCTAAAACACAGTTTGAATGTCTTTGTCAGAGCTCTAGTATTTGGGGCCTGGCTGAAGCAAAATGAAACGGCATCACGCTGGCTCGAGTTCAGCATTCGGCATGTTAGAAAAAGTCTTGAGAGAGGGGGCAGCTGGAATAGACAGGCATCTACGCTCGGCAGGCCATCAAAGGGACAGAGAGAGCCAAGCCTCAGAAGAACCCCAGGGATCCACATGACGATTGGCTGGGGCCAGCAGAGGGAAAAGCTTTCTTGGGGTGACTGTTCCAGAACTTTCCACGGGTACACAAAGGGAGCTGAGAAGCTGATTTTGACAAGAATATTGCTACATCAACCCAGCTTTCAGAGACTGTTTAAAATGGGTGTCTGGGGATTTCCCTGGTGGTCCAGTGGTCAAGACTGCTCCCGCTGCAGGGGATCCAATATCCCGCAGGCTGCACAACACGGCCAAAAAATAATTAATCAAATAAGAACTAAAATAAAATGGATCTCGGCTGCTCCTTCTGCTCCTTGCTGCTCTGGTTTCCATGCAGGGTTGTGGGGGCATGGTGGGGTGGGGGAATGGCTCCAGCCCAGCGCCTGGCCTGAAAGGGCTGGACTAGAACATGAAATCGACGCTCAGATCTTAGGAAGAAAAATTGTGCCGTGTGATCCATGCCAGAGTGAGACACCAGGAGGGCCTGGCAGGCAGCATGCCACAACAGTGATCCTCAGAAAGGAGTACTTTCAGAGCCCCGGCTATGGCGGGATGTCACCTGTTGCCTGGACACCACAGGGCAAGCAATTGAGCTGGGAACTCTGAGAAGCCTAATAAGGACCAAACGTCCCTGCAGTTGTGCAAGTGATGTCTCTCCCAGCTGGGGCTGTCATGCTCCTACACACATCTGAGGAGGGTCAGGTGAGGCAGGAACAAACGCAACCTATGGCTAGAAGGATGCTGATGAAGAGGGGGAAGGTGCCCCTACGTTCCCAATGAGGGTGACAGAGAACAGTTGCTTCCTCAGTGGTGGACAAGAACATTTTTGCTCATGTGCTCAAGAAGAGATCAGACAATTCTTAGCAAGCCACTGGATATTGAAGAAACAGTGGATCTGAATACCAATGGTTTTAAAAGGTAAAATTAGCTGACCCCCTAGAAAAGAACTGAGATGAGGTAGGAAGATGCCTACCTATTTAGAGAATTTGCTGGAAGAGATTTCAAAGGGTTATTGTTGTGTTTTGTTTCCAGTAATAACAGCTCTATCAGAAGCAATGAAACTATGAATAGAAATAATAATATGTAGTAATCCCATCACAAGGAGAATGTTGAAAGCTCATAGTCCCGTTTCTTTCTGATCCAATTTTAGATTTCGCTACAAAAGAGAAATAACAAGGACTGTGGCAAAAACTTCTTTTTCTCTCATCTTGGAAAAACATTTACTCCATAATTATAATTTTTGATTCCATACTAATGAAGTGAGATGGATGCAGGGGTAGTTGAAATTCACAGCTAATTCATAAATATTATCTTGCCAAGAATTGCAGCCTCTTTCCCAGCAGACCTTTCTATATAGAGCGCTGAACTAAGCTAACCTGTTTTGGGCTTGGAGGCTTTAGCATTCTTCGTGCCTGATGTTCGGTGAGCTAACACAGAGAGGAACTCAGCACAGTCGTGGCGATCTTGTTTCAGCTGGAGGTAGACTCTGTTAGGAATCGTTCTGGGTGTCAGGAGACCTTGCTGGGCGTTACGGGGGACTGAGCCCTAGAGTCAGTGGTTAGGAAATCTGAGAGATGGGGCTGTAATTAAATCTGGAGAGGTTGGCAAAATTCCAATTCAATTCTGTGTGTGTGTGTGTGTGTGTGCGTGTGTGTGCACGTGTGCACGCGTGCGTGCTTGCTAAGTTGCTCCAGTCACGTCCAACTCTTTGCTACCCCATGGACTGTGGCCTGCCAGGCTTCTCTGTCCATGGGATTTTCCAGGCAAGCATACTGGAGTGGGCTGCCGTGTTCTTCTCCAGGGCATCTTCCCAACCCAGGGATCAAGCCCGAGTCTCTTATGTCTCCTGCATTGGCAGGTGGATTCTTGACCACGAGCGCCACCTGGGAAGTCCAGTTCAATTCTGCTGCTGCTGCTAAGTCGCATCAGTCGTGTCCAACTCTGTGTGACCCCATAGACGGCAGCCCACCAGGCTCCCCCATCCCTGGGATTCTCCAGGCAAGAACACTGGAGTGGGTTGCCATTGCCTTCTCCAATGTATGAAAGTGAAAATTGAAAGTGAAGTTGCTCAGTCGTGTCCAACTCTTAGCTACCTCATGGACTGTAGCCCACCAGGTTCCTCCATCCATGGGANTCCCTGGGATTCTCCAGGCAAGAACACTGGAGTGGGTTGCCATTGCCTTCTCCAATGTATGAAAGTGAAAATTGAAAGTGAAGTTGCTCAGTCGTGTCCAACTCTTAGCTACCTCATGGACTGTAGCCCACCAGGTTCCTCCATCCATGGGATTTTCCAGACAAGAGTACTGGAGTGGGGTGCGACTGCCTCTCCGAATTCAATTCTAGTAAATACTTATTCCCAACAGAGGCTGTGATGCTATAGTCTTTCCTGACCTGAATTAGTTCAGAACAGGTGCGAGTCCATTAGGGACCACCCCTGTAGTCCATGGGCTGCCAAAATTGTTCAAACTGGCCAACCCTAAGTCTACTCTGTGGCTTACCCCACCTTGCCATTCCTTTCTTAATAAACCGCTGACGTTGGGTGAGCTGACAGAGGAGAATTCAGCAGAATTCATGAAACATGAATTCGTAATTTATTTTCCAGGGTCTGGGCCATGCTCTGCCCAGCCCTCTTCTCTCTGGATGGGCCCTGATTCTTCCCCATGTGGCCCTGTGTGGCTTGGTGTGCATCCTCTTCTGGGGATCTACCAGGGGACCTTCCCAACTCAGGGATCGAACCCACGTCTCTTGCATTATCCCATATTGGCAGGTGGATTCTTTACCACTGGTGCCACCTGGAAAGCCCAGAAACCTCTTTATACTGCCCATTGTTTATAATAAAAGAGAAATCAGTCTAAGTCATCAGCTTTAGCAGATTTGCTAAGAAGGGAATGATACAGTCATACAATGCATTACTTATTAATCATCTGACATAGCGTTTCATGCCGTGTGATAATAATAATAATAGCATATTGCTAATTTAAGAAATCAGTTAATTAAATGGTATTATGGTATAATCCCTTTTCATAAAATAGACATAGACGTACACATGGAGATTAAAAATTGGAGATATCTCTGGATCATGACTTTATACTTATTTTGTGCAAATGTGTTTATTTTTCTTCATTTTCCAAATGTTGTACAGTAAATGTGTATTGGGCTTCCCAGGTGGCTCAGTAAAGAATCCACCCTCAAATGCAGGAAACATGGGTTCAATCCCTGGGTCAGGAAGATCCCCTGGAAAAGGGAATGGCTAACCTCTCTAGTATTCTTGCCTGAAGAATTCCATGGACAGAGGAGCCTGGCGGGCTACAGTCCACAGGGTCACAAAGAGTCAGACATGACTGAGCACAGTGCACGAAACATGTGTCAATAATCTGACTTACTTTCCAGTACATAGATTGCGTTGTCCCTATAGCAGCACAGAGAAATCCTAGAGACTCCTGGAGAAGGAAGATGCACAGTGAGATGCCCCTCCTTCAAAGGCTGGGGAAGCTCCACACAGGGGCTTTGTGAGCCGGGGGAACTGAAGACAAAGCCTGGTGGAAGTCTGTTTCCAAGCCCCACCTGCTAGCGGGTGAGAGGCCCTGGTACCAAGCTTCCTGGCTCAGGCTCCATGGCTCCAGGTGATCGGAGGCTCCCCTGGCCACAGGGCTGTTATTAGACGTGGGCAGGGATGGATGATGCCGTAGCGATGCTCCAGCTGGTGTAGAGAACTCATAATTAGCAACAGCGGGGTTACAGAGCAAGGAGCCCAGAGAGAAAGAAGGGGAGAGAAACAACCTACCCACCAAGGGCAAAAATAATCCACTCACCATAACATCACTGCGTTAATAATCAAGCGGTGATGTGCTTACATTAAATACGCTTTAGAAAAAACTGAATGCAATGACTATGATAAAATACAATACCTTGTGAAAAGGGTGAACACAGGAGCTAACAGTAGTTAATCCATCTACAAGGAAAGGAAATCAACACTGATCAATTCAAGTTGAGATCACCATTTTTGTGAGAAAACCGTTCTTTCTTTCTCAAACTTAGGGATGAGAGTAGTATTGCCTGTCATTTTCAATCCCCCCGAAATGTGCAGACGAACCAAAACGTGGGATACTCAGGTGCCTTCAAAACAAATGCCCAGAAAACATTTGTTGCAGGTAACTAAAGTCATGTGATGTTTTTGTAACTGTGAAGAATTATTATTACAGTGTGGGTACCCCCAAATTTTAAGTCTGCTCTGTTCACAAGACAGCTGCTTCCTGACAAATAACCTGCGACAATTTCATAACACGGAGTTCGGAAACCTCATTAGACCACACGCATGGTGCTGCTGAAGCCCTCAGTGGTTTCCGAGGGTTTGTGAAAATGTAATTAGGCAAACCACAGGTGTCTGCAAATGTGGTGTTTTTGCTCCAGACGGGTGGGTGGCATCTTGGGGATGCCCCAGAGTTTTCACGGGCACAAGTCACTCTCAGTGTCAGCAACGTGAACAGACACTTAAGATGGTCTTTTTGCTCTTGCAGGAGAAAGGACTGCCAAACAGATGAATTAAAGGAATGAATGCCAGCTTTGGTTGTGTCCCTGTGTGTGGCAGCAAATGCTGATGGGAGCTGGGATGCCATTTACGCTACAGAATGGGACCAATTGTGGTCACTGACTCTTGGGCCCTTGCAGGACATTTCTGTAGGACTGGTTATGGGATCTAAGCAGAAAATACCATCTCACCCCTGGTAGAGGTTATTCCCAGTGCTCCTCCCTAAAAGCAACCTGTTGGCCATACTGATGGTATCGGTAGGGAGGTCTCTGAAGGATGCTCCATCTATTAGCTGGTGACACTAAGGTAATAGGAGGAGGCAGACGAAGTACCAACATGCTCTCTGGGCCATGGAAGAAGCGTCCCGGAAAGGGAACCACTGAAATGTGCTACTGTGGGGGTGGGGGAAAACAACAGAAGCTTTGGAATCTGGCAGATCTGAGCCTGGGCTCTGGGTACATCACCTACCATCTCTGTGACCTGTTAGAAGTATTTATTCACATGCTTAGCTGGAGTTGCAAAGAGTCGGACACGACTGACCGACTGACAGTTTCGTATCACTGAGCCTCAGTTCTCGCTTCTGTAAAATTAGAGAAATAATTTTCCTTCTGGCACTTCAGTGAGGATTAAATAATACGATACGTGGAAAGATTGTTTTGAGATGTATTAGTTGATGTATACTCCCAAATTCCCTCTCTCTCACACACAAGACACACATACACAGACATAGCCACAACACATGCTTTTTATCTCAAAGCAAAGCAACTGTAGCCCCAGCCCCTCCGTGTCTTTCTTGTCTGGGTGCGCACATGGAGGAGACTGTAGAGGTCAAGTTGTGGCCAGGTGGGTCTGGATGCTGAAGACCCAGGCCAGCGCCCTGAGTCTTTTGAGGTTAAGTGGATTCTTTTGCCCTAGAAAGAGGTTGGTGGAGAGAGGGCAGGGGCCCCAGAAATAATGTGGAGAAAGGGGGGGAGATCTAGAGGGACGTATCAGAGAGGGTTCCAAAGTGGAGGGATGCCCGTGGCTGCTGCCACCTGGGAAGGAAAGGGGGACTGGGAGGAAGTTTACGCCTGAAGTGATGGAGAAGAGCTGTCTTTGCCTGAGATGATGGTTTCTCCCACCAGGCAGAATGGGGCTGAAAAAGAGGCTGGGTTCTAGAGTGATGAAGCCTGCTCAATGTCTTGCATACTTGAGTGAATGGCCGGATGATGCAAACTGGCTCTGTATTCAGAGTTGATGGTGCTCTGCAGACCTTCCATAAAGCATGGCTGCTATCACTCTGCCAACCGGATTGCAGTGAGTTACTGTGGCACCCACCCCAGCAGCCTGATTGCTAGGAACTGATCTCAGGACATTCCATGAAGATATGCGAGGTCCCTGGGAACACGATCAAGCACCACTGCTTGTGGCCTCCATGGCCTGGCGGTGAGCAGTGTTCCTCAAGCCCAGCTGCAACCCAGCCCTCTTTCTCGTCTGCATCTCTCTGCTCCTCAGGGGATTCATTCCCGCTACAGACATACATGCATGGGTCTGAATCCCATAGTCACAAAGTCAAGTGTGTCAAAATGAAACTTGACTTCTCTATAAATGAAGATTGTGAGCCCCTTTTCCATGCACGGCAGAAAACTTGTTATTGCTGATTGAAAAGAATGTGTTCTAAGGATTCCTTGCTCTATTTTGAGTACATCATTTGGGATGTTCTCCTTTCCCTTCTCATCATCTCTCCCCGCAGGTCCTCTAAGAATCCTTGATCTTCAACAGCAGGGAGCGTGTATTTCTTCTTTATTCTGCTCCGTTCAATACGGTCATGGCCACTGTCACATCCATTTGAACATTTTTTCATTGAATTATCCCATGTTTGTCCTACTGCTGAGGGTTCTACTGTGTTTCGGGCTTCAGGTCGACCCAGGTCACTGCGTGTCATCTTGTTCCTGTTGTCGTTTAGTAACTAAGTTGTATCTAACTCTTTGCAACCCCACGGACTGGCTGTAGCCCACCAGGCTGCTCTGTCCATGGCATTTCCCAGGAAAAGAATGCTGGAGTGAATAGCCATTTCCTTCTTCAAGGGATTTTCAAGACCTAGGGATTGAACCCGAGTTTCCTACATTGGCAGGCGGATTCTTTACCAATGAGCCGCCTGGGACACCCCTGTGTCATCTTAGCCATGTTCAAAACCACAAGGTTTCTTCAAGGGCCCCCTGCCCACCAGTCCTTCTTGGGGATCCTTGGGTCTTGGAAATCTTTTTCATTCCTAAATTCTTTATTAAATTTGTTACAATATTGTTTCTGTCTGTGTTTCTTTTGTTTGTTTGTTTGTTTCAGCCTTGAGGCGTGTGGGATCTGAACTCCCGGACCAGGGATCAAACCTGCAACCCCTGCATTGGAAGGCGAAGTCTTAACCACTGGACCACCAGAGAAGTCCCTTGGAAATCTTTTGGATAGGCATCCTGCATTAGCTTATGAAAAGCTACCTCCTTCCTAAAATCTCAGTGGCTTGCAATAATAATGGCTTATTCTCACTCACATTACGTATCAACTGTGACTTTGATCAATGTCCTCTTACCATTGGGATCCAGGCAGAAGGGGCAGCCTCTATGAGTGCAAATATTTTGAGCAAATAATACAATTGACTGGATTCCCTTACTGGTCTGGAGCTGGGAGAGGTTTGGAGCAGAAAAGAGGTACATGTTCAGCTCCTCTGCTTAGAATGCCTGCTCTGTGGATTTTACTGAATACCAGCCATACTTGTCTGTGGGCTGGTCCTTCACTTCAAGACCATCTACTTTTCAGACTCTGCTGCTCAGATGCCCCCAGCCTCAGGTGGTCCATTCTCTCTTCCCCTGGAGTCTAGCCCAGAGGGTCTGGGAGAAGGAGCCTTTCCCAGGCATCCCTGGCCTCACATGCCCTGGCCACGCTCCACTCTGGAAACTTCCCTCCCATCAGCTGCTCCATCTTTCTTCTCTTTTGGCTTAGAGCACTGCTGAGATGTCACCCCCTATTCTCTCTGACTTGTCCCAGTCGGTGGGGCTCACAAGCCCTTCTCTGCCTCCAAACAACCTAGCTCTGGCAATAGATATCCTCAGCCATCAGCATCTCCATTATCAGCAAAAAAACTTTTACTCAGACATCCAACTGACGTCTTTGTTCTTGGCGTGTCTGCCTTTCCCCAACGCAGAGGGTGTCACTGATGGAGTGGATTGAGGGTGGACACCACAGGAGACGACGTCGGGGGGAACAGTTCTCATTTTCTCAGAACTTGATCCTGCCGTGCTTTCCATCAGGCTTTATTGAAATTTCAAACATAACAGAAGAGCATTAGATGGATGACTTACGCCGACCCAACTTCCTGGGCCTTCACTCCCGCGGCTGGTGGCCACCACCGTGTGCCACACAGCTGCACAGGGCCAAACTCACTCCCGGCGCCAGGGAGATGAAGAGGTTCCCCATCTCCCTCTGGTCCTGTGTTTTCTGCTCCAGGAGAGGCCCCGTGCTGGGTGACTGACAGCAAGACCATCAATAGAGGGAACCCTTCATCCTCACTCCTTAGAGGTTCCTCTGACCCTGTGTTCCTAACAATAGAATCGTATCAATCTGATAACAGGACAAGTACCAACCTCTGAGTTGTTAAGTCTTAAATAACAATTTATGAGAGAGATGGGGACTTTCCAGGCAGTGCAGTGGTAAAGAGCTTGCCTGCCAATGCAGGAGAAGCACGAGACGCAGGTTCCATTTCTGGGTTGGGAAGATCCCCTGGAGGAGGACATGGCAAACTATCCCAGTATTCTTGCCTGGAAAATTCCATGGACAGAGGAGCCTGGAGGGCAACAGCCCATGGGGCCGCAGAAAGGCAGCCATGACTGAACTCACACACACACACAAAGACATACGAAGAGCTCAGTTGGTGTTGCATGACGCTCAGATTAGCCACTCCCTAGTAAGTGTTCCTCCATCAGTGTTTCAATAAACCTCAGAGTCCAGGTCACTTAGGGTCCTTTTATTACTACTTAATTAGCCCCGTGGCCATCTTTGGACCAAGCCCCTCCCCACACTGTTGCCGGGCCACTTATCATCCCTCGCCTGCCATGCCTCCATCCCTCACCCCTGCAGTCTCATCTTTTAAAAAATTACATTGTAGGTGTGCTACTGTCTTGATCAAGGATCATGTACGTCCTGACCTTTTTAAAAGTCCTGGCCTTATGAATCCTGCACTGTTGTAAAGGCCCTAAGTCCTTCTTCATAAAACCCTAGAAGTGAACTCTTTTTTTCTTTCTATTCTGGAAAAAAAAGCAACTAAGAAATAATTAGTGAAAAATTAGCCAAGCAAGTGACCTCTGCGGCTAAGCATAATTTTTCTGTCCTCATGGATTCCCAAGAGCAACTGAATAAGAATTATTCTAATCATCATTCTGAAGAGGCTGCAGCTCTAGGAGGAGGGACCGATATCTGATGCCTGGACGGCGGCTGGTGCCCTCCATGCACCGAACCCAGGAAGCTAATGAGGGATGTGATCATTCCTGCCTCCCACCCACATGTTTCATGGGGAAGAACCAATTAGCATCATTGGTGACTCTGTAACGAGGAGTGAGGTGAGATAAGTCACGACCCAAGACTACCAGTTCATCTTCCTTTCCATCCATTTCACAGTCGCGTGGGCTTTCTGTTTTTCAGCACGAGCAAGATATAACTCACTTAACCTGAAGTGATGGAGAAGAGCTGTCTTTGCCTGAGATGATGGTTTCTCCCACCAGGCAGAATGGGGCTGAAAAAGAGGCTGGGTTCTAGAGTGATGAAGCCTGCTCAATGTCTTGCATACTTGAGTGAATGGCCGGATGATGCAAACTGGCTCTGTATTCAGAGTTGATGGTGCTCTGTAGACCTTCCATAAAGCATGGCTGCTATCACTCTGCCAACCGGATTGCAGTGAGTTACTGTGGCACCCACCCCAGCAGCCTGATTGCTAGGAACTGATCTCAGGACATTCCATGAAGATATGCGAGGTCCCTGGGAACACGATCAAGCACCACTGCTTGTGGCCTCCATGGCCTGGCGGTGAGCAGTGTTCCTCAAGCCCAGCTGCAACCCAGCCCTCTTTCTCGTCTGCATCTCTCTGCTCCTCAGGGGATTCATTCCCGCTACAGACATACATGCATGGGTCTGAATCCCATAGTCACAAAGTCAAGTGTGTCAAAATGAAACTTGACTTCTCTATAAATGAAGATTGTGAGCCCCTTTTCCATGCACGGCAGAAAACTTGTTATTGCTGATTGAAAAGAATGTGTTCTAAGGATTCCTTGCTCTATTTTGAGTACATCATTTGGGATGTTCTCCTTTCCCTTCTCATCATCTCTCCCCGCAGGTCCTCTAAGAATCCTTGATCTTCAACAGCAGGGAGCGTGTATTTCTTCTTTATTCTGCTCCGTTCAATACGGTCATGGCCACTGTCACATCCATTTGAACATTTTTTCATTGAATTATCCCATGTTTGTCCTACTGCTGAGGGTTCTACTGTGTTTCGGGCTTCAGGTCGACCCAGGTCACTGCGTGTCATCTTGTTCCTCTTGTCGTTTAGTAACTAAGTTGTATCTAACTCTTTGCAACCCCACGGACTGGCTGTAGCCCACCAGGCTGCTCTGTCCATGGCATTTCCCAGGAAAAGAATGCTGGAGTGAATAGCCATTTCCTTCTTCAAGGGATTTTCAAGACCTAGGGATTGAACCCGAGTTTCCTACATTGGCAGGCGGATTCTTTACCAATGAGCCGCCTGGGACACCCCTGTGTCATCTTAGCCATGTTCAAAACCACAAGGTTTCTTCAAGGGCCCCCTGCCCACCAGTCCTTCTTGGGGATCCTTGGGTCTTGGAAATCTTTTTCATTCCTAAATTCTTTATTAAATTTGTTACAATATTGTTTCTGTCTGTGTTTCTTTTGTTTGTTTGTTTGTTTCGGCCTTGAGGCGTGTGGGATCTGAACTCCCGGACCAGGGATCAAACCTGCAACCCCTGCATTGGAAGGCGAAGTCTTAACCACTGGACCACCAGAGAAGTCCCTTGGAAATCTTTTGGATAGGCATCCTGCATTAGCTTATGAAAAGCTACCTCCTTCCTAAAATCTCAGTGGCTTGCAATAATAATGGCTTATTCTCACTCACATTACGTATCAACTGTGACTTTGATCAATGTCCTCTTACCATTGGGATCCAGGCAGAAGGGGCAGCCTCTATGAGTGCAAATATTTTGAGCAAATAATACAATTGACTGGATTCCCTTACTGGTCTGGAGCTGGGAGAGGTTTGGAGCAGAAAAGAGGTACATGTTCAGCTCCTCTGCTTAGAATGCCTGCTCTGTGGATTTTACTGAATACCAGCCATACTTGTCTGTGGGCTGGTCCTTCACTTCAAGACCATCTACTTTTCAGACTCTGCTGCTCAGATGCCCCCAGCCTCAGGTGGTCCATTCTCTCTTCCCCTGGAGTCTAGCCCAGAGGGTCTGGGAGAAGGAGCCTTTCCCAGGCATCCCTGGCCTCACATGCCCTGGCCACGCTCCACTCTGGAAACTTCCCTCCCATCAGCTGCTCCATCTTTCTTCTCTTTTGGCTTAGAGCACTGCTGAGATGTCACCCCCTATTCTCTCTGACTTGTCCCAGTCGGTGGGGCTCACAAGCCCTTCTCTGCCTCCAAACAACCTAGCTCTGGCAATAGATATCCTCAGCCATCAGCATCTCCATTATCAGCAAAAAAACTTTTACTCAGACATCCAACTGACGTCTTTGTTCTTGGCGTGTCTGCCTTTCCCCAACGCAGAGGGTGTCACTGATGGAGTGGATTGAGGGTGGACACCACAGGAGACGACGTCGGGGGGAACAGTTCTCATTTTCTCAGAACTTGATCCTGCCGTGCTTTCCATCAGGCTTTATTGAAATTTCAAACATAACAGAAGAGCATTAGATGGATGACTTACGCCGACCCAACTTCCTGGGCCTTCACTCCCGCGGCTGGTGGCCACCACCGTGTGCCACACAGCTGCACAGGGCCAAACTCACTCCCGGCGCCAGGGAGATGAAGAGGTTCCCCATCTCCCTCTGGTCCTGTGTTTTCTGCTCCAGGAGAGGCCCCGTGCTGGGTGACTGACAGCAAGACCATCAATAGAGGGAACCCTTCATCCTCACTCCTTAGAGGTTCCTCTGACCCTGTGTTCCTAACAATAGAATCGTATCAATCTGATAACAGGACAAGTACCAACCTCTGAGTTGTTAAGTCTTAAATAACAATTTATGAGAGAGATGGGGACTTTCCAGGCAGTGCAGTGGTAAAGAGCTTGCCTGCCAATGCAGGAGAAGCACGAGACGCAGGTTCCATTTCTGGGTTGGGAAGATCCCCTGGAGGAGGACATGGCAAACTATCCCAGTATTCTTGCCTGGAAAATTCCATGGACAGAGGAGCCTGGAGGGCAACAGCCCATGGGGCCGCAGAAAGGCAGCCATGACTGAACTCACACACACACACAAAGACATACGAAGAGCTCAGTTGGTGTTGCATGACGCTCAGATTAGCCACTCCCTAGTAAGTGTTCCTCCATCAGTGTTTCAATAAACCTCAGAGTCCAGGTCACTTAGGGTCCTTTTATTACTACTTAATTAGCCCCGTGGCCATCTTTGGACCAAGCCCCTCCCCACACTGTTGCCGGGCCACTTATCATCCCTCGCCTGCCATGCCTCCATCCCTCACCCCTGCAGTCTCATCTTTTAAAAAATTACATTGTAGGTGTGCTGCTGTCTTGATCAAGGACCATGTACGTCCTGACCTTTTTAAAAGTCCTGGCCTTATGAATCCTGCACTGTTGTAAAGGCCCTAAGTCCTTCTTCATAAAACCCTAGAAGTGAACTCTTTTTTTCTTTCTGTTCTGGAAAAAAAAGCAACTAAGAAATAATTAGTGAAAAATTAGCCAAGCAAGTGACCTCTGCGGCTAAGCATAATTTTTCTGTCCTCATGGATTCCCAAGAGCAACTGAATAAGAATTATTCTAATCATCATTCTGAAGAGGCTGCAGCTCTAGGAGGAGGGACCGATATCTGATGCCTGGACGGCGGCTGGTGCCCTCCATGCACCGAACCCAGGAAGCTAATGAGGGATGTGATCATTCCTGCCTCCCACCCACATGTTTCATGGGGAAGAACCAATTAGCATCATTGGTGACTCTGTAACGAGGAGTGAGGTGAGATAAGTCACGACCCAAGACTACCAGTTCATCTTCCTTTCCATCCATTTCACAGTCGCGTGGGCTTTCTGTTTTTCAGCACGAGCAAGATATAACTCACTTATAATTCTTTACAGATTCGAGTCAAGGTATTTTTATTCTACTCAAACAGCACCATTGTTGGGCTGCAAATTCAACTGAAGGGTTTGGAAATCGACAAGAAAAATAATAGTCTGTTATTGTTAGCTCATCTTACTTCTTCTTAGAGTGGCTTCTTTTTGGAACATAGGACTGGTTTTGAATATGCCTGCTCTACTGGACTGCACAAAAGGAAATTAATGTCAAGTGTGACAGCCAATCCCTCGCCCATCTCGGTTTTTAATATTCCACGAGCATCATCATTTTTCAAGATTCTATTCATAAGGAAGATTTCAGAGCGCTGATGTCCATGTAATTCTTATAGACGAATGGATACTTTTCAATTTAATAACACCTTACATTTAAGCTGGCGTGGGTCATCTTTAATTGCTCAGCAGGCTCTTGTCTGTTCCTCCAACTTTCCCTGGAAACACGTGGAGGTGTCTTTCCTGTTACACAGCTGAGCCATGCAGGATGAGTCGCAGACAATTTAAGGGCTTCCATGGCTGATTAGGGCTTCCCTAGTAGCCTAGTGGTATAGGGCCCACCTGCCAAGGCAGGAGGCATGGTTTCCATCCCTGGAGAAGGGAATGGCAACCCACTCCAGTACTCTTGCCTGGGAAATCCCACGGACAGAGGAGCTTGGCGGGCTATAGTCCATAGGGTCACAAACAGTTGGACATGACTTAGTGACTGCGCATACACACTGTGGTTGATTATGGGCCAGATCCAAATAGAACTTTGAATTAAGGGCCAGAACTCCCATTACCTTATCATGCGTCTGAAAGAGCACTGGATTTGACATCAGAAGACTCGGTTTTAAACCTGAACTTTCTGCTTATCACACTAGTGGCTGCTATTTCACTGGGTGGTTGTGTGGCTAAGTGAGTACATGAAGGTAAAAATATGCCACGAATGTGGACTCTTTTTCCTCTTGTGAATCCAGACAGTCTGCCCACGTTGAGGGCATGAGAGGGCCTCCTTTCACTTGGGGGCTGATTTCAGAAAGCCCTGTTGAGTGTGCCCACCTTAGCAGTTCTCACCTGGAGAGGGCAGTCTCTGGAGACACTTCTAGTGGCCACAAATGAAGGGAGGGGCTCCTGGCATCTAGCGAGTGGAAACCAGAGATTCTGCTAAGTATCCTACAAGGCACAAGACAGCCCCCCACAAAGACTCTTCCAGCCACAAACATGGGTGTTGAGGTTGAAAACTCCTTCTCTCGAGAAGGGCTTCTTGTTGCTTTAAATGTGTTTTATTGAAGTATAGTTGACTTACAGTGTTAATTTCTGCTATACAACAAAGTGATTCAGTTAGACATATATATGTTCTTTTTCATATTCATTTCTAGAATGGTTTATCGCAGGGTACTGAATGTAGTTTCCTCTGCTCTACAGTAGGACCTTGCTGTTTATCCATCCTGCATATAATAGTTTGCATCGGCTAATCCCCAACTCCCAGTCCATCCCTTCCCCAGACCCTTCCCCCTAGGCAACCGTAAGTCTGTTCTCCATGTCAGTGAGTCTGTTTCTGTTTTGCAGATATGTTCATGTGTGCTGTGCTTTCGATTCCACACATAAGTGATATCATACTGTATTTGTCTTTTAAACTAGGGCTTCTTAACCTGAGACCCACAGATTCAGAGATGGGCCGTGGGGATCTAGGCACCCACCTAAACATCACATGGTCTGCCTGAGGCAAGTGTGCCCCTTCTCTGCGGCAAGTGTCCATGACCATCAGTGGATGCTCAGAGAAGTCTATGGTTTCAGATCAGTTCTCGTCCTTGCTCTAGCTGTGTCTTGATACAAAGTAAGACTGCTCCTTACATGGGGTTTTGTGTCTTCAATGCTTTGGGGGATTTGAGATGGACCAAGTAATGAGCAAGACAATGAAAGATGGCCTGGAAGATCCAGCAGACCATGGGGCAGCGATTGCAATTCAGCAGAGTGGGTGGTGCTGGGAGAACTCCTCCTCTCTCCGGACATCTTTGCACTTTGTCCAGGTTAAGTCAGAATGAGACTCGTAAGCGTCTCTGAGTGACGTGCTCAGAAGATGAGGAAATACACTTTTCTAGGCAACAGACTACTACCTAACCCCTTTTCCTCTGTTTGCTGAATGGCAGCCTGAGAAGTTGACTTGTGTGGCCTCATTTGACATCATGTGACTCCCACGGTCTAGTTTGTCCCCCACCCAGACCAGATCTGACTCTCTTCCCAGAAGAAGTTAGGAGCCCTGGGAAATCTAAACCTTCAGACATTCAGTTAAAGGACCAGAGAGCAGATGTTGTCACAGTGTGAAAGATTCAATGCTTTGCTAGGACAATGTTTCATAACCTAATAAATTATACCGACTGATGGGAGCCTGATGAAATTATGAACCCTCTCTGCAGAAAACTGCTCATGGAGCCCCCGCACCAAACACCGCCGTTTCAAGATGGCAGGCGTTGTGTTCTCTCTGGTAGGCAAGCAATTAAGTCTGGTTGAAAGCCTGCCTGTGTTTCTTTGTCACTGTATCCTGCAATATTTATTTCATAAGATCTTGAATTCACTTTAGCCCTTCTCTAGCTTAACTTCCAAAATTGCCCTCCTAGACTTTTAGGCAGTTGGGGAAAATAAGATAGAAAAGAATAGTTCAGGCCAACTTTCAGACAGTACACTTTATTTGAATGGCTATGAGCTGCTAAATTGGAATCCATTTTTTCTTCTCTGATCTCTATGCATTGAACATGTCCAGAATACAAATAGTTATTGTGAGCATTATTGCCCAGTTAATATTGTTTCCAGCGGGGCATGAATTCTGTGGGTGAAAATAGCCTATTTCTCTCTATATATCTCTTGACTATGACTCAAAAAAACTCCTTGTGGTAGATTATAATCCTTACCTTCCATTTCATTCTGTATTATTATGCTCAACCCTGGAACATAAAGGAAGTTTACTGCAAATGAGACGGTTATAAAACTTTTTTAAAAAGACAATATTAATGTAAAGGAAATCCTTTAAGGAAAAAATTTTTGAAAAAGCTAGCCAGACTTTCTTTCATATGGAAAATGGATAAAATCGAGAAGCACTAATGGGTGAAAGAGTTAATCCTATCACAGCTGAAAGTAATCACACTGTCTTACAGCTACTCTGCTGTCTCCCTGGTCTCAGCCCAGCTTCTAACTCAAATACCCATTTACAAAAGCCATTGGCTCAGGGGGAAGCAGTCCTGGGAGCCGAGGTGCTCGCCCTTCAGGGTAGATATGGGCTCATTGGTTGTAACAGTGTGGCTCTGACCCATAGTTCCCTGTAAGCATGAAGTGAAAAAATTGTTTCTCCAGGGCTTTCAATACAACATCTATCTTGGGAGCAAAACTGGTTCAGAGACACTGAAAGAAAAGTAAGCTGTCATCCCCTTGTGTACGTTGGTGATGCAGGTGAGATCAGGGCTCCCACAAGTGGAGGGTTTGCCCATGCCCAGTCTATGTTAGTTGGCTTTTGCAGGCTAACCTTGTCGGGTTGATCAACTCCAGCAGACGCAGACATGGCCAGTTAAAGGAACAGAGACAAGCACCACAAAACTGAAAGGAAACACTTCCCAAGTGTCAGGACCTTCTGGAAGCAGGGAAACCAGTCTGGCTCTGAGATACTTGGTAAAAGGTTGATTATGATTTAGTGCCGAATAAGCGTGAAGCTCCAACTCTCTGAAATTATGAGATATGATGGAGAGAACAGACTCTGTAAAGAGAAAACCAGGATTCAAAGGCTGAGCCTGTCACCTCTGTGTGTGGATGGAGGGCAAGCCCCTGGACTCCGTGGGACTGGTTTCCTCATCTGCCTGCTGAGGTCTGTACACTGTATTATTCAAGCTGTTGAAATTTAAGTGACATACACTATGCTATGCTAAGTCACTTCAGTCGTGTCCGACTCTGTGCGACCCCATAGACGGCAGCCCACCAGGCTCACCCATCCCTGGGATTCTCCAGGCAAGAACACTGGAGTGGGTTGCCATTTCCTTCTCCAATGCATGAAAGTGAAAAGTGAAAGTCAAGTTGCTCAGTCGTGTCTGACTCTTAACGACCCCATGGACTGCATTCCACCAGGCTCCTCCGTCCATGAGATTTTCCAGGCAAGAGTACTGGAGTGGGGTGCCATTGCCTTCTCCATTAAGTGACATAATATATGTAAAATATGAAATCCTATGGGCTCAGAACAATCCCTCATTCAACAAACGTCTACTTTGTGCTTATGGGCCAGGGACTTAGCATTTGGGAAACAACAGTAGGCCAAGGACAGAAATCATGCACAAATATACACACACACACACAGGCATGCACACACAATCACAGAAGCCCATGGAGTTCACATTTAAAAAAAACAGTTGATTTACTTGGTTGCACCACATCTTGGTTGCGTCACAAAGGATCTTCCATCTTCATGACAGCATGCGGGATCTTTAGTTGCGGCATGTGGGACCCAGTTACCTGATCAGGAAATGAACTCAGCCCCGAGCTGGGAGAATGGAGTCTTAGCCACTGGACCAACAGGGAGGTCCCAGAGTTCACATTTTATAGCCAATACCCAATAAATGTTTTCATTTTATAGCAAACACTTAATACATAGTTCTATGAAAAATCTAATTGATTTTTTTTAATCACACGTGCCATATGCATTCCAGAAAGCCTAAATCCTGTTTATCCAGACACATTGCACAGAGGCTGTGAGCACCTTGAGAGAATGTTCCTGGTTTTCTAATGAACCCCTTCTCTTCCCTGACAGCTTAAATACTGCTTCAACCACGCCATCAGCAGTGGCCAAGGAACCAGGGCCCAGGCGCCACAGAAAGAACCTCACAAGGCGCCGCTCAGGACAGAGGCCCTGCCAGCATGGGGACCTGCCCTGGTCATTGTAATTGCAGCAGGTACAAGTTTTTGGCTTCGATGTGACACTTGAGCTGGTCCATCTTGATTGTGATGGCCCCTCTTGACCTTTAGGCAACTTTGTCGCCGCTTAGTGTGTGGAACCATGAATACAGGCATTGTTGGGGCCTGTGACTGCGGGACTTGGAGCGGCTAGCAGGTGAGGGTTCAGCTGATGTCTGTCTCCAGCCGGTCACAGAGGTGACATCCAACACCTGTGACACTGCTGTCCCTCATCCCAGGGATAACGGACCAGGCAAAGTCGCTGACCCCTCCTCCAGTACATTGCAATTTCCTACGACTAATCTCCTTCACATTTAAGAAGGCATGCACAGCTATGCAAATTAGCAGAGGCTGATCAGCTCAGGATTTGAAATTGAGCTGATCTAAAATGAACTAATGGACAAGTAAAAATTTAACTGAAAATTTAGAGCACACTCCACAGCCTGCCACCAGGGAAGGAAAGGTTTAAAAAAGGAAAACATATTACAAAGAAAAAATTTTATATATAAATATACTATAAATATTTAATGATTAAAATATTTGTATGATGGTTTTTAAGCTACCTGTAAAGGTATAACAATATTACATTATGTTATATGAAAAGTGAAAGTCAAGTCGCTCAGTCATGTCTGACTCTTAACGACCCCATGGACTGCACCCCACCAGGCTCCTCTGTCCATGAGATTTTCCAGGACATCTTATAGATATGTACATTATACATATGTCTTTATATATACACATATGTACTGCTGCTGCTAAGTCACTTCAGTCGTGTCTGACTC
Source organism: Oreotragus oreotragus (assembly GCA_006410675.1). Lineage (NCBI taxonomy): Eukaryota > Metazoa > Chordata > Mammalia > Artiodactyla > Bovidae > Oreotragus > Oreotragus oreotragus. The sequence goes on along the minus strand of SJYX01000771.1, from coordinate 537,193 downwards.
TGTGCGATCCCATAGACGGCAGCCCACCAGGCTCCCCCGTCCCTGGGATTCTCCAGGCAAGAACACTGGAGTGGGTTGCCATTTCCTTCTCCAATGCATGAAAGTGAAAAGTGAAAGGGAAGTCACTCAGTCGTGTCCGACCCTTCGCATGGATGCAGCCTACCAGGCTCCTCCATCCATGGGATTTTCCAGACAAGAGTACTGGAGTGGGGTGCCATTACCTTCTCCACACATATGTACATATCTGTTTAAATTATTGAAACAATATACAACTTTGTTATATGAATACAATCTACACTAACATGAATCATTTAAAATAAAATTTATATGGCTCACTTTTGAAAATGATATATTCATGATAATTTTTAAATGAGATAATGAAAAAATAAAATTATAGATTTATAGAGCTGAGAGTCAAATCAATTAACTATCAGTTTGATTCAGGTTCAGAATTTATTTTCATGTTCCAAAATTACGTGAGAAAAGATTCAAATTTATTTATAGTTAAAATGTATTCTCTCATTATTTTCAGTTTGCTGAAATGGGTTAAATTTTTTAAAAAATTATGACATTTACATTTAGTTTAGACAGAGGCTCTAAGAAATCCACATGACTTCTTTTGTTTCCGTTAAAGTTGCTACCAACAATTCATGAATTTCATTGTAATTTAAGGGTTTAACTTTCTTCCATCTACAATAATAAGTAGTAAAATGGACTTGAGTTTTTATTTGAGGTATCAGAGGGTGATCATAAAGAGGGGGGAGAATGTGATATAATCAACAAACTGAATCAGAAACCACAAAATAAGTGAGTTTAACAGGGAAGGCAATGGCACCCCACCCCAGTACTCTAGCCTGGAAAATCCAATGGATGTAGTAGCCTGGTGGGCTGCAGTCCATGGGGTCACTAACAGTCAGACAGACTGAGCGACTTCACTTTCACTTTTCTCTTTCATGAGGGGGGAGAATGTGATATAATCAACAAACTGAATCAGAAACCCCAAAATAAGTGAGTTTAACAGGGAAGGCAATGGCACCCCACCCCAGTACTCTAGCCTGGAAAATCCAATGGATGTAGTAGCCTGGTGGGCTGCAGTCCATGGGGTCACTAACAGTCAGACAGACTGAGCGACTTCACTTTCACTTTTCTCTTTCATGCATTGGAGAAAGAAATGACAACCCACTCCAGTATTCTTGCCTGGAGAATCCCAGGGATGGGGGAGCCTGGTGGGCTGCCGTCTATGGGGTCACACAGAGTCGGACATGACTGAAGTGACTTAGCAGTGGTAGCAGCAGCAACATTTGCAGGATTCATGTACCCATTGTGTACGAATTAGAAGAACAAAGTCAAATTATCTCTGAAAAGCAGAAAAGTGGTTTTGAAGTTTGACTTGCCCATACCCTGAGTATTTTTATTATTACAAGAAAATAGATGTTATAACTCAACTTGAAGCAGTATTACAGTCACGTCTGTGGGTAATCTGTTTGGAATATTCTGAAAGAACTCAAGTATTTTTTGGTTTTTCTTTTTATGGCTAAAATCAGGTGTAGAACATTATAATTTTTGTATTAATTAGCTTCAAAAGCCTCTTTTAATGAAAGTGACCTAGAACTTATGTTAAAATATCACAGTCTTTTAAAAGTAAACATAATACTTCCTCCAGGAAAACAGTAATCTGCAGCAAGACACAGAGTCATTGATGTCATTTACTTTTTATGTGTTTTCCTCTTAAGTCTCAAAGTAAGACTGCAATGACAGAATCATTAAAATAAAAGTTTAAAAGAGCTAAAAGAGACAACTGAACTAATGCTCATGCCAGATCACCCAGGTGAGAGGATCATTTCTGCAAGAGATACAGAGAGTTGCAAAGTATTTCAATTACACACTTTCAGTTCTCTGTGTGTGTTCCAACTGATTAAAACAACCCACAGTCAGTGGTGTTTTAAAAGTCCTGTTTAATAGATCGCCAGTCCACACTCGATGCATGAGACAGGGTGCTCAGGGCCATGTACTGGGACGACCCTGAGGGATGGGATGGGGTGGGAGGTGGGAGGGGGGTTCAGGATGGGGGACATGTCATGTACACCCATGGGTGATACGTGTCGATGTATGGCAAAAGCCACTACAATATTGTAAAGCAATTAGCTTCCAATTAAAATAAATACATTAATTTAAAAAACAGTCCTGTTTATGACTGAACACGGAGTTGTAGACCTGGAAGCATCTTTAGAGAGCCTTCGGTCCCGCCTTCTCACTTTGCTGGAGAAGTGAAAAAGATTTGGAGCAGCATCGCTTACCTGAAACCACACAGGTAGAAACCACTGGCTTAGCCCAGAAGTCGCTCTCCCCTGTCCCCCGCCCCCAGTACCCACACTTGCACTAACACGTCTAGCTATCAAATCTGCGCCCGCCAATGTACCAGAGAGTGGGAGAGCGATTATCTGGTCTCCCCACTTGCCTCTTTTTTTTTTCAAATACTCAGAGCTATGGCAACTCCAGCCCTGTCTGTCCCTCCCAGGCATTAGGAAAATGAAAGAGAGTATATAGGGTGCCCCCCTAGTCTTTTGTGAATAACACTTGTGCATGACATAGATCCTGGATGATCTTTCAAAAAAACCTTGAAAGTTCTTTATACCTCTGTGTTACTCCTTCATTCCTCGCCAGTAATGGAAACACTGGCTTTAAAAAATTGTGTCTGCAAACAATAAATGCTGGAGAGGGTGTGGAGAACAGGGCACCCTCTTACACTGTTGGTGGGAATGCAAACTAGTACAGCCACTAGGGAGAACAGTGGCTGCTTGCTGCTGCTGCTGCTAAGTCATGTCAGTCGTGTCCAACTCTGTGTGACCCCATAGACGGCAGCCCACCAGGCTCCCCCATCCCTGAGATTCTCCAGACAAGAACACTGGAGAGGGTTGCCATTGTCTTCTCCAATGCATGAAAGTGAAAAGTGAAAGTGAAGTCGCTCAGTCATGTCCGACTCTTCACGACTCCAGGGACTGCAGCCTACCAGGCTCCTCTGTCCATGGGATTTTCCAGGCAAGAGTATTGGAGTAGGGTGCCATCGCCTTCTCTGGGAGAACACTGGAGATTCCTTAAAAAACTGAAAATAGAACTACCATATGACCCAGCAATCCCACTGCTGGGCATACACACCGAGGAAACCAGAATTGAAAGAGACACATGTACCTCAACGTTCATCGCAGCACTGTTTATAATAGCCAGGACATGGAAGCAACCTAGATGTCCANTATGACCCAGCAATCCCACTGCTGGGCATACACACCGAGGAAACCAGAATTGAAAGAGACACATGTACCCCAATGTTCATCACAGCACTGTTTATAATAGCCAGGACATGGAAGCAACCTAGATGTCCATTGGGAGACAAATGAATAAGAAAGCTGTGGTACATATACACAATGGAATTTTACTCAGCTATTAAAAAGAATGCATTTGAAACAGTTCTAATGAGGTGGATGAAACTGGAGCCTATTATACGGAGTGGAGTAAGTCAGACAGAAAAATACCAATACAGTATATTAATGCATATATATGGAATTTAGAAAGATGGTAATGATATCCCTATATGCAAGACAGCAAAAGAGACACAGATATAAAGAACAGACTTTTAGACTCTGTGGGAGAAGGCGAGGGTGGGATGATCTGAGAGAATAGCATTGAAACATGTATATTACCATATGTGAAATAGATCACCAGTCCAGGTTTGATGCATGAGACAGGGTGGTCAGGGCCGGTGCACTGGGAAGACCCTGAGGGATGGGATGGGGAGGGAGGTGGGAGCGGGGTTCAGGATGGGGAACACATGTACACCCATGGCTGATTCATGTCAATATGGCAAAACCACTACGGTATTGTAAAGTAATTATAATCCAATTAAAATAAATAAATTAATTTTTTTTAAATTGTGGGAAATAGGTGAGTGCTTCACTGTGGCTGGGAGTGGAGGGAGGGATGCGCTGCAAAGGGGCTGGAGGAACCTCCTGAGAGTGATGGAAAAGTCTGTATCTTGGCTGCGGTGGTGGTTTCTCGCGTGAATGTCATTGTCAAAACTCGGGGAATGGTGCATTTTCCATGGATTCGGTTTCTGCACATAGATTTCTTCATACAGTAGAGTTTAAGAAAACTATGTAGAAATCCCCCAATAGAGGCTTCTAAATGATTATTTCTCTTGTTATCGCAAGAATAAAATTGGCTCAGTTATTGCTTGAAGTAGGTTTAACATGATTGTCAGGAGGTAATTTTAAGAAAGCAATATTGTCTCTTTACATGATATGGGGAATGAAAGATTTCTGATTCTCAACATGTTCTAACATATGAGGTTGGGTAATTTAATCTGAGATTCATTCCTTTCCTACACAGGAGGGGACTGAAATTGATCTTCACATATGTGAGAAGAAGCTTTATCTTTTTACCTCTTTGCTCACTGGAGTCTCACTTTGGTCCACAGGCAAAAAAGAAATGCCTTTTAAAAGCTTACTGATTTGCTTATTCTCTATTTGCATGTGTGCATGGTTAGTCTCTCAGTTGTGTCCCACTCTTTGGGATCCCATGGACTGTAGCCCACCAGGCTCCACTGTTCATGGAATTCTCCAGCAAGAATACTGGAGTGGGTTGCCATTCCCTTCTCCAGGGGATCTTCCCGACCCAGGGATCGAACCCACGTCTCCTGCATTGCAGGCAGATTCTTTAAGGTCTGAGCCACCAGGGAAGCCCATTTTCCATTTGACCTGATGTCAGAAGCTTATATATAGCCGTGCACTAGTGTCTTTTGTCCACAGCAGCAGACAGTGAATCTGCAGTCTGGTCAGCTGTCGTCAGTCCACCAGTTCGCTTCTACCTTACAGCTCGCCTCTTCTCCCGGCTTCTCCCAGAGCCTCCGGGGAGGGTGTCTAAACGCTCTGCCCTATTTTCATGCAACCTGATGCTCTTCAACCCGATCCTATCTCTTGGATCTTGGGTGACGCTTGGTGAAAAGGGCACAGAGTCAAGGCAGCTGAAAAGGCCTCATTACTTCCGCTGTTAGACTGTGGTGTTATAAGACTGTGGTGTAATAAAATGGGGATGTTACAGGTTGCCTACATTAAATGGGTGGAATTTCACACAGCTTAGTGCAATTAAGACCAGTTAGGCTCTCTGCCAATGTGATCATGTCTTTACATAACAGAACAGGACGCCCTCTGGGGAAGATGCTGTCCCTTTGTAGAAGCAGGTCTCAGGGGCAAGAAATAGGGGCCTGTCTACGAACATGTGAGGACTAGGAGACCTGGGTCATCTCTCCCCTGCCTTTCCTCACTTCTCTTTCCCTGTAGAAGCTCTGCTGTTGATAGGTGTCACTCATGGGAATTCAGGACCATAAGCAATTTAATGACCAGAAATTAGGTAAACAAGCCAAATTTTTCTCTCTCTGAAGACTTTTCCCTAGGGTTATCAAAGATTCTTTGTGTAGTGGTTTATTTTTCCCTTTGATCTGGTATAGTTTCATAAAAGAATGTCATGTTTTATGCATTTTCTCTCTCTCTCTGTGTATATATATATATGGACACGAGAAAGGAAACAAGGAGGGATTGCCTGAGGGTGGAATGGAGATCAGAAAGGGGATAGGCATGCAAATCACAGCCAGTGTCCTCAGCCAGCACCCTTGTTTTGTGCTGGTGTTTGAGAGGCAGAATGGAACCAGCCAAGGAGAGTGCGTGGGCTCTGAAGCCAGACTTCCCTGGAAATGAGTCAAACCCTGATACCTACCTACTGAGTGAACGTGAACACACACATTGGCTTTAATCAAACCTCGATCAAGAAAATTTTTGGACGATGAATCCGTAAAACATTCAAAATTGAAATTCAGAAAATTGCAGTTCACTTTGATCTACAATTCATTGTAAGTTCTTTCATTGAGAGTTTGTTTTAATACTTTAAATATACTTTAACTAAACTATTTAAATATCTAGTTTATTATGGAAATATAGAAACTACTGAGGACTTCAATTCTGGCCAAGATGAAACGGTCCTGTTGTCTCCCATTCCTACCAGCCCTGCTCCTAACTACAATTCCCTGGACATAACAAAGTCAATAAGCACAGGAAGATTCTGGGAAGTGGAGGGCAGCCTATGGAACCTGCCACTTGACTATCAAGTTTGCTTGATCTGATGTTAATTTCTGTTTTCTTATGATTAATGTTGATATGATGTCTCTTCCTATTTTTTTTTTTCTTTCAACCTCAGTTCAGTTCAGTCGCTCAGTCTTGTCCAACTCTTTGAGACCCCATGAACCGCAGCACGCCAGGCCTCCCTGTTCATCACCAACTCCCAAAGTTTACCCATACTCATATCCGAGTCGTTGATGCCATCCAGCCATCTCATCCTCTGTCGTCCCCTTCTTCGCCTGCCTTCAATCTTTCCCAGCATCAGGGTCTTTTCAAATGAGTCAGCTCTTTGCATTAGGTGGCCAAAATATTGGAGTTTCAGCTTCAACATCAGTCCTTCCAATGAACACCCAGGACTGATTTCCTTTAGGATGGACTGGTTGGATCTCCTTGCAGTCCAAGGGACTCTCAAGACTCTTCTCCAACACCACAGTTCAAAAGCATCAATTCTTCTGTGCTCAGCTTTCTTTATGGTCCAACTCTCACATCCGTACGTGACCACTGGAAAAACCATAGCCTTGATTAGACGGACCTTTGCTGACAAAGTAATGTCTCTGCTTCTTAATATGCTGTCTAGGTTGGTGTTTATTTTAGACAGTATATAATTGGGTCATTTAAAAAAAAAAAAAAAACTCAGTCTGCTCATCTTTGTCTTTTAACTGCTGTGTTTTTTTTTAAGAATTTTTTTTAATGTGGACCATTTTTAAAGTCTTTATTGATTTGTTACAATATTGTTTCTGTTTCATGTTTTGCTTTTTTGGCCAGGAGGCATGTGGGATCTTAGCTTCCCGAGCTGGGATCGAACATGCACCCTCTGCAGTAGAAGGCAAAGTCTTAATCATTGGACTTCCAGGGAGGTCCGTTAAATTGGTGTTTTAGATTAATTGAATTCCCACTTAATTTAATTATTAATATGTTAAGGATTACTTCTATCACTTTACTATTTGTCCTCTTTTCTTTTGCTCTATTCCACTTTTTCTGCCTTCTTAGGATTTATTTGGACATTTTTTAGAATTCAGTTCTGATTTGTATAAAGTGTTTGAATGTAGTTTTTTGTAGAGATATGGAATGATTGGTCTTGGAGAATGTGATGGCACCCCACTCCAGTACTCTTGCCTGGAGAATCTCATGGACGGAGGAGCCTGGTGGGCTGAAGTCCATGGGGTCGCGAAGAGTCGGACATGACTAAGCGACTTCACTTTCACTTTTCACTTTCATGCATTGGAGAAGGCAATGGCAACCCACTCCAGTGTTCTTGCCTGGAGAATCCCAGGGATGGGGGAACCTGGTGGGCTGCCCTCTATGGGGTCGCACAGAGTCGGACATGACTGAAGCGACTTAGCAGCAGCAGCAGCAGGAGTAGTTGGTCTGGGTTTTACATTATATGTGTGTAACTTGGCCCTGTCCACTGATCTCAGTGTTTTAAAGTTTGAGTAAAATGAACACAGTTTTCACCTATATAGTCCATTTGCCCTCCCCGTTCATAATATAGTTGACAAGTATTTTCTCTACGTATATTGAGAGCAGCATTAGATAATGTCATATAGTCTTTGCTTCACTCATCTGACACAAGGTATAAAATTCAAGAAAAGGGGAGCTTATAATACTTACTGTCATTTGTGTGCCTTCTCATATGTTGCTGGTGGGGAGGCAAAATGGCACTGCCACTTGGAAAACTATTTTGGCAATTTCTTTCAGTGCTCAGCGTAGTCGCCGTATGATCCAGAAATCACACTTCTGAGAATTTATTCCAGAAAAATGAAAGCTTATGTCCACACACAAAAATGTGTACACGAATATTCATGGTACCTTTATTTATAATAAAGATTACAGATTTGGAAGTTACCCAGCTGTAATTACAATGCATGAATAGCAAACAGAAAAAGAAAAATTATGATATAGTCACACCATGGACTATGACTCAGCAATGGAAATAAAAGCACAGTTTATAAACATAAGTTGGTTGGAACTCAAGGAATTATGGAGTGAATGAAAGCCAGTCGCAAAAGGCTACGTGTTATATGATTGCGATTATGCAACATTTTTGAGATGATCGTGGCACATGGAGATGGAAACATAGAACTCATTGAGTGGTTTCCAAGGATAAGGGACGAGGTTGGGGGTGGCGACTATCAAGGATAGTTCCAAGGATCTCTGTGGTGATGGAGCTGTTCTCTATCTTGATTCTTGCGGTGATTGCACAGATTTACACATGTGACTAAATCACACAGAACTTTGCACACACACACACCCAAGTGCATGCAAAATTGGAGAAATCTGAATAAGGGTACAATAATATTATGCTGCTGCTAAGTTGTTTCAGTCGTGCCCGACTCTGTGCGACCCCATAGAAGACAGCCCACCAGGCTCTGCCATCCCTGGGATTCTCCAGGCAAGAACACTGGAGTGGGTTGCCATTTCCTTCCCCAATGCATGAAAATGAAAAGTGAAAGTGAGGTCGCTGAGTCATCTCCGACTCTTCGCGACCCCATGGACTGTAGCCTACCAGGCTTTTCCGTCCATGGGATTTTCCAGGCAAGAGTACTGGAGTGGGATGCCATCGCCTTCTCCAACAATAACATTATACCCATGTTAATTTCCTGGTTTTGCTATTGCACTACATTTCACATTGCTATCACTGTTACCATGGGAGGAACGTGCGTAGGGGTACACAGGACCTCTCTGTACTCTTTTTGCCACTTCCTGTGAATCTGGAATTATTTCCAAACAAAAGTTAAAGAAATACAAACAGATAAACAGAATATAAAAATATTATCTTACTTTCCAACACTCAGCTCTGAACATGATCTATTTTTATTTTATTTATCATTTTCTTGTTAGGTGTAAATACGAGTCTGTTTGCAAAAAGGACCTATAATGTTCACACTTCTTTTGTACCGTTTTTTAATTTAACAATATGTCATGCATAGATTTCCATGCTTACATTTTTTTCTATAACATCCTTAAATGTATTTTGTTCAGTGAATCAAAACAACCCAGCTTTTTACAAACTCCTTTAGGTAGCAAAACACTTTTTTCTTAAATCCCGGTGTTACAGGGAGATCAATGTGGAGATGATTTTTTCAGAGCAGAGAGCTTGAGGCATAATGTGGATTTTTACAAAAGTTTTTTTGAAGTATAGCTGATTTAGAATGTTTGCTAATTTCTACTGTAGAGCAAAGTGACTCAGTTATAGGGACATATATTCTTTGTCATATTATTTTCCATTATGGCTATCACTGTGCTGTACAGTAGGACCTTATTGTTTATCCATTCTATGTATACTTGTTGGCATTTGCTAATCCCACACTTTGTCTGCTGTCCCCAGTTGGTCCCTGACACATCTCTAGCAGAACTTAGTGCTATGGAAAGGCAGGTGAAAATTACATCATTTCAAAACACAATGACAAAAATGCTGTATCAAATATAATTGATGTTAAATTTTTAATGTACGCACCCCCTCCCTACCCTTTACCACCTGTGATAATCACCCTGGCCTCACATTTCAACTTGAAGGAAAAAAGAAATATAAATGTTTGAATGTGGTTGCCATGATGACAAACAGTCAGAAGAAAAGCTGACTTCCTTGTCTTCCAGAAGTTTTCATTTAAAATTCCTGACCTCCTAAGCTGTGTCCATCTTGACAGCTGAGTTTCATACAGTGTATCTTCATCTATAGGAATTAGTTATTGGCATAACATACTTCGCAATGATCAGTTTTTCCTACTGAAACTGAAAACACATCAGACTTCCAAAATCTCCCAGGTAGTAATTAACCTGAGCATGCCCTATGTGGTTTCTGCTAGTCTAGATCATTTGTAAATACAGCACAATTTCTTTAAAAGTTTTAGCATTTAATAAAATAGGCAAGGAATATAGGTCCAGCTACATAAAATCCTTCTTTCCAAAGCACGTACTAGAAGAATATGTTTAGACCACTGTGTTCTAAGACAATTAATACACCATATCAAGTAGCCCATAATACTGCTATAACTGAATGAAAAGGCAGTGTTCTCTTGGTGAGACACGCCTGTGGCAATTCTTTCTATTTGCAGGAGTCTCAGGTGTCAAATTTGCTGTTAATCGGGTTTTCTGACTCGGTTGACAGTCCTGGTGGAGTGTCACACTTTTATTTCCTTGTGCTATTTAATGTCACGATTCACCTTTAGGGACAGTGGGATTACCTCTACCTGATGCACCATGTAAAAAGACAACCAGATTTTCGATGCCCAGGCCCCCCAGTTTTCTGGGGAAAATACTTACTGATACAAGTAAAAATCGCACCCAGGAGATTCTCACCATCAGACAAACTTTAGCGTCGCCACTGCAAGACTCACCCTTCCTGCACAACCTTTTCAGAACCCACCAACATCCACCTCATGCCATTTACCGTGCAAATCTCAATTACCTTGCTGCCTGGACTAAAACGTAGTACCCTGGGGTTGGAGAGCAGGGCGGTGTTCCAGAGTTCCAAGATGGATGTAAAGGCATTTCAACCTCATTAATGTTTCTTGTGAATTTCCATTAATCATGTTCTGTTTCAAGGACTATTACAAAAGCTTTCTGAGAAGCAGCCCAATGAATGCATGAACAATACAGAAGCTTGAGCTCTTGATCAGTGAAAGCAGGTAAAGTAGGACAAGGGACTGAATGAAGACATGAGGGCCATGTGCTGGGCTCTGCTGGACTTCCCATGGACCTTGTTGCTTCTCACGGGGAAAGGATGTGTTTTCTTGCGACACTGCATGGAAGTCATTGCACCCTTCTGTATGGAGTCAGTTTATGTTGTTTTTGAAGTTTATCTCTTTTCTTTTTTTCGCTTGAGTCATGTGGCTTGTGGGATCTTGGGTCCAGGGATTGACCCCAGTCCCTCAGCAGTGAAAGTGCTGAGTCTTAACCACTGGACCCCTAGGGAATTCCCACTTATGTCTTTCTTAATTCGGTATGACCTTCTTACTCCATAAGACAGGCAGATAATGGACCGATTTTTCACTTATGAGATCAGAATACTTCATGTAGAGTTTGAAGTGTAAGCAAGACTCATTGATAAAGAGAAAGTGGGTCTGTAGGTTCTTAGTGACATCAAGAAATAAATGTCAGTGATGTGCTGGGTAATTTGGATTTGGCTGAGTTGCTCTGGGGGCTTCCCTAGTGGCAAATGGTAAAGAATCTGCCTGCTATTACAGAAGATGCGGGTTCGACCCCTGGGTCAGGAAGGTCCCCTGGAGAAGCAAATGGCAACCCACTCCCGTATTCTTGCCTGGGAAATCCCAAGGACAGAGGAGCCTGGCGGGCTCATGTGTCCATGAGGTCACGAAAGAGTCAGGACGCGACTTAATGACTAAACAACAAGAAGACACCCTGACCCCTCTGCTGAGGTTTGCATCCTGGGTCGAGGCTGTATCGCATGAGCTTGATTACCATACTTGTCTCCTTTTTCTGAGCTGCCCATGATCTACAATAGACGGCTATCAATTTACAACCAGCACATCATGTATTCTGAGCAGTTCACAGGGACTGCAACACAAACCACATACTTATTAGTGACATAAATCAAGGCTTTGTGCGCCTGAATCAAGATGCAGTCATGATCTAGACCTGCAAAAGCAGAGCTGGGCAGCAGAGCCAGCTTCCCCCGTGGTAAACACTAATAACTCCCTCCCCCACACCCCGGCCGTACAGGTCGGATTCTGTTTCCATGGGAAGGAAGAGCAAATAGGAAAGTCGGCCCAGGGCTTAAATCAGTTATGGCCTCAGAGGACCCCAGATGCGGGAACTTTCTTAACTATGATGCATCTTCACGATGGAGAATGAAGCCTGACCTGCATAAAAGATAACAAAGGGGCCTTCTGCACAGATAAAAACCTTCTGCCTGCCAGATCTTTTCTGATGATACAGCTAATGAGGATTTTTCTCTGAGAGAGACAGGTACGGCCCAGGCCAGAAACTTTGGCTTGACAGTGGCTGGCTCCCAGGCAGCAAATGGAATAATTCAAGATTAGATGACTTTGGAGGCTTCCCAGGTGGCTCAGTGGTAAAGAATCTGCCTGCCAATGCGGGAGATGCAGGTTCCATCCCTGGGTCAGGAAGATGCCCTGGAGGAGAAAATGGCAAACCTCTCTGGTATTCTTGCCTGGAGAATCCCATGGACAGAGGAGCCTGGCGGGCTATAGTCCATGGGGTCATGAAGAGTAAGACATGACTTTTGGATGCCAGATGTTCTCCCAGTGGAGGTGAATAAATGCTCACTGAGCATCTGACAGGCTTGTAGGTTTTGGAAGGTCGTGAGGAATTCATTAAAGGAGGCAAGAACATGAAACTCCTGGTAGACCCTTGGCTGGGGGTGGGTTGCTGCCCAGACCTGGTGAGCCCCAGCCCCTGGGCAGATCCCTGGGAGAATCAGTGAGGGGCAGCGTGGCCCAGGGCACCCAGAGGTGCTGCCAGCACCTTTGCAGCCTGGACTGGAGACTCTGAGATACTCTTCAACTGAAGCAGAGGCAGTGATGATTTTCATCAGGCTCAGAATCTCTACGAAGCGTGCAATGTCTGTGAAGTCTACCCACCCCCTTAGAGGGTTAAGTTATGAACATGAAAAAAAAGAGTATCTTTGAGCATTGTCTGACAGCTCATGAGTCAATTGCCTTTATTTATGATAGAAGAACAGGGGACATGTCATTGTGACCGGGACATAACAACTGCAAAGTCAGACAAATAAGCTGTCGGAATAAAGCCTTCTTAGTCCCTAGAACGTAACTTGCAAGCCTGTGCTCCGTCGGGGCGGGGGGAGGGTAGGCATGTGGAGTGTATGAGGTGCATGTGCCTGGGACGTGTGTGTCTGCACCGGTCTTCCTCCTAAAGCACTTTCTTAGGAGCTCCCTTGGAGGCTGTTAAACCTCTGCTGATGTAGTAGTCAAATGCTGAATCCACTTTTTTCCCCTCTCTCTTATAACTTTAGAATACCTTGGAAAGTCAGTATCGTTCTGCTTATTGGAAGGAGCATTAAAATGTGTTCTGTTATCACACCTCAAGTTCTCCCAAATTTTTGTTCGCAGTGGGATAAACAGTTTAATCAGGATCAGGACAGGAAAGTCTGGTGTGCTGAGTCCATGGGGTCGAAAAGAGTCGGACCTGACTGAGGACTGAACAGCAACCTTCGTCTAGTTTATGTGACTGTTTTTAGAGATTTACATTTCTTTCTTGTGATTTCCTTTGTATACAATGCCACGCCAAGTGGGCTGGGCTCTCTCACTTCCTGTGAATTAGATTACAGTCACCCACCCAGTTAAGAGCATCAAGTCAGCATCAGGTAAAAGAACAAGCTCCATGGACAGAGGAGCCTGGCGGGCTACTGTCCTTAGGGCTACAAAGAGTTGAACACAACTAAGGGGCTAAGCACACCCAAAAGGTAATCACCACCATGAAAGGAAGTTGGTGGATGTCCTTTCATCACCGCACCTTCAGGACAGCTGGCACCTGTGCCTTGGTCCTCCACCTGCCCCCCCATGGGTCACCTGCTCCTCTCCATGGCTAGACTCTCCTCTTGGGCCCCTCTTGTCCACTCCTGGGCATCTCTTGCATGACTATTCTGCCTCCTCCTGTTCCTTTGACTACACACAAACAGGTTTTCTCCCAGTCTAAAAGCTAGTCCCACTCCAGGCCCTGCTTCATCCCCATGCTCTCTTTACAGATGTTGGAAGAGGGACAGTTATTCTGTCTCACCCTCCCCCCACCCTCCTATCTTAAATCCAATTCATTTGAGCTTCTGTCCCAACTTCTGCACCAAAACTGGCCTTGCAAAGTTGCCCATGGCCCCGTGTCCTTTACTGGGCTTATCAGTAACACCAGCCCAGTTTCTCATTCCATCCACTTGGTTCTGGAGCTACCATGTTCTGCCGGTTCCCTTTCAACTCTCTGCTGGCTTTTTCCCTTTCATCAGTTCTTTTTGCTAGATTCCTATCACCTTGCTGACCTCTGGCTTAGAGTGCTCAGGGCCCCAACCCTTTGTGATCTCATCCATGCTCACGGCTTTAAATATTATTGGAGCAACCATTTTTTTTTTTTTTCCTGCATGCAGATGCTCTGACATCTGGGGCCTTGCTGACACTGGAGGGGGTTGTCCCTCCTGGGCTGGCTGATTCCTGGATGTAGTAAGTAGATCTCCTGCTTGGGAGATTTCCATAAGTTCCCAAGGAATCAGAGTCTCATGATCACCTCTGACTCCAGCTTCCATGGAAATGGCTGAGTCTATGGATCTTTCTACTACATGGAAGTTGATACCTGACTCATTTTTCACTCTCACAAGTTGTTCTAATTGTAGCTCAATTTACTGAATAATTTCAAAGGTACATTTCAAACTGCCACATTTCAAAGGCAAACTAACAAATCTAGAGCCACTATCCACCTGTCTTGATCATCCCGGGACCAGGGATCAGACATACAGATATGCTTTGTGCCCCAAGCCTATTAACTAACCAGTCCTAAGCATGCTTACCCTGCTTCACCTATTCTTTCTCATGAAAACAACAGTGAAGGCTCTTTCTGTGTGCCTGCCCATCTCACCTTGGTCCTTCTCCCTGTGGTCCTACTTGCTGTGATTCCTGTTTCTACAGAACGGTGAAATAAGCCCTGAGACTGAGATGAGATCTCTTTGAATCCAATTCCTTTCTTTGTAAGGTTCAAATCCTTTCCAGTAGTCATGTAGGGATGTGAGAGCTGAAGCAGAAAGAAGGCTGAGCACTAAAGAACTGATGCATCCAAATTGTGGTGCTGGGGAAGACTCTTGAGGGTCTTGGACCTGGACTGCAAGGAGATCAAACCAGTCAGTCCTAAAGGAAATCAACCCTGAATATCATTGGAAGGACTGATGCTGAAGCTCCAACACTCCAGCTACCTGATGTGAAGGGCCGACTCATTGGAAAAGACCCTGATGCTCAGAAAGATGNAGGAGATCAAACCAGTCAGTCCTAAAGGAAATCAACCCTGAATATCATTGGAAGGACTGATGCTGAAGCTCCAACACTCCAGCTACCTGATGTGAAGGGCCGACTCATTGGAAAAGACCCTGATGCTCAGAAAGATGGAGGGCAGGAGGAGAATGGGGGCGACAGAAAATGAGATGGTTGGATGGCATCACCTACTCGATGAACGTGAATTTGAGCAAACTCAGATAGTGGAGAACAGAGGACACTGGTGTGTTGCAAAGAGTCGGACATGACTTAGTGACTGAATGACAGCAACAACAATCTTTTCCAAAGATTTCCATAAGTTCCCAAGGAGCCAGAGTCTCATGATCACCTCTGACTCCAGCTTCCATGGAAATGGCTGAGTCTATGGATCTTTCTACTACGTGGAAGTTGACACCTGACTGATTTTTCATTCTCACAAGTTGTTCTAATTGTAGCTCAATTTACTGAATACTTTGGATTCACCAAAGAGTGAATGAATATTTCAGAAACATGATGGTTTCACACTGAACACCACAAGTCATCATTTACCCAACACTGGGATCTTCTAATAGCAGTTCATGTCACAGGGTCTCCAGCCTCAAGCTTTTTCCTCCCTGCCACAAAATCCCATGGACGGAGGTGCCTGGTAGGCTGCAGTCCATGGGGTCGCTAAGAGTCAGGCACGACTGAGCGACTTCCCTTTCACTTTTCACTTTCCTGCACTGGAGAAGGAAATGGCAACCCACTCCAGTGTTCTTGCCTGGAGAATCCCAGGGACAGGGGAGCCTGGTGGGCTGCCGTCTATGGGGTTGCACAGAGTTGGACAGGACTGAAGCGACTTAGCAGCAGCAGCAGCAGCCCCATCTCTTTCCTCCCACAATGCTACTCTACCCCCACCCTCCAAAATTCTTCTCATTCTTTCCAGGAGCAGAAAAAAATGGATCTTCCATGTTATAAGACTTTCCTTTCTAAAGCAGTAGTTGAGGGTTTCTTTGTTTCTACTGTAAATTACTTTTCATTATGAAAAAGTTCAGACATATGAAAAAATTTAAAAACAGGACAATGAACATCCTTACATTAATCCATCCAGATCTAATCATTGCTACTATTTCCATATTTTGTCATTTTTGCTTCATCTATAGTTTCTGCTGGACCATTTGAAAGTCATTTACAGATGTTGTGGCACTTTTGCCTTGAGCTTCGTCTTCAAAAATGAGGACATTCTTGTACATATCACAATGCAATTTCCACCTCTAACCTATTAACAAGATTCCTTAAAAGCATCGAACGCCTAATTCGCTTTCAAATTTCTCCACTTTCCCCCAAACTGTTGCGACTTGAAAGAACAATTTTATTGACTGATTTATTTGCTCAGTGAAACCCATATTTAAGATGGCACTCTATTGTTAGGAAACATTTTCATTTGCTTGCATGCTTTTCCCAGCGCCTCTTCTTGTTTGAAGTGGAGATAAACACCAGTAGCCAAATGCTTTCTATTATATTACCTGTTGGAGTAAACCAGTTCCATTAAGGCGGGTCTCTATTTCACACAACTATTTAATGGCATAAGATGTATGAACTCATTTGTTAAATTGGGGTCTGTGAACAAAAACAAATGGAGGGGAAGAGCAGCAGAGACAATGAGTAATGGAAACAGTTTCCAGACCATAGAAGCCAGGGCTTTTGTGGAAAATATATGCAGCCCAGAGCAGAGGCTTTCCAGGGTCCCTGTGTCTGTTACCTAGCAACAAGCCCATTACGTCGGGCACACCGGAGTCCAGTTAACAGGGCTCAGGGTGAGCACGTGGGAATGAGGCCCACATTTCTCCTTTTCTGCTTTGTTAATAACTCAGGTCTACAGCTTTCTCTGACAGGGGTGAGTGTCTGAAGAGCCTTCCCTGTGTAATGCTTTCCCCGAGCTAAATCGCTAAAGGAAGAAAATGGTTTTAGCTTAATTTACTGTGCACATGTCGATCCGTATTTGTCCATATATCTGTCTGATAAGAGTTAAATACACCATGTGAAACAGAAAGTCATTGGAACTCAAATTAGTTTTGATTCNGATGCCCTGGAGGAGAAAATGGCAAACCTCTCTGGTATTCTTGCCTGGAGAATCCCATGGACAGAGGAGCCTGGCGGGCTATAGTCCATGGGGTCATGAAGAGTAAGACATGACTTTTGGATGCCAGATGTTCTCCCAGTGGAGGTGAATAAATGCTCACTGAGCATCTGACAGGCTTGTAGGTTTTGGAAGGTCGTGAGGAATTCATTAAAGGAGGCAAGAACATGAAACTCCTGGTAGACCCTTGGCTGGGGGTGGGTTGCTGCCCAGACCTGGTGAGCCCCAGCCCCTGGGCAGATCCCTGGGAGAATCAGTGAGGGGCAGCGTGGCCCAGGGCACCCAGAGGTGCTGCCAGCACCTTTGCAGCCTGGACTGGAGACTCTGAGATACTCTTCAACTGAAGCAGAGGCAGTGATGATTTTCATCAGGCTCAGAATCTCTACGAAGCGTGCAATGTCTGTGAAGTCTACCCACCCCCTTAGAGGGTTAAGTTATGAACATGAAAAAAAAGAGTATCTTTGAGCATTGTCTGACAGCTCATGAGTCAATTGCCTTTATTTATGATAGAAGAACAGGGGACATGTCATTGTGACCGGGACATAACAACTGCAAAGTCAGACAAATAAGCTGTCGGAATAAAGCCTTCTTAGTCCCTAGAACGTAACTTGCAAGCCTGTGCTCCGTCGGGGCGGGGGGAGGGTAGGCATGTGGAGTGTATGAGGTGCATGTGCCTGGGACGTGTGTGTCTGCACCGGTCTTCCTCCTAAAGCACTTTCTTAGGAGCTCCCTTGGAGGCTGTTAAACCTCTGCTGATGTAGTAGTCAAATGCTGAATCCACTTTTTTCCCCTCTCTCTTATAACTTTAGAATACCTTGGAAAGTCAGTATCGTTCTGCTTATTGGAAGGAGCATTAAAATGTGTTCTGTTATCACACCTCAAGTTCTCCCAAATTTTTGTTCGCAGTGGGATAAACAGTTTAATCAGGATCAGGACAGGAAAGTCTGGTGTGCTGCAGTCCATGGGGTCGAAAAGAGTCGGACCTGACTGAGGACTGAACAGCAACCTTCGTCTAGTTTATGTGACTGTTTTTAGAGATTTACATTTCTTTCTTGTGATTTCCTTTGTATACAATGCCACGCCAAGTGGGCTGGGCTCTCTCACTTCCTGTGAATTAGATTACAGTCACCCACCCAGTTAAGAGCATCAAGTCAGCATCAGGTAAAAGAACAAGCTCCATGGACAGAGGAGCCTGGTGGGCTACTGTCCTTAGGGCTACAAAGAGTTGAACACAACTAAGGGGCTAAGCACACCCAAAAGGTAATCACCACCATGAAAGGAAGTTGGTGGATGTCCTTTCATCACCGCACCTTCAGGACAGCTGGCACCTGTGCCTTGGTCCTCCACCTGCCCCCCCATGGGTCACCTGCTCCTCTCCATGGCTAGACTCTCCTCTTGGGCCCCTCTTGTCCACTCCTGGGCATCTCTTGCATGACTATTCTGCCTCCTCCTGTTCCTTTGACTACACACAAACAGGTTTTCTCCCAGTCTAAAAGCTAGTCCCACTCCAGGCCCTGCTTCATCCCCATGCTCTCTTTACAGATGTTGGAAGAGGGACAGTTATTCTGTCTCACCCTCCCCCCACCCTCCTATCTTAAATCCAATTCATTTGAGCTTCTGTCCCAACTTCTGCACCAAAACTGGCCTTGCAAAGTTGCCCATGGCCCCGTGTCCTTTACTGGGCTTATCAGTAACACCAGCCCAGTTTCTCATTCCATCCACTTGGTTCTGGAGCTACCATGTTCTGCCGGTTCCCTTTCAACTCTCTGCTGGCTTTTTCCCTTTCATCAGTTCTTTTTGCTAGATTCCTATCACCTTGCTGACCTCTGGCTTAGAGTGCTCAGGGCCCCAACCCTTTGTGATCTCATCCATGCTCACGGCTTTAAATATTATTGGAGCAACCATTTTTTTTTTTTTTCCTGCATGCAGAGGCTCTGACATCTGGGGCCTTGCTGACACTGGAGGGGGTTGTCCCTCCTGGGCTGGCTGATTCCTGGATGTAGTAAGTAGATCTCCTGCTTGGGAGATTTCCATAAGTTCCCAAGGAATCAGAGTCTCATGATCACCTCTGACTCCAGCTTCCATGGAAATGGCTGAGTCTATGGATCTTTCTACTACATGGAAGTTGATACCTGACTCATTTTTCACTCTCACAAGTTGTTCTAATTGTAGCTCAATTTACTGAATAATTTCAAAGGTACATTTCAAACTGCCACATTTCAAAGGCAAACTAACAAATCTAGAGCCACTATCCACCTGTCTTGATCATCCCGGGACCAGGGATCAGACATACAGATATGCTTTGTGCCCCAAGCCTATTAACTAACCAGTCCTAAGCATGCTTACCCTGCTTCACCTATTCTTTCTCATGAAAACAACAGTGAAGGCTCTTTCTGTGTGCCTGCCCATCTCACCTTGGTCCTTCTCCCTGTGGTCCTACTTGCTGTGATTCCTGTTTCTACAGAACGGTGAAATAAGCCCTGAGACCGAGATGAGATCTCTTTGAATCCAATTCCTTTCTTTGTAAGGTTCAAATCCTTTCCAGTAGTCATGTAGGGATGTGAGAGCTGAAGCAGAAAGAAGGCTGAGCACTAAAGAACTGATGCATCCAAATTGTGGTGCTGGAGAAGACTCTTGAGGGTCTTGGACCTGGACTGCAAGGAGATCAAACCAGTCAGTCCTAAAGGAAATCAACCCTGAATATCATTGGAAGGACTGATGCTGAAGCTCCAACACTCCAGCTACCTGATGTGAAGGGCCGACTCATTGGAAAAGACCCTGATGCTCAGAAAGATGGAGGGCAGGAGGAGAATGGGGGCGACAGAAAATGAGATGGTTGGATGGCATCACCTACTCGATGAACGTGAATTTGAGCAAACTCAGATAGTGGAGAACAGAGGACACTGGTGTGTTGCAAAGAGTCGGACATGACTTAGTGACTGAATGACAGCAACAACAATCTTTTCCAAAGATTTCCATAAGTTCCCAAGGAGCCAGAGTCTCATGATCACCTCTGACTCCAGCTTCCATGGAAATGGCTGAGTCTATGGATCTTTCTACTACGTGGAAGTTGACACCTGACTGATTTTTCATTCTCACAAGTTGTTCTAATTGTAGCTCAATTTACTGAATACTTTGGATTCACCAAAGAGTGAATGAATATTTCAGAAACATGATGGTTTCACACTGAACACCACAAGTCATCATTTACCCAACACTGGGATCTTCTAATAGCAGTTCATGTCACAGGGTCTCCAGCCTCAAGCTTTTTCCTCCCTGCCACAAAATCCCATGGACGGAGGTGCCTGGTAGGCTGCAGTCCATGGGGTCGCTAAGAGTCAGGCACGACTGAGCGACTTCCCTTTCACTTTTCACTTTCATGCACTGGAGAAGGAAATGGCAACCCACTCCAGTGTTCTTGCCTGGAGAATCCCAGGGACAGGGGAGCCTGGTGGGCTGCCGTCTATGGGGTTGCACAGAGTTGGACAGGACTGAAGCGACTTAGCAGCAGCAGCAGCAGCCCCATCTCTTTCCTCCCACAATGCTACTCTACCCCCCACCCTCCAAAATTCTTCTCATTCTTTCCAGGAGCAGAAAAAAATGGATCTTCCATGTTATAAGACTTTCCTTTCTAAAGCAGTAGTTGAGGGTTTCTTTGTTTCTACTGTAAATTACTTTTCATTATGAAAAAGTTCAGACATATGAAAAAATTTAAAAACAGGACAATGAACATCCTTACATTAATCCATCCAGATCTAATCATTGCTACTATTTCCATATTTTGTCATTTTTGCTTCATCTATAGTTTCTGCTGGACCATTTGAAAGTCATTTACAGATGTTGTGGCACTTTTGCCTTGAGCTTCGTCTTCAAAAATGAGGACATTCTTGTACATATCACAATGCAATTTCCACCTCTAACCTATTAACAAGATTCCTTAAAAGCATCGAACGCCTAATTCGCTTTCAAATTTCTCCACTTTCCCCCAAACTGTTGCGACTTGAAAGAACAATTTTATTGACTGATTTATTTGCTCAGTGAAACCCATATTTAAGATGGCACTCTATTGTTAGGAAACATTTTCATTTGCTTGCATGCTTTTCCCAGCGCCTCTTCTTGTTTGAAGTGGAGATAAACACCAGTAGCCAAATGCTTTCTATTATATTACCTGTTGGAGTAAACCAGTTCCATTAAGGCGGGTCTCTATTTCACACAACTATTTAATGGCATAAGATGTATGAACTCATTTGTTAAATTGGGGTCTGTGAACAAAAACAAATGGAGGGGAAGAGCAGCAGAGACAATGAGTAATGGAAACAGTTTCCAGACCATAGAAGCCAGGGCTTTTGTGGAAAATATATGCAGCCCAGAGCAGAGGCTTTCCAGGGTCCCTGTGTCTGTTACCTAGCAACAAGCCCATTACGTCGGGCACACCGGAGTCCAGTTAACAGGGCTCAGGGTGAGCACGTGGGAATGAGGCCCACATTTCTCCTTTTCTGCTTTGTTAATAACTCAGGTCTACAGCTTTCTCTGACAGGGGTGAGTGTCTGAAGAGCCTTCCCTGTGTAATGCTTTCCCCGAGCTAAATCGCTAAAGGAAGAAAATGGTTTTAGCTTAATTTACTGTGCACATGTCGATCCGTATTTGTCCATATATCTGTCTGATAAGAGTTAAATACACCATGTGAAACAGAAAGTCATTGGAACTCAAATTAGTTTTGATTCTTGATGTAAGGCTTCAAGACCATCCAAATTCATTCCTCACAGCAAATGAACTCTGGGTCACAGATTTACTATTATTTTTTCCCTTTTAAAATTGCTTTTAAGTAAATGGCTGCATTTTTTTCAGGTTTGCCCTCTTTCTTCTATTAGGGTGTTAATTTGAGCTGGCAGGATAGCTTCTCATTCATCTGATTCTGCCTATAATCTGTTAGGGCAGAAAGGTTTGTTTTGCTAGTGCACTGTTTTAACAGTGTGATTATGCCGATGGTCCTTAATAACAATACCATCCTTTTTGAAAACGCTGAAAGTACTTGTCTAGCACTGGTTCTCACGTATATTTTAGCTAAGTTGAGCTAAGATATGAATAACCGAAGTCAGAGCAGGAATCTAAACCTCCTGATTTCTGGTCTAGCTTTCCATCGATTCAACCGCGTTTTTTCAGCTCTGTGTGTGGTTTTCAGTTTTTTAATTGTGGTAAATAACATAACATTTAACATAATATCTTTAGCTACTTTTTTGATCTTTATTTTTATTTAAGTTTTTTTTAGTTTTTTTGTGCAGCATGTGGGATCTTAGTTCCCCAGCCAGGGACTGAACCCGTGTCTTCTGCATTGGGAGCATGGAGTTTCTGAACCACTGGACCACCAGGGAAGTCCCTTTAGCTACTTTTAAGCTTGCAGCTCAGTAGCGTTACCTACATTCATGTTGTTGTACAACTAATCTTTAGAACTTTTCCATCTTCCTAAGCTGAAATCTCAGCTCATTAAATGACAGCTCCCCATTCTCCCCCCACCTCAGCCCCTGGCTGCCACCACTATGCCCTCTGCCTCTATGAATCTGACTACTCTAGGCGCCTCCCATAAGTGGGACCATCCAGTATTCATCTTTTTGAGACT
This sequence comes from Oreotragus oreotragus, assembly GCA_006410675.1. Taxonomy (NCBI): domain Eukaryota; kingdom Metazoa; phylum Chordata; class Mammalia; order Artiodactyla; family Bovidae; genus Oreotragus; species Oreotragus oreotragus. The sequence goes on along the minus strand of SJYX01000771.1, from coordinate 514,348 downwards.
GGTGCCTTTAACTTAGCATAAGGGTCTTCAAATTCATTCATGTGGTAGCATGTATTAGAACCTCCTTCCTTTTTGAGACTGAATCATATTGCAATGTATGGACAGACGAGTTTGGCTTATCCATTCACTAGTCACCGGACATTTAAGTTGCTTCCACCTTTCCAGTATTGTGAATAATGCTATGAACACAGGGGAACAAATACCTCTTCAACAGTCTATTTTCTTCCAACAGTCTACTCTTTGAGGGTAGATCTTCAGAACGGAATTGCCGGATCATATGATAACTCTGTTTACCTTTTTGAGGAATTTCCATGCTGCTCTCCATGGTGGCTGCACCATTTTTCATTCTCACTCATGGTACACAAAGGACTGTGTACACATCCTCTTAAACACTTGTTATTTTTTCTGTATTTTGATGTCAGCCATTCTAATTGGTATGAGGTGCCATCTCACAGTGGTTTTGATATGCATTTCTCTAATTCAAAATGTTGAGTATATTTTCATATATTTATGCACGATATGTATCTGCTCTTTGGGACTTCCCTGGCGGCTCAGTGGTAAAGAATCCACCTGCCAATTCAGGAGACATGGGTTCAACCCCTGGGTCAGGAAGAACCCGTGCAGGAGGGCATGGCAACCCACTCCAGTATTCTTGCCTGAAACATCTCATGGATTTGAGAGTCTGGTGGGCTTCAGTCCATGGGGTTGCAAAAGAGTTGGACACGACTTAGCAACTAAACAACTACAATGAATTTTTTTTTTTTTTTGTAGAAATGTCAAGTTCTTTGCTCATTTCTTGATCAGGTTTTGTTATTATTTTGGGGTATAGGAGTTCTATATATATGCTAGACTTTAGTCCCTTATCAGATATTAATTGCAGTTGCCACCAATACCATGAGTCACATTTTTACTCTGTTGCTCGTTTCTTTTAACACAAGTTTTTTAACTTGACATAACTCAGGGCCACCATTTACAAACATCACCAGCCAATGAGCTGCATAACTCTAAGTTCCACTTGATATGTTATTGTGATGTATAAATGAGAAGCCATGAGCACCCCGTTTACATCCATTGCCCTCTCCACTTTGGTACACTGGGGTTATAGCCCTCAGCACCCAGATTTCCTTTCCTGAAGGCATTCACTGGAGTCCAGAGTGAGATCCATTCACCGTGATAAAAGCCAAGTGCATGGGGCCCATGAGTCCTGGGAGTGGCCCTCAGACAATAACAGCTGGTGGACATCTGGATATGTGACTTCTACCCTGGCTCCCAGTTTCTACGGCAGGGTGGGGCTCCAGGCACCTGCCCTGGGAACTCCTCCGCTCTTTCTTAGCTACCTTTTCCTCTCTGTTTACTCGCTGTGCTAAAGCTGCGTCCTGAACACCACCCCAAGTAAGTGAATCGCACTTGACTTTTGTTCGAGGGATTTATCTGGGATGCCCAACCTAAGACAGAACATGTCTGAGAACTCTCCCGCTACAGGTGACAGAGGATGAGACGGTTGGATGGCATCACTGACTCAATGGACTTAAGTGTGAGCTAACTCTAGAAGACAATGAAGGACAGGGAAGCCTTGTGTGCTGTAGTCCATGGAGCTGCAGGGAGTTGGACAGGACTTAAGGACTGAACGACAGGCTCAAGAGAGTCCTGGGGCTGCTTCCATCAGGCCCTCCGCATCCACACATGCGTCCCAGGCACAGCTGTTCCAAGGCAGATCTTCGTGCAAAAGAAGACAAAAAACCTTCATAACTTCCTTCAAGCAGGAACCAAGAATCTTAGCAGGTGCAGATCTGCCTTTCAGAAACTCGTGACTCCTGCTGCTACTTGGCTTCATAAGTCCATTTACTCATTGTATCCAGATTCATTGTTTGGAGAGTTCAGTCTGTACTGTGCAAGCAGGGCTCAGCAGTCTTGCCTCAGTGCCTCTGGTCTGCAGGTTACAACAGCTCAGGAAGCAAAGCCATTCAGCGTATCACTGTTTTGCAATTTTATCACAGGCGAAATCTGTGCTTTGAAGCTACTTTCCTGGAGGTGCCAGCAGTCTGGAGATAACATTTCTCCCCAGTTGCCCCTATGTCTTCTGTGATGGGGGAAAATTCAGCTGAGTGTGAGGAGCACGGTCCTCATCGCCCCACACACGTAGATGTATTTTTTTTAGCCAGAAATGAGTCCATCTAGAGAAGAGTGAGATGCGCTAGTCCATCAGAGAGGAAGGCAGCATTTGAAGAGAGAAATGATGGAAAAGGTAGAGAGGGAGGCGAAGTTTACAGAGTATAAGAGGGATATTGACAAGAGGGAGAAGGAGAGAGACAAGCAGCAAGTGGGACCGAAAAAAGAAGCCAAACGAGTTTTCTGTCTGCTCTGCTGCTCTGCAGTTGACCCCTGTGCTCGGAAAACAAACAGGAAACAGGAAAAGAAACACAGACAATCAAACAGCCTCCGACATCCTGATGGAACGCCGTCCAAGACTCTGCAAAGGACTGCCCAGATCATCCGGCCACACTTCAGGTGGTCTGGTGATTGCTGTCTGAGGGCTCCACGGTGATTTTCATGTCTCATCACACGCCACGCAAACTGACAGTGTCAGAATTGGAGTCTGTTGCCGACTCTGGTTGACTATGGGAGCTTAGCAGCTGCTGGGGAAAGGAGAGGCGGCCCCAGCAGCATGTGGGCGCCGTCTCTCGATCAATCGCATTGCAGTGTTTTCCACGTTCTGCCCTCACCCCCCCGCTTCTCCGGACCCGACCGAGTGACTTCCCTTCCTTTCACCCCCCTCCTTGCTTTCTCTCAAGGCTGGAAAATGACAAAATGAGTTTTATCTCCCTACCTCTTTTTGAATACCCTTTAACCGTAAAGTGAATTGCAGCAAAGCAAAACGCTTTTCTGTTTTTAGATTTGTGGAGCATCCTGCCATCCAGGGAAGTCAGTTTCATCAGCTTGATGGGAAAGCATCGCATCCTTTTTCAATGGAGTCGTCCCTTCCGAAAACAAAGTTCCAGAGAACCAGGTTACCAACTGCACCGGCACTGGCCGAGGATTAAAAATGGGGGTTCCATCTCTGTGTCTGCCACCCCTCCACACTTCTAAGCCACCCAGCACACAGAAACCACTTGACAGGCTTCTTATCCCGGGTCACCAGGGCTGGGAGAGCCACGGTTAGGAACACAAGCAGTGCACAGTCCCTGCACGCCTAGAAAGGAACTGCCAGCTCAGGGCCTGTGATAAACTTTGCAGTAATCTCCCTCAACTATTAAATGTCCACAAAGAGCAGATGGGAGCCCTGCTTCTGCGAGGTCTGCTTCCAGAGACCCTTCCACCAGCAGTGGCAGGGAACCAGCCCAGTTCCCTTTGGGGGAGGACAGGCTGAGCTGATTTGGCTTCCACCGCAGTCTGAGCTTTTGGCTGTGACTCTAGCAGAAGGAGGGACACAGTCTGGGTGGGGCGACAAGGCTGTCTTTATTGCTCTCCTGCGGGCATGGCCACTCTTGCCCCTCGCTGGACCTGTTTCCCATCTGAAATGGGGTGATGATGTTTACGTGGGAGGAAGGCCAGAGATGCAGCGTGTGCGTGCAGGGCTTGGAAATCGAGCACAAAAGGTGTGAAGGGCACAGAAAGCACTGTTGCTATCTCCATACTTCTGCCCGAGTTCTGCGCTCCTCCCTGTCCACCCTTCCCCAGGTTTTTGTTCAGAATCTGCTGCTGCTCGGCTAGCAACACTCACCATCCAGCCTCTGGTTTTCCATGTCCTTCTGAGGGTGGCTGGTTGCCCTGACAGCACAGGGGCTGCCCTGTGAGCGGCTCTGATATTTTTGTTCATTCATTAAATGGAAACGTCAATGCACACACAGAGATGATGGCTTTCCATAAACCCTGGCACATCTTCTGCTGCAGAGGAAAAGCCAAAGGCGACTTTCATCTTCTGTCCCAATGCCACGCACTCAGGCTGGTCATGGTATCTCTCCCTGAGGACTCCAAGGCTGCGGGCTGGGATGGGGAAAGTTTGGGGTTTCGGAGGATGGAAGGTCACTGGTCCTTCTGGACCACGGAACTTAGGGGCTGAGGATGGGGTTGAGGAGTCTCTCTCCTCTCTCCTACACTGCAGCCATATTTATTCATTTGTTGTTGTTCAGTCGCTCAGTCGTGTCTGACTCTGTGATCCCATGGACTGTGGCATCCCAGGCTTGCCTGTCTCTCACTACTCCTGCAGTTTGCTCAAACTCATGTTCATTTAGTCAGAGATGCAGGGAGCTTCCCTGGTGACGCAGATGGTGAAGAATCCACTTGCAATGCAGAAGACCTGGGTTCGATCTCTGGGTCGGGCAGATCCCCTGGAGAAGGAAGTGGATATCCACTCCACTATTCTTGCCTGGAGAATCCCACGGACCGAGGAGACTGCCAGGCTACAACCCATGGGGTCTCAAAGAGTCAGACACAACTGAGCAAGTAACACTTTCACAAATATTAAGAGCTCCTTTTTATTATTATTTATGCTGTATCTTGCCTCGGTTTGTGGGTGGCATCAATGCTGCACCTGAATGTAAAGGGAAATGCAGGCTTTGTTAAGATTCTGACCACCTGGGGAGATTTGCTTAGGCTTTTTCTTTTCCCTGCAATAAACACACCTCGGGGAAATGGCAAGGGGCTCATTTTTCCCTTGGATGCCCTAGTGAATTTTGGAGGGAGGGAGTGAGTCGTAAGCAGCAAAGCAAGCATCCCCTCCCACACTGAACACACGATCAAGCTGGAGGAGGAAGGTTCTTACTCCTGTCTGCATTTACAGAGGGAAGTGGTGGGAGCTCCCACGCTGGAGCAGCCGGACTGAGGCTGCACCTTCATCCCCTACGAACAAGGCAGGCACCGCACAGTCGAAAACCATGGGGGCCTATCCCACGTGAGGTGGACCNCCACACTGAACATACGATCAAGCTGGAGGAGGAAGGTTCTTACTCCTGTCTGCATTTACAGAGGGAAGTGCTGGGAGCTCCCACGCTGGAGCAGCCGGACTGAGGCTGCACCTTCATCCCCTATGAACAAGGCAGGCACCGCACAGTCGAAAACCATGGGGGCCCATCCCACGTGAGGTGGACCCATCATCAGGGTGTGTGGGCTGCTGGGCACCAGCTGTGTTCCCGTCCTCACCCAGACGTGGTCCCTGCTTAGAAGGGTGACTAGTTGTGGGGTATGAGGCTTACTCACAGTGGGGTTCTTGGCATGTGGGGGAAGATGTAGGGATCAGAAACCGGATTGGGGAGAGGTTGGTCCAATCCTTTGGACTCTGTCATTTGCTTGGAAGAGGTGGTTTTGAGAGGAAGAGGTGCTCATTCAGCGATAAAAACCCCAACACCCTTGATGACAGCAATGTGTGTGTGTGTGTGTGTGTGTGTGTGTGTGTGTGTGTGTGTGTGTGTGGTTTCTCAGCCAGGACCTCAGCCTGCCCTTCAGAGCCATGTATCTGATGATCTGCATCTCACCTCTCCTGATGCCCATAAGCACCTATACAACAGCATCCTCAAAACCCACCCCATGTCGTTTCCCACTGAATCCCTTCTTTTTCTCCTTATTTGAGAAAATGATGTGCTGTTTGGGCTTAGCAGATACAAACTAGCATATAATAAATAAGATAGGACTTCCCCAGTGACTCAGTGGTAAAGAATCTGCCTTCAATACAGGAGACGTGGGTTCAGTCCCTGGGTTGCCAAGATCCTCTGGAAGAGGGCATGGCAACCCCCTCCAGTATTCTTTCCCAGAGAATCCCATGGACAGAGGAGCCCGGTGGGCTACAGTCCAAAGGGATTCAAACAGTCAGACGCGACTGAGCCACTGAGCACATAAGAAGCAAGATCCTACCGTATAACACTGGGAACCATATTCAACATCCTGTGATTAAATCATAATGGAAAAGAATATGGAAAAAATACATGCATACATGTAATGAATCACTTTGCTGTACACCTGTAATTAACATAACATTGTAGATCAATTATGCTCCAATAAAATTTTTAAAAAGGAAATCACGTGCTCTTCTGCTCAACGGCCCAGACCCGAAGCAGTGAAGCTCATCTTCCTTGCCTCCTTGGACCCCAGTCCACATCCACTGAAGGCACCGGTCACTTGGATTCTGACTTATCAATACCCTCTCAGTCCTTCTGCTAGCTTCTATTCCAGTTGCTGTCAGCTCATCTCTGGCTGCTCTTTTAACTTGCATTCCTGCAGGCAGCCCCCTCTCTGGCCCTCTGACCCAATTTCCCTGTGTAGCAAAGAGTGACATTGAAAGTCATATCGCCTTCAGATAAGGGGCAGCCTGTCACGTGACTGACAGTTTTGTGGTCCGATTGCTCTCACTGTCCCTGGCAGCTCCAAGCTGGCCACAGTGAATTGCCTGCACCTCCTCAAACCACCTGTCTGTTAAGTGGACTCTGCCTATGTTTCTCTTCCGTGCATGCATACTAAGTCGCTTCAGTCGTGTTCAGCTCTTTGAGACCCCGTGGACCGTATGTAACCCCCCAGGCTCCTCTGTCCATGGGATTCTCTAGGCAAGAATACTTGAGTGGGTTGCCATGCCCCCCTCCAGGGGATCTTCCTGACCCAGGAATCGAACCTGCATCTCTTACACCTTCTGCATTGGCAACCGGGTTGTTTACCACTAATACCACCTGGAAAACCCCTTGTTTCTCTCCCTACTGGGATCAATCTTCTCTCTACACCTAATTCTAACTCAGCCTGCAGTTCTTGGCTTAGATACTACTCCTTTCCAGAAACTCTTTCTAGGAATTCCCTGGCGGTCCAGTGGTTAAGACTTCCCTTCCAATGCAGGCTGTAGGTTCGATCACTGGCTGGGGAGCTAAACACCAAAATACAAAACATCAAAACACAAAATAGAAGCAAACTTTCAGCAAGTTCAATAAAGACTTTAAAAATGGTACACATATTTTTTTTTAGAAAGTTTTTTCTTCTTCGAGGGAGACGGGTTTACGGGAGTTGACCCGTGTTATGGGAAGACTATCTGGGGACTGTTCCGAGGGAGTCGTGAGGGCTGGGTCTGTCTTTCGTTATCCTTCCCCATACCACCTTTCTCCCTGGAGGATGTTCACTCTTGAAAAAGATTTGGCTCCCCCGACCCACTATGCCTGCCTCCCACCCTGAAAGGACCTCAGACATCTTGGCTTACAAGCCAGCGCCTCAGATTTTCCTCCACACACTGTGCTCTCCTCTAATGGCCTGTTTACCCCTGAGTCCTCCGTACAAGGCAGTGAGCTCACTGAAGGAACGTAACTCTGTATTTTGTTCATTTTTGTAATTCCCAGCATAGAGTGCATTTCAAGCATCTAGTCAGCACATACATATTAATATTTGTTCTTTTAAAAACATCCATGAGTCTTTTTATATCCAGTTCAATGGATTTTAACTCTTTATGGTTTCCTTTCCTCTATGTTTCTCAGTTTATTTTAAACTCTGTGTCATGATGTTGAGCTCAGTACATCTGCATGTGGTATGTGTGTGTATGTGCATGCTCAGTCATGTCTGACTGTTTGTGACCCCATGAACTGCAGCCCACCAGGCTCCTCTGTCCATGGGATTTTCCAGCAAAGAATACTGGAGTGGGTTGCCATGCCCTCCTCCAGGGGAATCTTTCCAACCCAGGGATCGAACCTGTTTCTCCTGCATTTCCTGCATTGGCAGGCGGATTCTTTACCATTAGTGCCACCTGGGAAACCACATCTGACGGAACCCACAGTTTTATACCCTACACAAAATTGTGGTTCATATTACTCAGCTAGACTCACTTTACTGTACACTTGAAACCTACAAGACACTATAAACCAACTCTACTCCAATAAAAATTAAAAAAAAAAAAAAACCTGGAAGGAAACTCTTTGTTTGTTTGTTGTTTCTTAATATTTTGATTCAGTAAAGAAAAAGTGGACACTTGAAGGTTGCCAACGCAGCTGGAGCTGTATCAGCCACAACCGTGGTGGACAACACTTGTTAAGCACTTGCTGTTTGCCAGGCACTGTCCTAGGCTTACATTTGTTATTCACTGAATTGGCACCAGAACCCTATGGAGGAGGAACACTTAACGTGCTCATTCCAAAGATAAGATAACCAAGGTATAGAGAAGCGAAGTCTACTCCATAATTAGGAAGTGGTGCAAACCTGAACATACCGACTTCTTTAAATAATTAATTAATTACTTTTATTGGAATATGATTGCTTTACAATGTTGTCTGAATTTCTGCTGTACAATGAATATTACTCAGCGTAAAAAAGAACAAAATTGGTCTTTTGCAGAGATGTGGATGGACCCACGTCTGTGATACAGAATCAACTAAGTCAGACTGACTTTCAAATCCAGCCTTTGAATCAATACTAGGGTTTTGTAGGGTCAAGGTGAAGGTGAAGTCGCTCAGTCGTGTCCGACTCTTTGCGACCCCGTGGACTGTAACCTACTAGGCTTCTCTGTCCACAGGATTCTCCAGGTAAGAATATTGGAGTGGATTGCCATTTCCTTCTCCAGGGGATCTTCCCATGGCTCGAACCCAGGTCTCCCGCATTGGAGGCAGACGCTTTAACCTCTGAGCCACCAGGGACAAAAGTGAGCTAAAACATGATATTGTGAATGTTTTCTCCTGGAATTTTCTCCCATGGGAATCACATAGTCCTGCTGGACTTGTGTTATTAACAATGCATATGTTAATTGACTATACCCCAACACAAAATAAAAAGTTTAAAAAAATGCATAGGTGTGAATGAATTTCAGGGATTTTTCCATTCAGGGAAATTTTCACTTTTCTCTGAGGATCTGGACCCAGACAGTCAATTGCATTTTGTAAACAAAGNTTCCAGCAAAGAATACTGGAGTGGGTTGCCATGCCCTCCTCCAGGGGAATCTTTCCAACCCAGGGATCGAACCTGTTTCTCCTGCATTTCCTGCATTGGCAGGCGGATTCTTTACCATTAGTGCCACCTGGGAAACCACATCTGACGGAACCCACAGTTTTATACCCTACACAAAATTGTTCATATTACTCAGCTAGACTCACTTTACTGTACACTTGAAACCTACAAGACACTATAAACCAACTCTACTCCAATAAAAATTAAAAAAAAAAAAAAAACCTGGAAGGAAACTCTTTGTTTGTTTGTTGTTTCTTAATATTTTGATTCAGTAAAGAAAAAGTGGACACTTGAAGGTTGCCAACGCAGCTGGAGCTGTATCAGCCACAACCGTGGTGGACAACACTTGTTAAGCACTTGCTGTTTGCCAGGCACTGTCCTAGGCTTACATTTGTTATTCACTGAATTGGCACCAGAACCCTATGGAGGAGGAACACTTAACGTGCTCATTCCAAAGATAAGATAACCAAGGTATAGAGAAGCAAAGTCTACTCCATAATTAGGAAGTGGTGCAAACCTGAACATACCGACTTCTTTAAATAATTAATTAATTACTTTTATTGGAATATGATTGCTTTACAATGTTGTCTGAATTTCTGCCGTACAATGAATATTACTCAGCGTAAAAAAGAACAAAATTGGTCTTTTGCAGAGATGTGGATGGACCCACGTCTGTGATACAGAATCAACTAAGTCAGACTGACTTTCAAATCCAGCCTTTGAATCAATACTAGGGTTTTGTAGGGTCAAGGTGAAGGTGAAGTCGCTCAGTCGTGTCCGACTCTTTGCGACCCCGTGGACTGTAACCTACTAGGCTTCTCTGTCCACAGGATTCTCCAGGTAAGAATATTGGAGTGGATTGCCATTTCCTTCTCCAGGGGATCTTCCCATGGCTCGAACCCAGGTCTCCCGCATTGGAGGCAGACGCTTTAACCTCTGAGCCACCAGGGACAAAAGTGAGCTAAAACATGATATTGTGAATGTTTTCTCCTGGAATTTTCTCCCATGGGAATCACATAGTCCTGCTGGACTTGTGTTATTAACAATGCATATGTTAATTGACTATACCCCAACACAAAATAAAAAGTTTAAAAAAATGCATAGGTGTGAATGAATTTCAGGGATTTTTCCATTCAGGGAAATTTTCACTTTTCTCTGAGGATCTGGACCCAGACAGTCAATTGCATTTTGTAAACAAAGACATCTAGGGTCCTTTCAAGATGGGAGTCAGCCACGGGGGAAAGGGTTCAAGGAAAAGCCCTCCCTTGTAGGATGTCTGTCTCTTTTTGCAGCCATAACTGTTCTGATGGACTTTGTCTCTGGTTCAGGAATGCTGTATAAGCATTACTTGTAGAATAAACAGTGTGAGCTTTGGGAATGAGAACGTCATTCCTGTTTACTCCCAAACACATTGGCAGAGAAAAGCATTAACTCAAGATGTTAAGCATAAGTCAGGGACTGAGACAGTGCCCAGAGGAAAGGCATCTGAAACCGGTGAGGACTCAGGGTTACAGAGAGGATGGTCCAAGTGACCCCAGGGGAAGCTGGAGAAGGCAGAGCAGTTTGGTCCAGGCTTCTGGGTACCGCTGCCACACCACCACTGCACCCAGTGGAGGGTATGAGGCTTTGGGATGGCCACTTCAGGATGGAGCTACCCCATGGATGACTTCCTCCTGGGGGCCGCAGAGGTCCTCCTGCATTCTGTCCACACGAGCTGCAGCCTCACTCAGAGGTGTCCTGCCTCTTCTAAAGATCCCCTCTGTCACTGAAACCAAGCCACCTAGCAGGCAACAAGCTCTTTTTCTCTCTTCTTCTCGCCTGTGACCTTCCTTCAGTTCTCAGAGACAGAAGGCTTGGGGAAAGGGAGAAGCAATAGGGCTTCCTAAAGAAGCCACAATCCTCGACCTGTGCTTAAGTTCAGACCCACCTGCTCCTAAGATTTTAAGTCCAACTGTGATGGGGAAAAGATTAAAAGCTCCTATTTGAGTTTCCAGATTTTAACTAGTGGGCCAGGCTCAAATGGAACTTACCAGGCTGACTTCTGGTGCTTTAATGCCAGAGTGTTGCACCAACATTTGTGCCAGGGAAAGATGGCTTCCAGATGAGGCATCTGGCATTTGCTGTGCCCAGATAAGTCAACACTTTGCATCAAGCACCCATCCACTTGGTGCCTGAGTCTGGACGGAATCAACTCGAGTGTCTGGCAGCAACAGTACACACATTTGCCTTCAGCCTGGTGAGGGCAGAGGAGCAGGAGAGAGGAGAAAGCAGTCACGTGGCAAGCTCTGAAGAGCTCTTCCAGGGCATGTGTTTGTTCAGCTCATTGGTAAAGCTCTCTCTTCAGTGCATTTTTATTACAAGTCTGACTTCTGTCCTCTCCGTGGAGGCTAAGAGACAGCGCAAATCGGCAACAGGAAAACTGAAGACAGGTCAAGAGTAGCCAGTGTCTGGACACTTGACTGGTGGAAATTGGCATATTTATTTTTAAGTTGGCAACACACAGAGAGCTTATAACGTGGCTAGTCCCTGTGAAATGTTACATACAGACTCACTTTAGTCCACGACAACCTTGTGAGAATTATTATTATCAATATTATTCCCATTTGATGGATAAGGAAACAGAAGCAGAGAGAGGTTAAGGAACTGGCACATGGATGTGTATTTACTCTTCCAACAACAAGGGCCAAATACACTTGCCAACACTTACAAATTGGGAGCCTTTTGCACTAATGCAGGGGCATGAGTCCGAGGACTTAGTAAGGTAGGAACTTGGACCTGGACCTACCTTGTGTGACCTGCGCATCCACGCATCCCCTCAGCTACCTCAGGAAGGTCTGGAAGACATTCTTCATGAAGGGGTAGAGGTTTGTATTTACGATGGGAATGCCTGTGGCCATGAACAGCTCTACGATTCCCTATTGTGTTGTCAGGGTGTGAATGCAGGGGATCTGGTCTTTTAGGCAGGATCCTGGATTTCAGTGAAGCTGAGGGGTAGGTCTGTCTAGTCAAGGCTATGGTTTTTCCAGTAGTCATGTGTGGATGTGAGAGTTGGACTGTAAAGAAAGCTGAGCACAGAAGAATTGATGCTTTTGAACGATGGTGATGGAGAAGACTCTTGAGAGTTCCTTGGACTGCAAGGAGATCCAACCAGTCCATCCTAAGGGAGATCAGTCCTGGGTGTTCATTGGAAGGGCTGATGTTGAAGCTGAAACTCCAATATTTTGGCCACCTGATGCGAAGAGCTGACTCATTTGGAAAGACCCTGATGCTGGGAAAGATTTAAGACAGGCAGAGAAGGGGATGACAGATGAGATGGTTGGATGGCATCACTGACTCAATGGACATGAGTTTGGGTGGACTCTGGGAGATGGTGATGGACAGGGAGGCCTGGCATGCTACAGTCCATAGGGGTCACAAAGAGTTGGACACGACTGAGCGACTGAACTGAACTGAGGGGTTCCTGAATCTTCACGGCTTGGTGGACACACACACACCATGCATGGTGATGCCCAAACAGCAGATGTAAACTCTGGATCCCAGGAGGCAGAGTCACAGTTTGTTTTTTTCCATCCAAATGCAGTTGCAGCATCTGAAGTGCTTGTGTCTGGAAAGAAGAGCTTTGATTGGGGTCTTTCACATGGTAACTAAGCACCCCTAGAGCATGGATTCTTAATTTGAAGGGTCTTTTAAAGTTAACTGCACCTAGGGTGTTGATTAAAATTAAATTGTACACACACAGGTATCCTACTGAATGTGCTGAAATATTTCAAAGTAAATTAGAAGCTATAAAATCAACGGTCTTTCTCACGTGATGATGCTCAGCCCCCGCTAAGTGCCGGCGGTTCAGAGACCTGCCCTCAAGCCCCATTTCACCCCAGTTCCCGCCACTCCCTGAGATCTCCCTGCAGGAGTGTGAGCTGCTGTTTGTCACCACACTTGCTCTGTCGTTTCTTTCACAGTTGTGTTCAAAGGAAAGTGGCGTCTTGATTTACTAACTCTCTGTCCAGTGAAGGAAAATGAACGTCAGACCTGGGAAGACTGTGAGAAATTTAGAACTACAGAACTAGTGGAGAGTACAGTGATTATTTATTTGTGAAAGATGTCTATGCAATCAATGTGCAAAGCAAAGCAAATCCACTTAGAAAAGGGACAATTTAAGACACTGCGGGGGATGGTTTTTCTAAAGATGGCGGTGGCTTTTCTCTTCCCCATAGACCCCCCAGTGATGTGACTGGTCACCCTTCAGTGACAGGTGGGGCTTACAGATGAGGAGACAGTCATGACAGGTCTTGCTATGGAGCCACTCACATGACCTGCAGTGCCACCGCGTCTTCTGACCGCAGCACAGTGCTCATGGCAAAGTAAACGGGAAGTACAAGGAAGCACCATGGGGCTGGGGGGTGAGATGCAAGCTTGAGAGAGAGGAGGAGAGGGAGGTAGAGGGTGAGAGGGAGAAACTGAGAGGGAGAGAGGAAAATACTAAGACAGCAAATCAGTGGTCAGATTCAAAAGGGATGCTGGAGATAAAGGCAAGCCATTCAGAGGCAAGAAGGTAGAAGGTGGGGCTTCCCTGGTGGTTCTCTGTGGTTAAGACTCCACGCTTCCAATGCAAGGGCCACAGGTTTCATTCCTGGTTGGGAAACTAAGATCCCACATGTCAAGAAGCGAGGCCAAAAAAGAAGAATGTAGAAAGTATCGAACAAAGATACTAAAATCTGGGCTGATCTTAGGGACTTGCTTGTCGAATAAAATGTAGAAAGAACCTTCTGGAACTTCTGGGGCACAGTCACTTTTGATTCAAGTAAACCCATAGAAATGTGAGAGAAAATGATCAGCTTTTGTTTGAAGCCTTTAAGCCTGGGCGTGGCTTGTTGCACAGCAGTTGGAGACAAAATCAAGTCCTTACAACGATTATAGTCCTCTTTTCTAATTACTACAGGTGCCCACGTGAGTTGGGGACCTCCCAGTTTGGAGTTTTGCCCTCCTTGGAGACTTGCTGTTAAGCGCCTGCCTTGACCAACCTTTAACCATCATGGATATTCCTGGTGCACACATACATATACAGTTGGCTGCTGGGGAACAAATGTTTTATTCCAAGGGGAAGAAGAAGAAAAGTCTCCAGCTCTCCCCTCTTCACCCTCCACCTCAGAGACCAGCTCCTGGGTCCCCCAGATGCCTCTTTCAACAGAGAGGCACTTTACACTTAGGAATAATAGTTAATTTGTTGTGCATTTTAGCAACTAGGTTTGCTTCACACATCTTCAAAAGACTTCTCAAAAGAGGTTAAATGAAGCTGCTTCACTACAGGGCAGAGTGGTCCCTCTGTGGCTCTACTGAAGCAGGGTAGAATCTAGGCTTTGTCACTGCGACCCACTTGTCCGGCGACCCACTAGGAACCATCCCCCTCGCCATTTACAGCAACATGGACCTGGAGACAATCATACTAAGCGAACTGAGTCAGAAAGAGAGAGACCAATACCGTATGATATCACTCATGTAGAATCTCAAATATGACACAAATAAACTGATGCGTGAAAGAGAAACAGACTCACAGACACAGAGAGCGGACTGCTGGTGGCCAAGGCAGAGGGAAAGTGGGGGAGGGAAGGACTGGGAGTCTGGGATTAGCAGATGCAAACTAATATATATAGGATAGATACACAACAAGGTCCTACTGTGTAGCACAGGGAACTGCATCCAATATCCTGTGATCAACCGTAATGGAAAAGAGCATGAAAAAGAAGAGACATGTGCATCTGAATGACTTTGCTGTACAGCAGAAATCAGCTCAGTGTTGCAGGTCAGCTATGATTCAAGACAGTAAAAACGTAAGCGAGCCGCTGTGCTGCCAGTCCTCCAGCCCCACCCCTGCTGCCCCCCAGGCTTGCTTCCTCCCTCTCATCGAATGCTCTGGGTTTCATCTCCCGTGTGCACTTTGCAACTGCATCCCAACCCCGTTTGTCTTCCTCTCCACAAGCTCATCCTCATCCACCAGGCTCCAGCCCGGGGACCAGCTGGCTTACAGGAGCCCATGTTGCCTGGCCTGCTTTGCCAGGAGCACCATCTTGGGGTCAGAAGCACTGGGTCTGGGGCGTGGCGGGGCCCAGAGAAGGCGGGTGGCTTCCCAGAAGGACCCCACACCTTTGCCTCTCCCCACGAGGAAAAGGAAGCAGGGTGCTGCATCCTGGGCTCCTTCCGGGCTCCACGCTCTCAAGCCCGCTTTCGCTCTCCAGCAGGCAGGACAATCTGGCAGGTGACTAGCGAGTAACTCGGCAAGTGATGTAGCTCTCTCTCATACCCCCTCGGGCTTTTCGAGCATTGGCGCCTTTACAAGGATCTGCAGGGATAGCATCTGACCACAAAATACCTTCTCTTCTGAATATATATTATTTTGCCCTTTGCCCTCGGCAGCTTCAGAAATCCCAGGGGACAACTGCCAAGACTACGGCCAAGTCTGTCGTGACTTTGGTGTTGATATCTCACAGAAGCAAGCAATTGCTTCATCCATCACCTAGTTCCCTTCCACGCTAATCAGATGGAGATCACATCATAACCTTTTTCAGAACGCTGACCAAACAGTGGAGTTCAAATAATGCCTCTACAGAGACCTTAATCTATTGTTCCGAACAATTCAACAGCCTTCCTATCAGAGAAGGCCATCTTTTTCCTGCCCGGGGCCAGCAGGCCCAGCTCTGGGAGAGTCACAGGCAGACGGGAAGCCACTCCTCTTCCTCTTCCTCCATCTGGCTTCGTTGCCAGGGCCCGGTTCCGGAAAAGGCCTCAGTGGTCCCAGCTGCCCCGGCCCTCCACTCAGCAGGACCTTGGGGTCACCCCGGAGCAGCCATGTGCCCCGAGGTCTCATCTCTGCATAGACTCTGTCCCTGAAAGCATCCCGGCCCCGCCAGCTGCTGTGTTTATCTCCTGCTCTTTCCTGAGTCCAGCCAGGCGGTCACAGCTCACCCGTGCTATCAGCTCTCTGCTTCTTCCCCTGCAGATACGCCTGGGAACAACTTCAGAATATAAAGCCTTTAAACAATGAGCGCGTCTGAGCTAGAATTAGGGCTGAGTCCTGCGCAAACAGCTGGACCAAATACGCCTTTATCGGTGACTGTCTCCAATTTAAACAACCCCTAAGATGTTTGTTCAAAACCCCGCTCAGATCTGGCCATGCTGCGTTGATGAATTCCACACCGCCCTGCCTCCCCCCCGTCAGCTGCAGGAGAAAATGACGTCTTTTCCTGAAAGGAGATTAGTTTCCCCTCCTCTAGGCTTGTATTCCCACCGGATTGAGCGTCAGCTCAGTTTTCTGAGGGCAGTGGCTCAAGGTTGCCCTGGCCTCTGTTCCCGGTGGGGCTGGTGTCCACAGCTGGCGTTTCTGGGGTGGCAGGGGTTGGAGGTGCAGGAGCATCTGACACGTAGCTGCCTGTCTGCTCTGGCCTTCCTGATCTCCAAGTCGGTTTTAATTGAATAGTTTGCAGAAGACGTGTGTGCGTGCTAAGTGTTCGACTCTTTGTGACCCCACGGACTGTAGCCTGCCAGGCTCCTCTCTCCCTGGGGATTCTCCAGGCAAGAATACTGGAGTGGGTTGCGATGCCCTCCTCAGCGGATCTTCCCAACCCAAGGATCGAACCCACTTTTCTTTTATTTATTGCATTGCCAAGCTGGTTCTTTACCATTAGCGCTCCCTGGGAGACCTTGTAGAAGGTGCAAGGGAACAAATTACAAGGAGAAAGTCATCAGTGATGTTTCCATGTCACGAATGAGGTCAGGGAGGGATCCAAGGGGAAAGCTCTAGAAGGAGAGGTGGGGTGAGAGCAGGCCAGGGCAGGAGTGACCCTGACTGCAGGTCTTCTGTCTGGAGTGAGCCGGGCCTCTCGCAGAGGAGGATGGTTCTTGGATGGTTGAGCTCCTGCTGACCCCGCCCCTTTCTCTTTCGCGCCCTCAGCATCCAGATTTTCAGAGCTCTGGGTCCCAGCTTTCTCCTTGCGTCTCCAGGAAAGGGAGAAGGCGTGTCCGCGTTACTGTGTGTTCCTCACATCCTCCCTTTAGATGCCAGGTCCATGTGCCACTAGAAAGGAGTTCTCACAGCCACCTCCCTGCCCCACACCCGATGACTGTGAAAACTCCACCACAGGGACCGCCGGAGACACAGAGCCGGTGAGCCTGCCGAGCCAGCGATGCGGCTGGCAGAGGAGGGACAGCCCAGTGGGCATCTTTTCTTGCTGACTCTGGTGATCTTGTCTGCAAATACCGTCTTCTTGAGTGCATGGGGAGTCCTGACACATACGCCCACTGGCTGACACTGGGGGGTGAAAGGGTGGCACACTTTCCAGGGGTTTCTATCCAGAGAGGGAAAGGAATCCAGATGTGCCATAGCTACTGGCTTTGCCCAGTTTCAGAAATGTGTCGGGGAGGTGAAGCTGACGGGCAGCACGAAGTAGCAAGTGCATACATAACCAGGGAATAAGATGTGGGTGTAATAAATAAGCCACAGGCCCGTTCAGGCCCTGACTACGGGCCGCACCCTACCCCACCCCCGCCACCTGCCTGTCCCAGTAGACCCACTAACCAGGACAAGGAAGCCACGTGGGGCCCCTGTGTTGCTGTTCTGTAGGAATAGGTGCCCGGCTCTACGCCAAGGGCTGGATTGCAATATAATAGTGCTGCAAGAGGAATCTAGTTCCCTCCCAAGAGCACCCTGAAAACCAGTGTGCTGCTAATTATAAACGTGGCCGCCAAGACCCCAGCTTCCTTCTATTCTTCTTACATCCTGCAGCTGGGCAAGCCTGGGGACTAATCACCAGATTCCTCTGGAACAGCAGCTGGTGGCTTGATAAGGCAGGAACTCAACCAGGGGGTCTGGGCTGTGAGAGACAACCTCTCCATCAGGTGGGGGGTTCTGTCTAGGTGCCCTAGAGGATGTGAGAGCACATTCCGTTCCTTGGCATGCTCCACATGGATAAAATGCCACCATTCCTAATCCTTGGGCATCCCGAGCTCAGCTATAGTTCTGTCCCAAAGGATCTGTCCTCTGGTAAGTGTGACTGCCCAGTGTTGGAGGGTGGTGTAGAAAGCGGATCATAGATCATCTCATCAGCCTGGAGGCAAGATTAGATGTAAGCAGGCACCTGATCGAGAACAGTCTTTTCTAAAAGTGATCCTGGGATCACCTCTCCGGAAACACGGCAGTTGGCTCCAGCCCGGGCATGCGGTAACGTCTCAGTTTCTCCCTCTCCGCTGGGGACAGAGCCCTGTCACTGAGTCGTTTAGTTCTGAGGCTCCTAGGTGGTTATTGGTTCTGGATTTTTTTCTTCATTTTATTTTTAGTATGGTTGGACACCTGCCCAGCTGTATGTAACCTGCAGAGAATCAAAATGAGAAGACATGTCAGACTACTGGTCCAGGTTTCTGAGAGCAGAAAGGAGGACCAAAGGATTCAGAGTCAAAAGCCTGCGCTTAAAGCGGCTCTGCCCTTCCTCCTTACCTGTCTGTGACCTTGGGCAGGTCATTCAATCGCTCTGGCCTCCAGCTCTTCCTTCCTGTAAAATGAAAGACATACCAGAAGCTTTTCCAGTCACCGCTCTTAGATAGTTAATCATTTAACGAGTCACCCACTTGTGCCAAGTGACATGCCAGCTATTGAATCCAGCAGCTCTGGGAGCCTTGGAGAAAGACTGAGGGCTGGAAAAGGTGCGAATGCTCGGGCACCTGGAGTCCCCACTTCCCCCGGCCCCCGCCACCGGCAGCCTCACACAGACCATCTCCCACAGTAGCAGCTGAATCGAGAGGTGGCAAGGTGGGGGATCACATGGGGCCCCCTGTTAACTCCTGCCCCTAAACTGAGCTACTGTCACTCCCTAGTGAGGCCGCCCAAATCGCTCCAGAAATGAAAGACCAAGGCCAAGCCGGTGTGGACTGGCTGCTTGGATGACAGAGGAGGGGCGGCAGGCCTTGGTCTGTCCTGAGACCCCTGGGTGCAGCCCCAGGTCCCCAGCAGCATGCAGGTTCAAAGCCTGGCTTTGCCACTTGGCTGCTGAGAGAGCTTGCATCAGCTATGCCCGTTTCCTCATCAGTAACGATGCGGAAAATCCAAATGTTCGCCCTGGAGGTTGTGAGGCTCCCGTGGAATCACACCAGAGGGCACTTTGCATAGGGCCCGGCTCATATGCTGAGGTCAGGACTTGCCAGTGCTCAAGGATATTAGCTCTTTCCCAGAGTGTCTTTCTCGCCATGGGAGAGTCTGAACACCATTTCCGCAGCCCACGCTTCAGCTGCAGGGCATCGTCTATTGTCCATTATCCTAACGGCCACAATGGCCAGCGCAGGAATGCAGACACTTCCCCGCAGTTGTGAGAAGAGTTGCTAGAAGTATTTCCTTCTCTGTTCCTGCATTAAAAGGCAAAGGAGGTGTTGTCGGCAGCATGAAGAATACACAGCACCCTGTCCACCCTCAGGCTTCTTGGGGAGCTCCCTGGCTAATTCAGAGCCTCTTTGAGGAGACTTACATCCATAATTGCCCCAGGATAACTGTTTTAATGCTTGCACTCAAATCACCCTTTGTGCTCCATGAAACAAACTGCTTTACTTTCAGCAGCTTTGTCTGGTGTTTACTAAATGACTTATTCTACAATAAACCTCATGAGGGGCATGCTTCATTATTCTTGAGCTCTACCCTAGCAGAAATATAATAACCGTTGCTTCCAGCACTTCTGGGTTACACATATGTTTCATTCAGTCTTTCCACGCCTTCTCTCCTCCATCTCAGCATCTCGTGCTACCCTGGAGGCCTGCCCGCCCCTCGTGCTGTGACCGGGGTCAGTCTGTAGGAGGAGGGAGCACTCCCTGGGGTGGGTGGCGTTCACCAATCCTCTGCAAGTCAGGACAGCAGAGACGCAAAGGGTGCCACAGACAGCTACAACCGAGGACTCTGAACTCAGGCTGAGGTTCAAGGACTGACCTTGCCACTTGGGAAGGCATTTCATTGCTGGGCCCAGTGGGTAGAGAACCTGCC
This sequence comes from Oreotragus oreotragus, assembly GCA_006410675.1. NCBI lineage: Eukaryota > Metazoa > Chordata > Mammalia > Artiodactyla > Bovidae > Oreotragus > Oreotragus oreotragus. Next base: position 494,442 of record SJYX01000771.1, on the reverse strand, counting down.
TGAAATGCAGGAGACACAGGAGACATGGGTTCAATTCCTGGGTTGGCAAGATCCCCTGGAGGACGGCATGGCAACCCACTCCAGTATTCTTGCCTGGAGAATCCCATGGACGGAGGAGCCCGGCAGGCTACAGTCCACAGGGTTGCAAAGAGTTAGACACAACCGAAGCGACTGCACACGCACACACGTACACGGTAACACCCACCCCACTGGATAAAGCCCTGAGCACCATGCCTGACACATACTAAGCTAAGCTAAGCTGTATTTTAGCAAAAGCAGGATATAATAAAGCCAGCAAAGGTTTTGAACTTGGATACACATGGTTGAAATCCCAGACGGACCATATCCAACACACCTTAGGTTTGAATTTCAAAACACTAGTTCAAGATTTTAACTTTCCTTCAAAACTGGTATTGTCTCCCCAAGGGTATTTAAGGGTAAATCCAGAACATGATCAAAGGCCTTTAAAAATATTGTTTAATATTTATTATTATAATCGTTCGTTCATGTGCTCCAGAACAACAACGGAGAGAAAAAGAGAGGCGTGTATATTGGGTAGGGGGTGGGGAGGCTGGGAAGGAGGCAGGGAGGGCCCTCAGCATCTCCCTGCCCTGGCTCTGTGTAGATCGCAGAAGGACCCACCCCCAGGGTACAGGATGCTGGGCACTTCGGTGAGCACAGATCAGAGAACAGGGATGCTCCTCACGTGTGAAGGAAAACTGACCAGCAAGGTACACCTGTGGGAGTAATTAGGAGAGATGCTTCATCTCAGAGTGATTTGCTCAACCATACTGGTCTGGTATACAGTATACAGATAATCATTTTCAATCCTGAGAGGAGTTTTTTTTTTTTTCCTTTAATGATGAGATATAGCTGAGAGAGGGTAAGTGGCCTGCCACTGCCTTAGAGCTGTCATATAGCAAGGCTGGGATGGGAGCTGGCTTTCTGATCCTAACACCTGTCCTCATTATTCAGGGAGCAATGATGCCAGGCTAAAGACACCCCCCTGGACACCCCCACTCCTGTTTGCAGATGCTGTAAGTTCTGATAGGACAGAAAACACTACAGGATTTCATTTGTGATCAAAAGCAAAACTTCTTTAGATTTTGAATGTAAGAAAGAGCCTCTACATCGGGAAGGCTTATCTTCCTGGAGAGAAACTGCATCCATTTCATAACTTGTGGTTGGTGGCAGTGAGTCACAGGTCAAGGGCGGGGTATCAGTGTGGCTGGTGTAGGAGTGAGGCATGAACCAGTCTGGGAAATTCAAGGCCCTGCCAGTCGGTAAATACTGAACTGTACACAAATGTGGGAACAGTGATAAGAGTCAGGACTTCTGAAAAAAAAAAAAAGAAAGAAAAGCTTCCATTTCATTTCTCCCACGATGTATAAAGCCACAGAGAATGAGGTGGATATAATAGCAAATAAAATAAAAGGATAATATAGGAGCAACAAAGGCAGCAGGCTCTGAACAGTTTTTTGGAAAGTAGAGAAAGAATTTCCTCTTTTGAAAGCTCTGGAATTATGGGGGTGAAAATGAATGCAGGGGACACAGAACATTTCCTGGCTCTTTAAGGAAAATGTAGGTGGGGATGGATTTCAAAGAGAGAAAATCTAAGGGAAGTCTTGCAACAGAACACCATGCTCAGCGGAAATAACTAGAGCTACAAGTAACCACATGGATCAATCTCAGAAACAATGTTGAGCAAAAGCTACCTGTTGTATTATATTGTTTATATAAACTTTAACATAAGCAAACCAGTTAGTTCTATATATTGTCTAAATGTTCGTGCCCATGTAACATAAGTATAATCATGAATAGGATCAATAATACCCTACCCAGGATACAGAACTCTGCTCAGTATTATGTGGCAGCCTGCACGGGAGGGGAGTTTGGGGGACAATGGATACATGTGTATGTATGGCTGAGTCCCTTTGCAGTTCACCTGAAACTATCGCAATGTTGTTCATCTGCTATACGCCAGTATAAAATAAAAATTTAACTAAAAAATAAAATCTCAATGTACCAACAAAAGATACCCTACCCGCAACTGCAGATACCTCTCAGTGCAGAGGAAACAGGATTATTGTGGATGGAGAACAACATAAAGGATTCCTACTCTTTTGTGATAAATCATTGGTTAAGCTGAGTAGAGACACAATGATGTTTGCTAACTTAGTCTCTGAATGTTGGATGTCTGAAATATGTCCTAACAAGAGAGAGGTAGGTGACAAAGATGAATTCAGCACAGGACAGCACAGGGCAGGGCAGCCACAGGGCTGGGCAAGTAGCCTGAGATCTCTGAGAATAGTTTGTCCAGAGGATGATGTCCTGCTGTGTCTTCTTACCTATGTACAAATATATACATATGTATTTATATCATACATGTATAATGCAACATTGTAGAAATGTATCAATTATAGTTCTCTCTCCATAATGAATACTCCTTTATTTTCTTTTGTAATGAAATGAAACTTAAAATTAATTTGGCATATTCAGTGAGATACATGGTTACTATGCAAAAAGGGTGGGAAACCCATACAAATTTGAACATATTTTTGCTTTGTTAGTTTTGAAAAAAAAATCTATAATCAGTACCAAAAAATCTATGATCTGGAACCTCCATAAAATTCTCCATAGTGGTTATCCCAGTTTACACTCCCACCAACAGTGACACATGAACCCCAGTTTTCAATGAAGCACTAGTTACAATAGCTAGGACATGTAAGCAAACTAGATGTTGATCAACAGATGAATGGATAAAGAAGATGTGATTTCTATATTTTGATGGACTATTATTAAGCCATAGAAAAAGAATTTAATGATGCTATTTCCCACAACCTGGACGGATCTAGAGATTATCATATTAAGTGAAGCAAGTCGGGCAGAGAAAGACAAATGTCATATGATACCTCTTTTATGTGGAATCTAAAAAATGATACAAATGAATTTATTTACAAAACAGAACTAAATACATAGAAAACAAACTTATGGTTACTGAAGGGGAAGAGGGAGGGATAAATTAAGAGTTTGAGATACACACTATTATACACAAAGCAGATGAATAACAAGGACCTGCTGTGCAGAAAATGGAACTATATTCAATATTTTGTGATAACCTATAAGAAAAAAGAATCTAAAAAATATTTATTCAAATGTATATGTATGTCTGAAATATTTTGTTGCACACCTGAATCTAACACAACTTTGTAAGTCAACTGTATTTGAATTAAAAATAAAAATTTAAAAATCTGTAATCAGTACCATTATTAACATTTTTTATGCAATTTTGTACAAACTATTTAAACTTCTCATGCACAGTATCAGTCATTCTTGTGAGGATGGCCAGGACCATCCTCCATGGGGTTCAGATGTGGGTCAGGCAGCCACCCCCTCAGAGCAGATGGACAGCACAGAAGCCAAGGGCTCCTCCTTGTTCTGTTCTGAACCAGCCTGCGTTCCTGGACATCCCTCAGGCTTGCTGAGAAGTTCAGATGCAGTCCGCTGCCTGCGCCCACTTCTTTAGGAACTTGAGAAGCCAACTGAGGCAGCTGCTGTGCTATGAGTGGGGCTTTGGGGAGATAGATGGTAAAAAGGATCTTTAACAACTTTGCTCAAATTTATAAACAAAATCCCTTCTTGAAAATGTATTCAGATTTTTTTTTTTAATTGCTTTGAGTTGCTTCCCTTGAGGGTTTCCCTGATAACCCAAGCTGGTAAAGAATCTGCTTGCAATTCTGGAGACATAGGAGACGTGGGTTCAATCTCTGGGTCAAGAAGATCCCCTGGAGAAAGAAATGATGATGCACTCCAGTGGGTCTTGCCTGGGAAATCCCATGGGTGGAGTCTGGTGGGCTGCAGTCGAAGGGGCCACTGAGAGACACAACTGAGCACGCATGCATGCACGCTTCTCTTGATATCTGACTGCTGCTTCTTCGGCATGTGATGCTGTCCTGAGAACTTGAAGGTTCAGCTTTATTTGGGTGACACACACAAGATGTAACTCCCATGCCTCTGGTTGGGGAGAAATAAGCCAGGTAGGCTCCCTGTTGGCACACCTAGTCTGAAAGCTGTTGTGCAGGGACCACTGGGCTTGGAGAGCCAGCTGCTGGGTCAAGGTGCCCCAACTTCTCCTGTCTTGGCCTTTCTCCTCAGCAGGCCTAGCTCAGCTTTTCTGCACCCAGGCATTTGCTCCGAGGGGATCATCTTTCCCAGGGACCAAGAGAGCAGTCATGGTTAGGTCAGAGCCTGTTCTCACCTGTCACATCACTGGACCTCAAGAAAAAGGGCTTTTTCACAGCTGCGTTTCCAGTGCCGAGAACTCTGCCTAAATATTTGAATAAAACCACGTGGATGGGGGCACTCCCTCGATGCCCTAGGTTTCACATTCCTTTCATAAAAACCTTTCAGAACAGGTGTCACTTGGTAATAAAGGCTTAACAAAAGCTGAGACTGATACACCTAAGCATTGCACAGGATGCAAACAGGCTGGTGGGGGAAGTGGTTTAGAGAAGCAGACAGGTTCCTGAGAGCATTTTAAGTGGAAGCAAAAAGGAACCCATGCCGTCTGCTGTCTGAGAGATTTAGTCCAAGAAATACTGCTGTGCTGTGAAATTACTATCAGAAAAGAAAACCTCCAGTGATTTAAAATTATACTGCATATATCTATATAGTATATTACAGCACATTAAGAAACTTAAAGTAAATTAAAAGCCCTCAGACAATCTACATATTATTTCAAGATCCCAGTGGCACATGAATGATGCCTCCTGCTCTCTTCTTTCTGTCTCTTTTGTAAATATAGGCAGCTTCCGAAAGCAACCACTTGACTAGTAAGAGGCTCTTGCATAGAAACAGCCACTGGTCCTCTGACCCCTTCAGTGTTACAAGAGCTGCAGCCACCAAGGTTCTGGCTGTCACTCACCCTCCCAACATCCCAGAGCTGTTGCTTGTGGAGGCCTCAGTTCTAATTTCCAATCTCAGTTTCTCCTCTTTATGCCAAAGGCCTCCAGCACTCAGTCTTTTGGACTGTAGTTGCGAAGTGGTGTTTCTCAGTAGCTTTAACCTCCACTTTTCTAATGATTAGTGATGAAATGTTTCTTCAGAGCTTTTGCTGTTTCTTTTATGGGTTGCTTTTGCTTTTTCTGGTGGCTCAGTAGTAAAGAAGCCACCCACCAGTGCAGGAGACACAGGTTTGATCCTGGGGTTGGGAAGATCCTCTGGAGAAGGAACTGGCAAACCACTCCACTATTCTTGCCTGGGAAATCCCATGGACTCAGGAGCCTGGCAGGCTACAGGCCATGAGATCTCAAAGAATCAGACACGACTTAGCAACTGAGCACGCACATGGTTTCCTTATTATTGTTTGGAGGGTTTCCTCCGTTTTCTGGATTCAAGTCCTTCATCAGACACATGCTTTGCAAATATTTTTTCTTGGACAGCCCGTGCTGTCCACAGTCTACCCTCTTGCTGTCCTGTTCCCTGAAACAAGAAAGAATCTAGAACACTTCCAACCATGTGTCCTTGTTAACAGACGTTCAGTGCCCACTTGCCTGACATATCACTGAGCTTCAGATGAGAGTCACACTGATGAACAGAGGTGATCCTGTCTCCAGGGAGCTCTCGGGTTTCCCTGAAACACCTGCATGTTTAGAGGAGCTTAGAGGCAGCTGTATGAGTCACAGTGATTTTTTAATACATTCTCCAACCTTATTCATCTGTATTAGTTTAGGATTACTTATAAAAGGAAGATTAAACAGAATCCTGTCTTGTTTCAGATACCACTGGTATTTTGGAAGTCATGAAGATGCTTTGGGAAACTTTAAATAATTTATTTTACAAGACCAGCCCCTGTCCTGGGAGGTTTTCATGTCGAATTCCAAAAACCGCTTTGTCTTTTGATATAATGCATATATGAACAATTAAAAGTCATTTAAAATAATTGACTCAATTCACTAAAGCCAACAAATTAATTAACTGATGCATAATTAATCAGAGCAGCAAGGCATCCCATCTTAAGGGGCCAGAGAGAAAAGCTGTGATTTGTGTGTTCATGAACAGAGCAGATAACAGTCAGCTATGCTCTTGAACCAGACACCGACGCAATCAGGACCATAATTTAAGAGCCGAAGGTGATTCTCCAGGCTCAGGCTGGGTCTTAAGATAGACCCAGAACTCTGGCTCTCAGAGTGGGGAGGGTGGGTTCCTGAGAGCGTCCTAGTTCACAGATACAAACCACTACAATCAAATCACCATCTCAGAAAGGTGCCCATCAGCCGTTTGTTTCAGGTCCCTGCAGAGATGAGTCCAGACATGAGAATAAGCATTTAGAAACTTTTACAGGAATTTGACAGAGTCATTTTATGTTTGCTGAATCTAATATTTTAAACTTAGGGTGTATATTTTTATGTCCATTTTCATTTAATTTTTCTAGCAGTTCTTTTCATTGTATTTAAAGTATGTATCAGTATGCAATTCCCTGGTGGCTCAGATTCCCTGTATCAGATTCCTTGGTGGCTCAGACAGTGAAGAATCTGCCTTCAATGCAGGAGACCCAGGTTTGATTCCTGGGTCAGGAAGATCCCCTGGAGAAGAAAATGACAATCCACTCCAGTATTCTTGCCTGGGAAATCCCATGTACAGAGGAACCTGGCAGGCTACAGTCCATAGTCACAAAGAGTTGGACAGGGCTGAATGACTAGACAACAGTAGAGGAGAAAACCCCTCACCTTCTGTTTGACACACAGAGATGTACACGGGCTCCATTTAGTCAAATGAGTGGGACAAGTCTACTGCCCTGAATCAGGCAAATTAGACTTCCAGGACCGGATGGGTCAGTCCATCTGGTCATGTAACATGCCTGATACTTTTGGCATCACCTAACCAGCAGAGGAGAAAATCAGAGCCGTGTTCAAATACTAACTTCTCTGCTTCCTAGCTACATAATCATCGACACTTTACTTGACCTCTGTGTTGTCAGTCTCCAGCTCCATAAAATGGATTTGGTAACACGGATCTTAAAAGTCTAGCACTGACAGAATCCTCTTGTACTGTAGAACCAGTACCTGTACTAAATATTTATAGTTTTTTTCACTTATTCTCAGAGTAAATCTTCCAAGTTACATACTATGATAACCTGACACCCAAGTCCAAACACTTAACCATTACAGCTTTAGAGATAAAATATATACAGGACTTGGCGCATAGCAGTAAGTCGAATTACTCATCTCTTATTATTGTTATAGCTACGACTGCCTAGGAGGTCAAAGGCAACACGGGAAATGAAAACTCACACTTGGCTTTTGCTCAGAATTATCTCCTCTGCTGGAGGAACCCCGGGCTGCCCTGCTTGAGGTGCTGGGTGGTGGCCTGGCTCCAGATTTCTTAGGGCTCGGGTGCAACCCCAGGAGCAGGGGTAAGAAGAGCAGGTTTAGGTGCAGGGAAAGTTTAGGCAGAGAATGATTTAAAGGCCAACTAGAAGGTTCTGTGACGTCCCATGTTCCTTAGTTGCTCAGTCATGTCCAAGTCTCTGTGACCCCATGGACTGCAGCCCATCAATCGGTCCATAAGATTTCCCAGGCAAGAATACTGGAGTGGGTTGCCGTGTCCTTCTACAGGGGATTTTCTGGATCCAGGGATCGAACCTGGGTCTTCTGCATTGCAGGCGGTTTCTTTACTACTGTGCCACGTGGGAAGACTCCCATGACTTCCCAAGCCACTCATTTAAAGCCCAGATGTCACCTGAAATGCATGTAAGGGGGGTTCAGCCATTCATTCTGCAGAATCTCTGGAAAGGGCCTCCCTCTTGGTGCCAGGAGATATTACACAGAATTATGAAGGGTTTTCAGGCCAACAGAATAGGATGATACCAGAGGCTTCCCTGATAGCTCAGCTGGTAAAGAATCCACTGGCAGTGCAGGAGACCCCAGTTCACTTCCTGGCTTTCAAAGATCTGCTGGAGAAGGGATAGGCTACCCACTCTAGTATTCTTGGGTTTCCCTGGTGGCTCAGCTGGTAAAGAAACCGCCTGCAATGCAGGAGACCTGGGTTCAATCCCTGGGTTGGGAAGATCCCCTGGAGAAGGGAAAGACTACCCACTCCAGCTTTCTGGCCTGGAGAATTCCATGGACCGTATAGTCCATAGGGTAGCAAAGAGTTGCATACAACTGAGCGACCTTCCCTCACTCACTCACTCATAGGATGATATCAGGTCTTACTAGCTGAGCCAGGGTGCATCTGACACGAAGAGCACTGGTCGCCTAAAAGGGTTAGAAGATTCGCTTGAGAGAAAGGCAGGCTGGAACAACTTGAAGAATGCACCCGCTGGTACCCAGCTGACCCTGCTTATCTTCATCCGAGTGCAGATAAGTTACACGTTGTGAAGACAGAAAAGAAGCCTCTGGGAGGAGACTGCCGGGCCCTTAGCACACCTCAGCACCCCCTCAGCAAGGGGGTACGGCCACGTGTCCCAGGACATCTCCCCTCAGGCCGTGGGCTGGGGGCTGTCTCTTATACACATCTTTTCACTTTCATCAAGAGGCTTTTTAGCTCCTCTTCACTTTCTGCCATAATGCAGGAGACCTGGGTTCAATCCCTGGGTTGGGAAGATCCCCTGGAGAAGGGAAAGACTACCCACTCCAGCTTTCTGGCCTGGAGAATTCCATGGACCGTATAGTCCATAGGGTAGCAAAGAGTTGCATACAACTGAGCGACCTTCCCTCACTCACTCACTCATAGGATGATATCAGGTCTTACTAGCTGAGCCAGGGTGCATCTGACACGAAGAGCACTGGTCGCCTAAAAGGGTTAGAAGATTCGCTTGAGAGAAAGGCAGGCTGGAACAACTTGAAGAATGCACCCGCTGGTACCCAGCTGACCCTGCTTATCTTCATCCGAGTGCAGATAAGTTACACGTTGTGAAGACAGAAAAGAAGCCTCTGGGAGGAGACTGCCGGGCCCTTAGCACACCTCAGCACCCCCTCAGCAAGGGGGTACGGCCACGTGTCCCAGGACATCTCCCCTCAGGCCGTGGGCTGGGGGTGTGGAGGTGCATGGCCCCCTCCCGCCCCTCTCCCTTGCTTCCTCCTGCACGTGGCATGCTGGTTCCTAAAAGCAGGCTGCCCGTCTTCAAATCCCACCTCCTCACTGAGCAGGCGCCTGACTTCTGTTGGGCGCTTAATCCCCAGGAACAGGGAGCTCCCGGAGGTGTGTGAGGATGGACAGATGCTGAACTCTGCTTGGTGCCCACGTGGGACACGCAGGCAGTGACCAGCCAGCCTGGCAGGTGCTGGGCCATTCTGTCTCCTCAGACCAACCCTGCCCATCAGTGAGGAGTCGATATCTATTTACAGAGATGAGCCAGGCTCACGTTTCCTTTCTGCTTCTTGGGGCAGAACTCAGGGACTCATCCTTTCTACATGAATGTGGGTCTTTAGGAGATGGGGTTCTAAATGTCACATGTACTTTGTAACCCCGAAGCCACCTCACTCACCCCTCCTTGTTACCATCTCTTCTGGGAGGGGGCGCTTAAGACAGCCCTTCAAGCCCCTTCAGCAGCATCTCTCAGTTTGCGAGTCTGCAACACCCCTCCCACCCCCCCGCCCCGGTCACACTGCCTGATGGCCACTGACTTTGTATGAACATTAATGACCTTCACGTTCTCCTTCCAGCCCTTGCAAGCATTCTTCAGGCCTTGCTGTCCTCCCCCCAAAGGAAAAGGGGAAACGAGAGCGTTAACCAGCTTCTGGGGACTGTACATACACCGAAACTATACAAAACCAGGAAGGAAATCCAGTCCATGGACTTCTACACGCAGTCAATAAACAGCAAGAGCCTGTGCAAGGAACCAGATACGCTGAGTACCTACCAAGTGCTAAATTCTTGGACAAATTGAATTCATGTCCTTGTTCTGCAGGAATTTGCAGCATATTCTGGGGAGATAAATGCATGAATCCGAGTAACTTCAGTTCAAGGTCAGAGGCGATAAATGCCACAAAAGAGATACAAATTTAAGTATCATATGAGTTCAGTGGAGAAGTTACTTGTAGCTAGGAAATCAGGCCCCCTTACACTCTCAGCGCTTATTGTTGTGGAGGATGATGACCTCAGAGCATAAGTAGGACATGGGTCTGTGATGATGGGATGTGGGTGGGGGTCTGGAGGAACATTGCAGAGCAAAAGCAGGGATGGGGAAGGGGCAGGTCTGGGGTAGGTGCCTTGGCAGTGGGTGGCTTATTTGATTAGCTTGATTCTGAGTCATGAGGTTGTAAAAGTTGGCTGAGATCCCAGAAAGCCTTGAACTGTGGGCTGCATAATTTCTGCCCTATTCCTTAAATTATCAGAAAATGTTGCAAGTTTTGCAGCAGGGAAAGATATGCAGGAAAAAAGGAGGAGAGCTGGAGGGGAGGGGGCCTCTGTGGGGAGAAAGTCCATTACTAATGAAGCTTAGAGGGGATGATGGTCTGGATAAGTGATTTCAAGACAGAAGGACCACAGAGCCTCTAGGCTGCCAGAAACTTGTGCCCCAAGCCTGAGTAATTATTAATTCCTCTCTCTTTATAAGTGTACCAGTTTGGGCAATAAATGATAGGCTCACCCTAGTTAAAGCTGAGTAACTAGAAAGGTAAGACAGAGAAAAACAATCAGCTTTTGGAGGAAAATGAGTCTGGTTGTGGACAAACTAAATTTGAGGTAGTGTTCAGGCTTCTGAGTGGGAACAGATAAGAATAATAATAGCCAGCATTCCCTGAGTGCTTTTCTTCACAGTGATCCCATGAGGTGGGTATGTTATTGTTCTCATTTTATGGAGGGTGAAACTGGGCAGAAAGTCCCATGAGCAGTAAATAGGTGAAAATTCAGGGGAGAATTCAGAACAGAGACAGACATCCAGAAATTATCCACCAAGAAGAGGTGGCAGGAGTGGAGAGGTCTAGGCAGATTGCCTAATAGAGAATGAAGCAGAGGGAGAGAGGCGAGAACAAATGAGGACCTAGCAGGAGGAAGGGGAAGTCGGGAAGCCCCAAAGGGAGCACTGGGTTAGGGAGGTGGAGAAACAAATGACAGCATCGTGAAAACCACGAAAGAGAAAGGGGGATGAGGGCTCCTGAGTGCAGGACACTCTGGAGGGATGAAGCAAGGCATGGCAGAAAGGACTGATGGGTCGATGACTTCTGACCCAACAGCAAGCTTGTGGATTTCCCCATTGTCAAAAAGCGTTCGCTGTACCAGGGAAATAGTTGTCGCCGCCCAACCACACGAGGGCAGGTGTCGAGTTCTGCATGGCGTATGGGCTGTGCTCCAGCCTCCTTCCGTAGGGGTGGAAGCCCAGCCCAGAGGCCACTGCTGGCTCTGGGAGGTGCGCCAGCTGACACAGCAGTGAGAAAGGCTCTGTGTGTACCAGGGGTCACTTCTGCCTGGAGCTTGCACTGAACTAGGTATTTTAAAAGAAAAGTGATCAGACATCTCCCTCAGAATGGCAGTGGATGTGGAAGAACCATTAAAGAAGGCTTATTTTGACTTGGACTATTGAAGGCAACTTGCTGACCTCCAAGGGTAAAATTTTGCTCATCTGTAAACCCAATTTGGCCTGAATCTCACCCAAATTAATGTAGGCTGTGTGTGCCAGGTGAGAACGAAATGAAATTCCAGTGCGCCTATTACTATGTTTTAATTTATTTTCACTGAAGTACAGTTGATTTACAATGTTATAAAGAGCATAAAGCAAAGTGATTCAGTTATGCATATACGTTTATGTGTATATAGATATATATATATGTATCCCTTTCCAGATTCTTTTCAATTATAGGTTATTATAAGATATTGAATATAGTTCCCTATGCTATGCTGTGGGTCCTTGTTGTTTATTTTATACATAATAGTATGTATCTAATAACCCCAAACTCCTAATATATCCCGCCCCCAGCCTATTAGTATTTGGAATCTTTGTCTTGTGTGCTTTTGGAAGTAGGATGCGATTAACCTTGATACTCCTACTTCTCTTGATGCTAGATACAATCAGCAACTATGCTGAAACCATGGGCCCTTCCAAATCTGGAGTATGCTAGGAATTATTTTCTCTCTCAGTTTCAATTTCTATTCTTCCCATCTGCACCACCATCCTCCTTGAGGAATTCAGTTTGTTCATAATGAAACTATTTTTTGATGCAGGAGAGAAATAGAGAGTTTCTCAGCCTCAGTGCTATTGACATTTGGGGTCGAATAAGTCTTTGCTGTGGAGTCTGATCCATGCATTATAGGATGTTCAGCCTTTTCTCTGGCCTCATCACCCCTCTCCCCCAAGAGGGGATATCAAAAATGCCTCCAGACGTTGCCAACATCTCGTGGGAGCACAAATTCCCATGTTTGAGAACCACAGTGATAAGCTCACCCAGACTAAGATGTTAATGATTTTAAATACCTTATTTCTTGGATCAATATTTTCCTGTTGTAAGCAGAATCAAAGAGTGGTACAGTTGGGTAGCAATGTCAATTTCTCTTTTTTTTTCTGTGACTCAATTAATCTCTCATCCAAGCATCCTGATGGCAGAAACACAATCCATGTGATGGATAGACTTGGCCATCTTCGGGTTTGGATGGATGCACCCAGTTCAATTCAGGGCTCCCCACTCAGTCCTGGGACGTTTGTTTGCACAGTGCTGTGATGCCCGTCAGGAGCAAGCAGCAGCAGTCACTGGGACTTGGTCCTCCTTAGGTGATTCTCCAGGCTCAGGCTGGGTCTTAAGATAGACCCAGAACTCTGGCTCTCAGAGTGGGGAGGGTGGGTTCCTGAGAGCGTCCTAGTTCACAGATACAAACCACTACAATCAAATCACCATCTCAGAAAGGTGCCCATCAGCCGTTTGTTTCAGGTCCCTGCAGAGATGAGTCCAGACATGAGAATAAGCATTTAGAAACTTTTACAGGAATTTGACAGAGTCATTTTATGTTTGCTGAATCTAATATTTTAAACTTAGGGTGTATATTTTTATGTCCATTTTCATTTAATTTTTCTAGCAGTTCTTTTCATTGTATTTAAAGTATGTATCAGTATGCAATTCCCTGGTGGCTCAGATTCCCTGTATCAGATTCCTTGGTGGCTCAGACAGTGAAGAATCTGCCTTCAATGCAGGAGACCCAGGTTTGATTCCTGGGTCAGGAAGATCCCCTGGAGAAGAAAATGACAATCCACTCCAGTATTCTTGCCTGGGAAATCCCATGTACAGAGGAACCTGGCAGGCTACAGTCCATAGTCACAAAGAGTTGGACAGGGCTGAATGACTAGACAACAGTAGAGGAGAAAACCCCTCACCTTCTGTTTGACACACAGAGATGTACACGGGCTCCATTTAGTCAAATGAGTGGGACAAGTCTACTGCCCTGAATCAGGCAAATTAGACTTCCAGGACCGGATGGGTCAGTCCATCTGGTCATGTAACATGCCTGATACTTTTGGCATCACCTAACCAGCAGAGGAGAAAATCAGAGCCGTGTTCAAATACTAACTTCTCTGCTTCCTAGCTACATAATCATCGACACTTTACTTGACCTCTGTGTTGTCAGTCTCCAGCTCCATAAAATGGATTTGGTAACACGGATCTTAAAAGTCTAGCACTGATAGAATCCTCTTGTACTGTAGAACCAGTACCTGTACTAAATATTTATAGTTTTTTTCACTTATTCTCAGAGTAAATCTTCCAAGTTACATACTATGATAACCTGACACCCAAGTCCAAACACTTAACCATTACAGCTTTAGAGATAAAATATATACAGGACTTGGCGCATAGCAGTAAGTCGAATTACTCATCTCTTATTATTGTTATAGCTACGACTGCCTAGGAGGTCAAAGGCAACACGGGAAATGAAAACTCACACTTGGCTTTTGCTCAGAATTATCTCCTCTGCTGGAGGAACCCCGGGCTGCCCTGCTTGAGGTGCTGGGTGGTGGCCTGGCTCCAGATTTCTTAGGGCTCGGGTGCAACCCCAGGAGCAGGGGTAAGAAGAGCAGGTTTAGGTGCAGGGAAAGTTTAGGCAGAGAATGATTTAAAGGCCAACTAGAAGGTTCTGTGACGTCCCATGTTCCTTAGTTGCTCAGTCATGTCCAAGTCTCTGTGACCCCATGGACTGCAGCCCATCAATCGGTCCATAAGATTTCCCAGGCAAGAATACTGGAGTGGGTTGCCGTGTCCTTCTACAGGGGATTTTCTGGATCCAGGGATCGAACCTGGGTCTTCTGCATTGCAGGCGGTTTCTTTACTACTGTGCCACGTGGGAAGACTCCCATGACTTCCCAAGCCACTCATTTAAAGCCCAGATGTCACCTGAAATGCATATAAGGGGGGTTCAGCCATTCATTCTGCAGAATCTCTGGAAAGGGCCTCCCTCTTGGTGCCAGGAGATATTACACAGAATTATGAAGGGTTTTCAGGCCAACAGAATAGGATGATACCAGAGGCTTCCCTGATAGCTCAGCTGGTAAAGAATCCACTGGCAGTGCAGGAGACCCCAGTTCACTTCCTGGCTTTCAAAGATCTGCTGGAGAAGGGATAGGCTACCCACTCTAGTATTCTTGGGTTTCCCTGGTGGCTCAGCTGGTAAAGAAACCGCCTGCAATGCAGGAGACCTGGGTTCAATCCCTGGGTTGGGAAGATCCCCTGGAGAAGGGAAAGACTACCCACTCCAGCTTTCTGGCCTGGAGAATTCCATGGACCGTATAGTCCATAGGGTAGCAAAGAGTTGCATACAACTGAGCGACCTTCCCTCACTCACTCACTCATAGGATGATATCAGGTCTTACTAGCTGAGCCAGGGTGCATCTGACACGAAGAGCACTGGTCGCCTAAAAGGGTTAGAAGATTCGCTTGAGAGAAAGGCAGGCTGGAACAACTTGAAGAATGCACCCGCTGGTACCCAGCTGACCCTGCTTATCTTCATCCGAGTGCAGATAAGTTACACGTTGTGAAGACAGAAAAGAAGCCTCTGGGAGGAGACTGCCGGGCCCTTAGCACACCTCAGCACCCCCTCAGCAAGGGGGTACGGCCACGTGTCCCAGGACATCTCCCCTCAGGCCGTGGGCTGGGGGTGTGGAGGTGCATGGCCCCCTCCCGCCCCTCTCCCTTGCTTCCTCCTGCACGTGGCATGCTGGTTCCTAAAAGCAGGCTGCCCGTCTTCAAATCCCACCTCCTCACTGAGCAGGCGCCTGACTTCTGTTGGGCGCTTAATCCCCAGGAACAGGGAGCTCCCGGAGGTGTGTGAGGATGGACAGATGCTGAACTCTGCTTGGTGCCCACGTGGGACACGCAGGCAGTGACCAGCCAGCCTGGCAGGTGCTGGGCCATTCTGTCTCCTCAGACCAACCCTGCCCATCAGTGAGGAGTCGATATCTATTTACAGAGATGAGCCAGGCTCACGTTTCCTTTCTGCTTCTTGGGGCAGAACTCAGGGACTCATCCTTTCTACATGAATGTGGGTCTTTAGGAGATGGGGTTCTAAATGTCACATGTACTTTGTAACCCCGAAGCCACCTCACTCACCCCTCCTTGTTACCATCTCTTCTGGGAGGGGGCGCTTAAGACAGCCCTTCAAGCCCCTTCAGCAGCATCTCTCAGTTTGCGAGTCTGCAACACCCCTCCCACCCCCCCGCCCCGGTCACACTGCCTGATGGCCACTGACTTTGTATGAACATTAATGACCTTCACGTTCTCCTTCCAGCCCTTGCAAGCATTCTTCAGGCCTTGCTGTCCTCCCCCCAAAGGAAAAGGGGAAACGAGAGCGTTAACCAGCTTCTGGGGACTGTACATACACCGAAACTATACAAAACCAGGAAGGAAATCCAGTCCATGGACTTCTACACGCAGTCAATAAACAGCAAGAGCCTGTGCAAGGAACCAGATACGCTGAGTACCTACCAAGTGCTAAATTCTTGGACAAATTGAATTCATGTCCTTGTTCTGCAGGAATTTGCAGCATATTCTGGGGAGATAAATGCATGAATCCGAGTAACTTCAGTTCAAGGTCAGAGGCGATAAATGCCACAAAAGAGATACAAATTTAAGTATCATATGAGTTCAGTGGAGAAGTTACTTGTAGCTAGGAAATCAGGCCCCCTTACACTCTCAGCGCTTATTGTTGTGGAGGATGATGACCTCAGAGCATAAGTAGGACATGGGTCTGTGATGATGGGATGTGGGTGGGGGTCTGGAGGAACATTGCAGAGCAAAAGCAGGGATGGGGAAGGGGCAGGTCTGGGGTAGGTGCCTTGGCAGTGGGTGGCTTATTTGATTAGCTTGATTCTGAGTCATGAGGTTGTAAAAGTTGGCTGAGATCCCAGAAAGCCTTGAACTGTGGGCTGCATAATTTCTGCCCTATTCCTTAAATTATCAGAAAATGTTGCAAGTTTTGCAGCAGGGAAAGATATGCAGGAAAAAAGGAGGAGAGCTGGAGGGGAGGGGGCCTCTGTGGGGAGAAAGTCCATTACTAATGAAGCTTAGAGGGGATGATGGTCTGGATAAGTGATTTCAAGACAGAAGGACCACAGAGCCTCTAGGCTGCCAGAAACTTGTGCCCCAAGCCTGAGTAATTATTAATTCCTCTCTCTTTATAAGTGTACCAGTTTGGGCAATAAATGATAGGCTCACCCTAGTTAAAGCTGAGTAACTAGAAAGGTAAGACAGAGAAAAACAATCAGCTTTTGGAGGAAAATGAGTCTGGTTGTGGACAAACTAAATTTGAGGTAGTGTTCAGGCTTCTGAGTGGGAACAGATAAGAATAATAATAGCCAGCATTCCCTGAGTGCTTTTCTTCACAGTGATCCCATGAGGTGGGTATGTTATTGTTCTCATTTTATGGAGGGTGAAACTGGGCAGAAAGTCCCATGAGCAGTAAATAGGTGAAAATTCAGGGGAGAATTCAGAACAGAGACAGACATCCAGAAATTATCCACCAAGAAGAGGTGGCAGGAGTGGAGAGGTCTAGGCAGATTGCCTAATAGAGAATGAAGCAGAGGGAGAGAGGCGAGAACAAATGAGGACCTAGCAGGAGGAAGGGGAAGTCGGGAAGCCCCAAAGGGAGCACTGGGTTAGGGAGGTGGAGAAACAAATGACAGCATCGTGAAAACCACGAAAGAGAAAGGGGGATGAGGGCTCCTGAGTGCAGGACACTCTGGAGGGATGAAGCAAGGCATGGCAGAAAGGACTGATGGGTCGATGACTTCTGACCCAACAGCAAGCTTGTGGATTTCCCCATTGTCAAAAAGCGTTCGCTGTACCAGGGAAATAGTTGTCGCCGCCCAACCACACGAGGGCAGGTGTCGAGTTCTGCATGGCGTATGGGCTGTGCTCCAGCCTCCTTCCGTAGGGGTGGAAGCCCAGCCCAGAGGCCACTGCTGGCTCTGGGAGGTGCGCCAGCTGACACAGCAGTGAGAAAGGCTCTGTGTGTACCAGGGGTCACTTCTGCCTGGAGCTTGCACTGAACTAGGTATTTTAAAAGAAAAGTGATCAGACATCTCCCTCAGAATGGCAGTGGATGTGGAAGAACCATTAAAGAAGGCTTATTTTGACTTGGACTATTGAAGGCAACTTGCTGACCTCCAAGGGTAAAATTTTGCTCATCTGTAAACCCAATTTGGCCTGAATCTCACCCAAATTAATGTAGGCTGTGTGTGCCAGGTGAGAACGAAATGAAATTCCAGTGCGCCTATTACTATGTTTTAATTTATTTTCACTGAAGTACAGTTGATTTACAATGTTATAAAGAGCATAAAGCAAAGTGATTCAGTTATGCATATACGTTTATGTGTATATAGATATATATATATGTATCCCTTTCCAGATTCTTTTCAATTATAGGTTATTATAAGATATTGAATATAGTTCCCTATGCTATGCTGTGGGTCCTTGTTGTTTATTTTATACATAATAGTATGTATCTAATAACCCCAAACTCCTAATATATCCCGCCCCCAGCCTATTAGTATTTGGAATCTTTGTCTTGTGTGCTTTTGGAAGTAGGATGCGATTAACCTTGATACTCCTACTTCTCTTGATGCTAGATACAATCAGCAACTATGCTGAAACCATGGGCCCTTCCAAATCTGGAGTATGCTAGGAATTATTTTCTCTCTCAGTTTCAATTTCTATTCTTCCCATCTGCACCACCATCCTCCTTGAGGAATTCAGTTTGTTCATAATGAAACTATTTTTTGATGCAGGAGAGAAATAGAGAGTTTCTCAGCCTCAGTGCTATTGACATTTGGGGTCGAATAAGTCTTTGCTGTGGAGTCTGATCCATGCATTATAGGATGTTCAGCCTTTTCTCTGGCCTCATCACCCCTCTCCCCCAAGAGGGGATATCAAAAATGCCTCCAGACGTTGCCAACATCTCGTGGGAGCACAAATTCCCATGTTTGAGAACCACAGTGATAAGCTCACCCAGACTAAGATGTTAATGATTTTAAATACCTTATTTCTTGGATCAATATTTTCCTGTTGTAAGCAGAATCAAAGAGTGGTACAGTTGGGTAGCAATGTCAATTTCTCTTTTTTTTTCTGTGACTCAATTAATCTCTCATCCAAGCATCCTGATGGCAGAAACACAATCCATGTGATGGATAGACTTGGCCATCTTCGGGTTTGGATGGATGCACCCAGTTCAATTCAGGGCTCCCCACTCAGTCCTGGGACGTTTGTTTGCACAGTGCTGTGATGCCCGTCAGGAGCAAGCAGCAGCAGTCACTGGGACTTGGTCCTCCTCGGGCGAGTACCCATGGTGTCCTGGGCCCATCCTCTCTGGTTCAACTGTGGGTTCATCCCCGCCACTCCCAGAGGGTTCTGCATCCCTTCTCACAGGCTGTCCCCACTTCACATCCTCCCCGTCTCTTACCACAGGCTCCTTTGGGACATAGGAAACTGGAGAACTTGCTCCCCATCTTCTTGGAGATGGAGACAGACCCTCCCGGCCTAGATGCACCTTCCTCTGCTCCTGTCCCTGGCGGCTGATGCATGCTGCCGTGATGTCCCCCCGTCACTGGGTCCTTGCTCCCATATGGCACCCCCAACACAGGTGAGGGGGACAGCCAGTGGCCACCCCTCGTGCTTTTCCTCTCCCTCATCTTAGAGGAGGGAGAGCAAAAGAGAATGCTCTTCAACTTAAAAGTCAAGAATTTAATGCCTTTGTTTGGTTCTGCAAAGGCAACTTCCCCCTTCGACAGTGATGAATCGCTCCTTGCTGCCTGAGCTGGAGGAAGGCCCCCAGGGTCTAGTGGAGAAATTGACTGGAAAGAGAACACACGGCTTAATCTCCTCCCCACCCCCCGCCTCACCTGGCACCCCTCCACTCCTCTCTGCAGGTACCGCGGCTCTGGATATACAGACAAGAGATATCCAAAGGCAGCCTCCACACACCGAGTGGCTTTGCACTGGGTGACTTACTTTACCTAATTCCATCAGGCTCTTTGATGGGTGAGTGGAGGACCTGAGAATCCATTTTTCATCATTAGTCGTCAAGGCTACACTCAAGTGTCTACTTAAAGCAGTCCTGCAGACCTGAGGGTTCTCATGGGATGTCTGGGAGGGTGACAACATGAACACAAATATTACTAAATGTGTGACTCCGACCTGCAGAGAGTAATAATCCCGTCCGTACTGGGGACACACAAGACACGGTGAGAAATAGCTGTGCCTTCCCGCATCTATAGTTAACAGCACACAGCATCGAGCGTTCATCCTGCAATGAACATGTGGTCTTAAAATCACAAAGATGACTCTCTCACAGGCTCTCTTTAAGCCTCACGCCTCCTACCCTGTCCCTACCCTGTGATGCACTTGCTTCTGATCTCGCTGAGAAAGGGGAAGCAGAGGGAATGGGCACACACCCCACCCCCTGCCCCTGTGCCCATGTTCCCTCCTTCCCGTCACTGCGGTCGGGGCCAGCTCCACTTTCTCGCTGGACCCCATGCCCTCTCCTTCCTAGAATTCCTTCATTCCTTCATCCTCCCAACTCTCCTCTCCTGTCAAAGCCTGCTTTTCTTCTCTTTTGTCCTCATCAGAAGAGTGAATATACTCTTTCCACTTCAATATCAAAGGAAAAGAAATAAATAAAATCTCTCTCTGGCCCCTGCTTCCCCCCAAGACCACCTGATCTTCTCCATTGCATGACAGCGAACTCCCAGGAGAACCATCTGTCCTCATCTTTCACCCACTCACTCCAGTCCACATTCGTCCACCTGGTCACAGAAACTGCCTGGATCCAAGGGATCATGAACCTCCAGGCATGAGCTCAGTGGTCAGTGCTGCTCACTGCTCTTCACTTTCTTCACTTGAAACCCAGAAGCCCACATCTTCTCTGGTTCTCTCACTGCCGCTCCGTCTCCTCTGCTGTTTCCTCTGTTCTCCTCCCTGGATATTACAGTATCTTTGGATGTGTTCTTTTTTTCTACCTGCACTCACTCCCTGGGAGCGCTCGGCCAGTGCATGACTTGAAGTCCATTCATATGCTGATGACCCGGCCACTTAACCTCCATCTTCAGTGCTTCCCTTGGACTTCAGACTCATATGTACATCTACCTGCTTGAAACCTCTGCCTGGATGCCTACATTATCTAAAACTGGTCATGTCCACGACTGAGCTCCTGACTGCCCATCGCTCCCCTCACCCACCCCAAACCTGCCCCCAGCAGGACAAATCTGCAATCTGGCTATTACTCATTATTTCAGCCCTCAAGCTCAGAAAGGCTATGTAACTTGATTAAATTCAGAAAGTCAATAAGTGAGAAATGACGTACTTTATAAAAAGTAGGTGTGCTTTTCCTAACCTCGTAGGAAAAGCAGGAGGCAGGGCTTAACCTCCCAGAAACCAGCACCCCTTGGAGTGGTAGGGGTAAGACAGAGAAGCAGAAGGAAGTAGGTCTTATCTGTAATCCTTTCTTATACTTGCTTATCTTCCTACCTCTTAAAAGGAATTTAGAAAGTGTCGTACTTTTTTTAAAGTGCTCTAGGGAAACAAAAAGTGTGTGTGGGGCCGGGGAGAGGGGAAATAGATGAAACCGTGTTGGACAAAGTGTTAATACTTTTGAACCAAGGTACTGGTTTGGGGTTCATTACATTATTCACTTAATTTTGTTCACAGTTGAAATTTTCCATGTTAAAAAGAAAAAGGAGGGAGGAGTTTCGGCTAAAAGACTGCTTGTCCTATAATTACTCATGATTGCAAAATACAGGACATATTCTAAATATCTAATCATAATGTTGCTGCTGTTAGTCGCTAAGTCGTGTCCAACACTTTTTTCAGCCCTATACTCTGCAGTACACCAGGCTCCTCTGTCCATGGGATTTCCCAAGCAAGAATACTAGAGTGGGTTGCCATTTCCAATGGGTACCTGAGATAAATCGTGTTACATTTTATCTGTGCACATAGAATGATTCTGATGCAATTGGTTGATATGGAAAATATTTATCATGTGCTAAGGAAAAATAAAAATTAATTTTCAAGATAAGATGCATATT
The DNA here is from genome assembly GCA_006410675.1 of Oreotragus oreotragus. Lineage (NCBI taxonomy): Eukaryota > Metazoa > Chordata > Mammalia > Artiodactyla > Bovidae > Oreotragus > Oreotragus oreotragus. Next base: position 472,946 of record SJYX01000771.1, on the reverse strand, counting down.
AAAATTTCGTTTTAATTTTGTGTACATTTACATTTTAATGTGTGTGTTTCTATCTGCATTGATAAAAGAAATATTCTTTGGAGAATTAACTGTATACCTTTAGGCCATAAATGAACTTTCAAAAAAAGTATGTATCACCATTAAAATTAATTAAAAGAAAACTAAAGCAGATCATAAAGCATGTAGTTGGCACTAACGGTAAAGAACCCAGCTGCCAATGCAGAAGATGAGACTCTGACTGGACCCCTGGGCCAGGAAAATTCCCTGGAGGAGGAAATGGCAACCCACTTCAGTACGCTTGCCTGGGGAATCCCATGGGCAGAGGAGCCTGGTGGGTTACAGTCCATAGGATCGCATAGAGATGGACATGACTAAAGCGACTTAGCACACAGTGGAAGATGATCATGTTTTCAGTCAAGAAAAAAGAAGGAAGGAAAAAGGAAAGATCCGAGCCTGGATAGGATGCTGATTAGCTCTCAAACTTCCAGAACCAAAGCCAATTAGCTGGAGGGAAAGTTTGGGTGAAAAACCTGGGACCAGGTACATTGCTGGTCTCACAGAACACCAGCATCCCACCAACCCAACACTGGGAAGGGGCTCTGGTGTCCAGTGGAAGGCAGAGCTCAGCAAAAGCTTGTTAAATTTTAAAAGCTCCTCTCGTCTCTGCTCTGTGCATTCCCTGAACAGAGGGGGAGAATCATGCTCATTATTTCTTAGATTGGAAAGTTCTGATGAAAGGAAGTCTCCTCTGAATGGAGAAAGGCAGCGATGAGCAGAGCAGCAGGGGTCGGTGCTGCTGGGAGCGGTCCAGACATCTGTCTAGTGACAGCTCTGTGGAGGGATCGGGGACTAGGGGCCAGACACTGCCCATGCACTTTTACTCCAAGGAGGGCCAGAGGATGAGGGAAACAAGTGCATTAGAATGCAGTGGGCACTCGAAGGGGCTGTAAGTGCAGACATAATGGGAGCCACAGACTCGTGCCGTCCAGCTAAATGGAAATCTGTAATTCAGACCATGAAATCAGCAGCTGGGTTTGCTGCCTTAGTGAACATAAATCTAAGGTCAGAAATCTTACCCTGGATGTGCCGAGGGACAAGGTTCTCATCTGTATCCTTTAGCCATCAGCTACCAAGATAAGCGAGCACGTCAAAGCGCTACTAATGGGGCTCTGTGGATTCCATTACTCAAGTGCCTCCAATCAATTAGGGGTTTTAACGTAGTCATCCCAACATAAAGATCCTTTAATACCCAATTAAGGCCACTGTTCATCATCATATGGCTGTATCCTGGTATGTGGGGTTTTAAGCTGCTCAAATTTTATCAGAGAGGAAGACCAGACATTCAGGACTGAGGTAGGAGACGTCCTGGCTCCTTGACCCACACAGGTGCCTGGAAATAAAGGTCACATCTGCCCTAAAAATGCTCCAAATCCAAGTGTTCCTTGAGCTTGGGGGATGGGAGGCATTCCATGGGGCAAATCTCTCTCAGCAGACTTTTTTTTAACTTTTTATCTTATACTGGAGTATAGCTGGTTAACCAACAATGTTGTGAGTTTCAGGTGAACAGCAAAGGGATTCAGTCATACATATACATGCATCCACTCTCCCCCAAACCCCGCTCCCATCCAGGCTCCCACATAACATTGATCAGAGTTCCAGGTGCTATACAGTAGGTCTCTGTTGGTGATCCATTTAAAATATAGCAGTGCATACATGGATCCCAAATTCCCTAACTATCCCTTCCCCCTGGCAACCATACGTTCATTCTCTAAGTCTGTGAGTCTCTATTTTGTAAGTAAGTTTATTTGTAGCATTTCTTTTTAGATTCCCCATATAAGAATATCATATGATATAGCAGCCTATTTTGAGTGAGAAACTCTGTGAGGCTGGGGACTTTGTGACACTGAATGAAAATAAATAGGTGAAACCCCATCACCTTCCAACAAGGTTTCCAAAGTTAAATAACATCAGTAAATGTCTAAATGGTAAAGAAACACTGATTGGACCAAACGTTGCAATCACTGGCTTAGAATTAAACTGCCTCCAAGGCAAAGAGAAAAAAAAAACAATTATATAATGATTTTCACCTTGTTCCTTCTGTCACAATTCTTTCCCTTCTTCCTTCTCCCCTACCTAAAAATCTCCAGTTGAAGGTGACAGGAGTGAAGGGGGACGTTCTGTGTTCTAATTGCCATATAGTGCATAATCTTGCCACAGGGAGCAACATAATCCATAAACATGATCTGAAGCATAAAATCTTTTAGGCACCTTGAATTACATTAGATCACAAAAACTCTCTAAAAGATTCCCTCAATATTTATTTAAATAAGGGATAGTATGTTAGTAGTATGAGTGCGTGCTACATCGCTTCAGTCCAACTCTTTGCGACCCTATGGACTGTAGCCTGCTAGGCTCCTCTGTCCATGGGATTCTCCAGGCAAGAACACTGGAATGCTCTCCAGTATTTTCCAATACATGCTCTCCTCCAGGGCATCTTCTCACTCCAGGGATCGAACCCTCCTCTCTTATGGTCTTCAGCATTGGCAGGTGGGTTCTTTACCACTAGCACCACCTGGGAAGCCCTGTTAGTAGTATATTGACTGTAATTTCCAAGTCTTCTCAGAACCCTGGAGGCCAGAGAAAGGGCCTCCAGTTAAAGTATAAGCAAGCATAGCCCTTCCATCCCTCCCTCTACCCACCCACCTATTCATCTATGAAATCCACTTTGACACATTTTAGGAAGAAGAAACTGACCTGGGGCTGGGAAAAACTGTTGGCAAATCACAGCTGGAATCATCCAGGCATTTATTTTATTTTTAAAAAATTTTATAGGTGGATAGTTGATTTACTGCTGCTGCTAAGTCACTTCAGTCGTGTCCGACTCTGTGTGACCCCATAGACGGCAGCCCACCAGGCTCCCCTGTTCCTGGGATTCTCCAGGCAAGAATACTGGAGTGGGTTGCCATTTCCTTCTCCAATGCATGAAAGAAAAAAGTGAAAGTGAAGTCGCTCAGTCTGTCCGACTGTTAGCGACCCCATGGACTGCAGCCCACCAGGCTACACCGTCCATTGGGTTTTCCAGGCAAGAGTACTGGGGTGGGGTGCCATTGTGTTGTATAAATTTCTCTTGTATGACAAAGTGATTTGGTTGTACCTATATACATTCCTTTCATTTTTATATTCTTTCCCATTATGGTTTATCACAGGATATTGAATTTGGTTCCTTATGCTGTACAGTAGTATGTTTATCCATCCTGTATGTAATAGTTTGCATCTGCTAATCCCAACTTCCCATCCAGGCATTTAGATGTTTGTTAATTTTCATTCAGAAGTTACATGCAATTCAGATGCTATATATGATTATCCAGATTCAACATTACTTAAATATTTATATGTACCCCTCCCTATAAATCTTTACAAATCCTCAATATATACACTTATGTTCTAGATAGTCATGTGTGCCACTGTGCTTGAATATTATGCACATAATAAAATACACGTAAAATATACACTAGTAAATGCATGTGTGTGTGCTAAGTTGCTTCAGACATGCCCAACTCTGTGCAATGCTATGGAGCATAGCCCGCCAGGCTCCTCTGTCCATGGGATTCTTCAGGCAAGAATACTGGAGTGGGTTGCCACGCCCTCTCCAGGGGGATCTTCCTGACCCAGGGATCGAACCCAGGTTTCTTAAGTCTCCTGCATTGACAAGCAGGTTCTTTACCACTAGTGCCACCGGGGAAGCCCCACATTTGTAAATACTCACTTTAAGTTAAGCTATGAGGCTTCCCTCATAGTTCAGTTGGTAAAGAATCTGCCTGCAGTGAAGGAAACCTGGGTTCTATCCCTGGGTCCGGAAGATCTGGAGAAGGAAATGGCAACCTGCTCCAGTATCCTTGCCTGGAAAATTCCATAGACAGAGGAGCATGGTGGGCCACAGTCTATGGAGTCACACAGAGTTGGGCACAACTGAGCAACTAACACACTTTAAGTTAGATATGTGTGTGCTTAGTCCCTCAGTTGTGTCTGACTCTTTGTGACCCCATGGACTATAGCTGCCAGGCTCCTCTGTCTGTGAAGATTCTCTGATCTTTTCTTCCCTTACTCAAGTCATTGCATTTTGTATCTTGGTCTTACACACTTCTCTTTAAAGGCACTGGGTTAGAAGGTATTTTACATGTTGCCTGCTACCACGAGTGGCAAATCCCATATTCCATCACTTGAACAGATATCAGAAATAAATAGTGGCAGCTCTGTTTTCTTATGGAAACTTTGCAGGGAAGGGGTGCTCCCTCATCCTTTCAAATGAGCAGTGTTCTCTTAATAAGTTAAGGCTAGTCAACTTCTTGATTTCCTTAGTTGAACAGGTGCCCAGCACTCCTTGATCCCCAGGGCACTCTCTTCACACTCTGGACTCTGAGGCTCATTGGGCAGCATACACGAGGTCAGTGTGCTGAGTGTCAAGTGTCGAGTGCAGAGGAAGGGGCTGCAGATATATCACTCCTGTCCTTCCCTGAGACCACTGGCAAGATCCAAGTTCAAATCTAGATGTGCGGTTAAGTTGTCCCCATGAGCTGTTGCTTCTTTGTAAGCCTCAGTTAAATCACACTTTAGGCTTCATCACCAGGACACCTTGAGAGAGAAACAAACATACACACTGAAGGGCATAGCCACTCAGCCGCCTTGTTACCAACCCGCTATCCACTCACTCACTTTGACCCCATGATCAGCGCTGCGATCAACAGTCCACCTCTTCCCCGGTGGACGGCAGCAGCTCTACACTGATGCATCCATTCCCCCAAAATGAGAAACAGAGACACAGAGACGGCCGGTAACTCGCGATGAGCTCTGGGGGATAACAGAGCTGATGGTGAGCCCTGTTATCTCCCAGCAGACAAGGGTGATGTCACTCATTTTATTTGCCTTACCCCAGCACAGCACAGCACATGATGGGGTTTCTGCAAACACTGAAGGAGGCAGAGTCCTTGGGATGCAAATGGGCTTCTAGGACAGAAATGGAAGATTAGGTTGAGAGACACAGATAGAGCTGGGAATGCCACCCTCGGCAGTGAGGACCTGAAATGAGGGAAAGGTTTTGAAATCAAAGTAGAAAACCATAAACTCAAAATGGACTAAAGATCTAAACATAAGACCAGAAACTACAAAACTCCTAGAGGAGAACTTAGGCAAGACACTCGCCAACATAAATCACAGCAGGACCCTCTATGATCCACCTCCCAGAATACCGGAAATAAAAGCAAAAATAAACAAATGGGATCTAATTAAAATTAAAAGCTTCTGCACAATAAAGGAAACTATAAGCAAGGTGAAAAGACAGCCTTCTGAATGGGAGAAAATAATAGCAAATGAAGCAACTGACAAACAACTAATCTCAAAAATATACAAGCAACTCCTGCAGCTCAATTCCAGAAAAATAAACGACCCAATCAAAAAATGGGCCAAAGAACTAAATAGACATTTCTCCAAAGAAGACATACAGATGGCTAACAAACACGTGAAAAGATGCTCAACATCACTCATTATCAGAGAAATGCAAATCAAAACCACAGTGAGGTAGCATTTCACACCAGTCAGAATGGCTGCTATCCAAAAGTCTACAAGCAATAAATGCTGGAGAGGGTGTGGAGAAAAGGGAACCCTCTTACCCTGTTGGTGGGAATGCAAACTAGTATGGCCACTATGGAGAACAGTGTGGAGATTCCTTAAAAAACTGGAAATAGAACTGCCTTATGACCCAGCAGTCCCACTGCTGGGCATACACACCGAGGAAACCAGAATTGAAAGAGACACATGTACCCCAATGTTCATCGCAGCACTGTTTATAATAGCCAGGACATGGAAGCAACCTAGATGTCCATCAGCAGATGAATGAATAAGGAAGCTGTGATACATATACACAATGGAGTATTACTCAACCATTAAAAAGAATGCATTTGAATCTGTTCTAATGAGGTGGATGAAACTGGAGCCGATCATACAGAATGAGGTAAGCCAGAAAGAAAAACACCAATACAGTATATTAATGCATATATATGGAATTTAGAAAGATGGTAATGATAACCCTGTATGCAAGACAGTAAAGAGACACAGATGTATAGAACAGACTTTTGGACTCTGTGGGAGAGGGAGAGGGTGGGATGATTTGGGAGAATGGCATTGAAACATGTATACCATCATGTAAGAAACGAATCACCAGTCTAGGTTCAATACAGGATGCAGTATGCTTGGGGCTGGTGCACTGGGATGACCCAGAGAGATGATATGGGGAGGGAAGTGGGAGGGGGGTTCAGGACTGGGAGCTCATGTATACCTGTGATGGATTCATGTCAATGTATGGCAAAACCACTACAGTATTGTAAAGTAAAATTTAAAAAAAAAAGTAGAAAACCACGCCGATCTCTTTAGAGAAGAATAAGAATGGCCATGTCTCACCTGCCTCTATGGGGTGTTTCCCAGACCCCAGCACCATCTGATCCCTTAGCTGGTCTGAGCTGCAGCCTTGCCAGCTGGGTGCCTTCTCCTCACTGTTTTATAGATGGGGAAACTGAGGCACAGTGGAAGAGTCATGGATCACTGACACCGGGCAGAGCACTGGGCTCCCAGAATCCACCCATCATGTCAACCTCCTATCTGGGTTGGAAGGAGTCAGGTTGGAGGAAACAGAAGCAACCAGATGAAGAGCTGATGGACTCCTAAGTCTCTGTGATGGTTGGGAGTAGAGAATCCTGGGAGGGTGTGATGAACACAACAGTGGAGACAAATGAGCTCCTTTTCCAGGACTTCCCTGGCGGCCCAGGGGTTGAGACTCCTCGCTTCCAGAGGAGTGGGGAGGTGGGTAGGTTCGATCCTGGGGTCGGGAAACTAAGATCCCACATACTGTACAGTGCGATCAAAATTAAATGAATCAATAAATAAAATATAAAGATCATAAAAAAGAAATTTCTGAGCAGAAAACATTCCAAATTTCTTAGTAAGTAAATATTTCCTTTGTGTCCAAATGCAGCCTTGCCATCTGCTTAAGCAGCCTTGGTGCAGATTTTCCTGGATTTGCAGCATATCACCGGGAAGTCAGGATGTACAAACACACAGCAAAGCCCCACTCCGCTCAGTAAGCAGGCCAAGTCAGCCTGCAAATCCGCCGTCCCATCTCCCTAGAAGGCTTCAACCACAGGCCCGCGGGCCGCCTTCCTCCTGGAAGGCCTTTTGAATACAGAGCGATCTGATTGTATCTAAATATGTTTTATCCAATTTGACCTCAGTGTTGTTCTGCTGTGGAAACATTGATGGGTGTTAACTGACAGGGCAGACAGTCTGTTTAGAGAGCAAGCCCATCATCCCCCCTCTCTCGGGAGATCTTCTTCTCCTTCAGATTTTCTGAAGTGGATCAACACGGATTTTTGTAGGTGCTGAAGAATTGATTGGGAAATTGCTTTGTAGGTTGCTTCAGACACGTGGTGACTTTATTTTTGAGAAAAATGACAACAATCTAAATCTATGTGTTTTCTTTTCACGGCTCTTAGGGCTGAAGCCTGGCTTCTTTTTGTTTCAGATCTTCACTTCGTGTTCCCGGGGTCGGTCACGCATGACCGCTACAGACCGCTGATCCCAGCCCCGCTCCCTGAAGGGACAGTGCTCACTGTGCGTGGAAATGACCAAGACTGTAACCACCATCGGCTGCTCTCAACCCATGGAGGCCCCCACATACTCTGCTTAGAGGAGGGGCATTGCAGGAGCTTTGAAAGAACAGCTCGGGTCTGGTCTCTACCCTGAACTGTGTCTTCTGAGATGCTGGGTCCTGGCAGGGTCCTGAGATGCTGGGTTCTTTTTCCTCCAGTTACTCCCCACACGTCCCCCTCATGCTCCCCCTAAACGTGCCTCCTGCACAGGAACTGCTGTGTGACTTCCCCTTAAGTCCTTCAGAGCATCTATCACCCTCTGAGATTACAGGATTTACGACTTGCTCAGTGCTCCCTGATGGACATGGACTCCATACGGTGAGACACGGTGCTCCTGTTCACTGTCACCCTATCCACTGAAACAGTGGCCCACACATAATAGGTGCTCAATAAATATCTGTTGTGCACACGTACTAAGTCACTTCAGTTGTGTCCGATCTGTGCAACCCTATGATCTGTAGCCTGCCAGGTTCCTCTGTCCAAGGGATTCTCCAGGCATGAATACTGGAGTGTGTTGCCATTTCCTTCTCCAGGAAATATTTGTTGGGTCTTTCCCAAATAAACACCCTCATGTGGGTGGAGTGTTCATGCTTCACTGTGGTTCAGGGCATGGAGGAGCACAGCCAGCCTAGGATGTATTTCTTTCCTATTCTGGAGGGTGTTCAGAAGGTTGACAGGATATTTAATACATATCAGTGGAAAAAAGAAAACATCTAGAGCAGTGGGCTATACAATATTGTCACTGTATATATTCATTAGTGTTTCTCACACTTTAAACCCAAGCTTCCTACAGTTGATTGCCTCATAAATCTAACAGAGACCCTCCTTCTTTTCCTTCCCTGCTCCAGATATATCATTTGATTGAGAACCACTGTTTTCCAAGCCAGCAGAGGTTTGGGTGCATCTTAGGAGCAACATGGGCTTCCCTGGTGGCTCAGTGCTAAAGAATCTGCCTGCAATGCAGGAGACCTGGGCTCGATCCCTGGGTTGGGATGATTCCCCTGGAGAAGGGGATGGCAACCCACTCCAGTATTCTTGCCTGGAGAATCCCACGCACAGAGGATCCTGGCAGGCTACAATACATGGGGTCGCAAAGAGTCAGACACTACTGAGTGACTAACACTTTCCCTTGCACTAGGAACAATATGGGTTTCCAGCCTTGCAGACAACGTGGTCATAAAGTGGCAGAATAAACAAGACCGTTTGGGTTATTGTTACCGTCTTTCTAAATTCCAGCACTGAGACGACCCAGAGGGATGGTACGGGGAGGGAGGTGGGAGGGGGGTTCAGGTATGGGGAACACGTGTATACCCGTGGCGCATTCATGTTGATGTATGGCAAAACCAATACAATATTGTAAGGTAATTAGCCTCCAATTAAAATAAATAAATTTATTTTAAAAAAAAAAAAAGACTGTTTGGGGACAGCTTGTGACGTGTTTGCTTCTTCGGCGGCCCGATTGATTTCATCCTCATACGAGTCAAAAGAGGTGGGTCCAGTACTCTAGATGCAGAAACTAGGCTTAGCCAGGTACCAAGCCTTAACTCTGCTAAGGCCAGCCCCTTAGCATGCTGAACCTGACCTCTGAGCCATCCCTCTGTTGCTCAAGTATCATGCCACCTGGGGGGCCTCAGTGTCCACAGGGCAGAGCAGAACCAATCGCTCTCTGTTGGGAGGGAGTGGCCGGGGCGTCTTCTTTCCAACCCACACCCCAGCACAGCATCTCAGGGAGGTGACTGCTGTCGCCAGCGTCCCAGCCTCATGGTGGCAGGTCCCCGGGGAGCCTTGAAGCAGGCTCACTTTGAGAATGACAGCAGGGTAGTTGAGATAAGAAATAACACAATTCTCCCGGCAGAACTGCAGTCTTCCAGCCCATATAAATGATTCCTTTAGTCATTTTGCCAAGGATTATGCGTTATGTGTGCTTGGGGAACCAGCCCAGCCTGAGAATCCGTCAATATTTCTAGAGAAGGGTGCATGTAATCAGTCAAACATCCCAGAAAAAAAAAAAAAAACCGTAGTCAATGATTTTAACAGCAAGTGGTTTTGACTGTGAAAGCATTTAACTATAGTTTTTCACGTTTTTTTTTTCTTGTTCCCCAAGAATCACCCAGAGCGATTTCTTAAAGAATTAAAATGAAATGTTTCTGGGTTAACAAATTACCCAGTATTTTGGCTCAGAGCTTTATCCCTCTGCAGATAATGGGTGTGAAGAGTGATTCTGGAAGATACTCCAGACTACCGTAGGCAGCCCGCAGCCAGGGGGAGATGTGGGGAGCTGCTGTCGGAAGAAAGTCATGCAGGTTACAAGCCAGCTTCTTCATTAGGCCCTGAAATAACGAGGTGAGGATGGGACAGAGTGAGGCCCCAGGGAAGGCGGGGCCCCACTCAAGGGGAGCATGGGCTGAGGGGGCCCAAGGTGGTCTCCGGGAGAGAGGCGGTGGGTGGGCCTGGCACGACGGGGCCGTCATCCACGCAGTCCCCTCATTTCTGCCCCAACTGTGCACCCAGGTCTGGCTGGGTTCATGTAACGGCTGTCCTGGTGTGGGGCCATTTGTCACTTGTGGAGAAACCGAAGTGGATGTCTGTCCCGGAAGTGACATTTTCTTTGGGAAGAAGGTATGATGATTTATTACCAGGTGACTGAATTCTGGACGCTGGCTCAAATTTGCAGTCCTCCAGGGAACATTACTGACAGAGCTTTGCTGGTTTCTAAAAAACATCCATGAGCGCCTCTGCCGCACAAATGATCCCTGAGGGAGAGAGAAGGGCAAGGCGGCCCCTGCTAAGAACGGAGCCACGTGCTGCCCTCGGGCTGAGATGACGTTGTCCCCAAACCACCACCTTGCGAAAGGAGGGCCAGGGTGGACTGGACCTTGACTGAACTGTCTCAGGGGGCCCTGAGAGAGTCACCCGCTGTGAGCCCTACAGAGACGGGTTCTGGCCTCACGCCCCCACCTCCCACAGCTTCTCCGCGACCTGTCCCCCTTCTCCAGCCCTCCTGGGCCTTGTCACACCTGTCACAGGTGACCTGGACCCAACGCCAGGCCCACGTGCCTATCCTGCCCACCTGAGATTCTCCTCAGGCCTGGAATCAAATGCTCTTTTAAGTTTTATTAAGCCTTTGCAGTAAAAATTTAAAAAAATAAAAAAAAAAAATAAAGAGTTCATGGCCCATGTTGGTTATATGAGAAGGTGTCTTCAAGTGAAGCCTCCCCGCCTCCAGCCGGGTAGAAACTAGGACTAGAGAGGGAAGGGTCAGAGTGGCCGTGTTGGCTGCCGGGGCCAGGAGGAGACCAGTGGGGAGCCACGGGAGGCCTGAAGCAGACACACCCCTCTCCCCAGCCCAGAGGCGCGGGTGCAGATGAAGGCCGAACTGAATGACGGTGCTAGGCAGATCACTGGGTCTTCATTAGCTTAGATTTTGAGTCTCAGACCTGTATTTTCCAGGTGTGGGCACTGGGTTTGGAAGGGACAGAGGGGAAAGAGGGTTGGAGGGGCGTGTCACCGAATCCACTCTTGGTTTCACTGAGATTAAGGACCGAAAATAATAGCTCGTAAGAAGTCTGTTTGGAAAATTCAGAGCGCCTGCCCATCCAGAAAGACTGAGCTTTGAAGTACAAAGCGAGTTGAATGAAGCATTTTAGAGCCGAAATGGAGAAATTAATCAGCTTATAGTATACACCAAGGCACCTGCAGTGTAAAAAGGAAGGGAAAAAACACAGAAAGAATTGACTATAAATTTCCCAGGATATCAATAGACATGAATTTTTTGAAAAAAAAAAAATCTTTTCCGGGGTTGGGGAGGTCTATTTCGCCTTACAAGAGAGATAGAAGGAGGGGGGAGAGACTGAAACCATAAATGTGTTAGAAGCTGTTTGGGGGACAGTGAGAGTCTGGGGTCCATTTTCTCCATGCCCTTGTGTGTGTGTCTCCCCAAAGCTTATGTGAGCGATGTGGCAGAGACTTGGGAGAGGGGCATCCATAGTGCTTAAGTGATTTCTTTGTAATCTTTCCCAAATCACTTATCAGTGCTCATGATATCAAACTAAAAGCATGTAATCCATTCAATATTGGTATTTATATTAAAGGCACCACAATTTGGGAACCACTAATGTGGATGGGATTAGTAATTCAATGATTAAATGATACGGATTTTATGGCAGAGAATGCATTTTCAGATTCTAATTAGAACCAAAATGAGCTGTGTGGATTCTTGTGAACTCACATGGATTATCTCATACATTGTAATATTAATAAAAATTTTATGTGTCATCTCCCAAGGCATCTGGGAGCTAAAGTGGGCAACCACAGGACACAAGTTTCTCCAGCCAAGTCCAACTGTCCCTGGGATCTGAGGACAGGCATGTGCATCACACATATACAACTCCTGAAGCCCCACCAACAGGCAAGTCACCCGGGACATCCACAGAATGCTGGGAATCAGGCATTTGACCGGAGCCGGACAGATGACCTTAAATTCCCTTGTGGCTCCAAGATTGTTGGGTCTATTGTTCTTGAAGAGGTTATTCTCTGCTTTTCCTCTGTGGGCAACTAACTGCCTGCTCCACAAAGGATGGGAAAGATGAGACTTTCCGTTTCTGCCTAAGAGGTCGATCCTTTCCAGGCGCTGAGAAGGTGCAACCATCAGAACTGCTGTTTACTGATAGCAATTCTGCCCAGCCACAGGAACTTCCCGGCTATTCAACACTTTAGTTTAAAAATTTTTTAAGATTTACTTTTATTTATTTGGCTGTGCCAGGACTTGGTTGTGACATGTGAACTCTTAGCTGCAACATGTGGGATCTAGTTCCCTGACAGGGATGGAATCCAGCAAGAGCCCCTGAATGGGGAATGTGGAGTCTTTGCCACCAGGCCATCAGGGAAGCCCCTCACACACTTTAAGTTCTTACAACGAGTCCCTCTGTGCCAAGACAAACCAGCACCTTCACTAATTGATCTAGAAGACTTAACCAGTCTACTCGAGTCGTTAGCACTAACCAGTCTCAGCTCATCCTCCACTCCTGCTTAAGGAAAGAGGCTTCCTTGGTTGTGCCGTGAATCAGAAATGTGGGTCAACCTTGTTCACCTTACCCTTGGACCCTGAGAAAGACATGATTCTTCACTTCTGAGGAAGAAGAAGAGAAAAGAGAAATAGTACTTTTCTGGTGTCGAAAAACTAGACCCACACCACTTGTATGAATGTCCTTTCATTGAATTCTCACAAGATCCCAACAGGTAAGGGTTGCTGTCTCCACTTTAAAGATGAACAAATTGAGCCCAGAGAGGTTAAGCGACAGGCTCATGATCATACCGCTCTCACTCACAGTTGATGTAGTGAATGGCCTCCATTCTACACGGGCCTTCAGCAGGATGATGTGGCTTTGCTGTAGCCACCTTCCCCCTTGCTCCTGAAGAAAGCAGCTCCCCACGTCGCAGAGAGAGGGGCCACACATACCCATCACAGAGCTCTAGAAGCTGGCAAACTGGCAGGCCTGCACCGTGGACTCTCCCGGCCCCCCTCCCTCCCTAGCCTCCTTCTCCAGCCTGGCCCACTGCGTCTGCAGGGAAACAGTCATAAATGATTGAGGAAACAAACATGTCTCCTGAAGTTTGCGTAGCTCCCGTCTCTGCAGACTGGGAGCCTATGCATTGTTCCTCTCTGCTGAAGACGGTTTTCATATAAATAAGGGTTCCAGCGTGACTCCTTTCTCCAATGTTAAAATTCCATTTAAAAGTAAATTGACTTCCTGAAATATATGTATTGGCAGCGGTGGCCACCGCAGCTGGTATTACATTTTGCATTTAACAGAGTGCTGTTTGCCTTGACAGATTCCATATTTTTCCATCCATAAATCAATAGAGTGATGTTTGAGGAGCTGGAATCCATCTCTCATCCTCCCCTCACCCCAACCCTGTGTTCTGAAACCCATAAAGAAGGAACTTTCCAGCAGGTGTCATTTAGGTGGAGACTATTATTTACAGTGTTTGACTGTAGCACCATTGACTGTAAACTCAGACAGGAAATGCTGGCACGGTGAGGAAGGAATCTGGCTCTGAAAGAAAGCATTCTAATGATTTTAAAGAATACTTCACGTGTGTGTGTGTATGTCCGTGTGTGTGTACACATGTATGTGCGTGTGTATGTGCGTGCACACGTGTGTGATAGTCACTCAGCCATGTCTGACTCCTTGTGACTCCATGGACTGTAGTCGGCTAGGCTCCTCTGTCCATGGGATTCTCCAGGCAGGAATACTGGAGTGGATTGCCATTGCCTTCTCCAAATGTGTGTGCATGCATGTATGCTTATGTATGGGGATACGTGTATGCATGTGTTTTTAAGACTATTATATGTAGCTTTCTCATGACCCTCTGACCTGACCATAATGGCCTTTGGTATGGGAAGGAGCATCCCCCTGCATTGAGAGGCATGAACCATCAGGCTGAGGTTGCTGAGAGAAATCGGGAACGGACAATGGTGGACAATAGTGGGGTGGTAGATGTGAGAAGTTAAGGGAAGTGTGGCTTCGGAGGAGGCTCAGAGAGGGTGTGCATTTGGCGTTTGCTTGCCAAGGCCCTTTGATCAGCATCTGGCTTTGAGAAGGAAGAAATCCACTTTGCCTTAAGCCTCCACCCAGCTCTTCCACTCAGCCCTCAAGGAGGCTGGTGCTTACCAGCTGATCACAGCCTGGGCTGAAGACCCAGTTCATTTTCCAGGGAGTAGAGCCCAGGATTCAGAGAAGGCAATGGCACCCCACTCCAGTACTCTTGCCTGGAAAATTCCATGGACAGAGGAGCCTGGTGGGCTGCAGTCCATGGGGTCGCTAAGAGTCGGACACGACTGAGCGACTTCACTTTCTCTTCACTTTCCTGCATTGGAGAAGGAAATGGCAATCCACTCCAGTGTTCTTGCCTGGAGAATTCCAGGGATGGGGGAGCCTGGTGGGCTGCCGTCTATGGGGTCGCACAGAGTCGGACACGACTGAAGTGACTTAGCAGCAGCAGCAGCAGCAGCGGAGCCCAGGATTATTCAGGAGCTTGTGAAAACTACAGGAAGCCTCCCTGATTTTTTTTTTTTTTTTTTAAGTAGCAGGAAGTCAAAAGTTTGACTGAAACCTTTTGTGTTGTTGCTTTTGAGACTAATGACCCATCATTCATTGTTCCCATAGAATGGCATGACTTGTAGCATTATTTTCTGAGTTGGTTGATAGATTTAAGAGTTCTTCAACAACTCTCTGGGGCTGTTTAGTGTGTAACATTTTAGGTGATGTCAGAGATGCTGAGTCATGATAGACGCCTGTTGAAGGGGGATGGAGAGGATGGAGGAGAGAGGGTGGGCATTTCCAGCCAGGGGCTGACCCCAGTGTCCATGTTCAAATGGCCCAAAGGACATCGCCACGTCCAGAGCCGCTGCAGGAATCCTGATATTCAAGGTCATCTCCAGAACTCCCCTCCCCAACTTGCTCACGAAAAAAAAATATTTTTATTTATTCTAATCTGAAGCATTCTGATTGTTTACAAATTTAAATTTCTCAGAATATCTCACCTGTTTTCTAGGCTATGTAGTGCCTAGATTTTCACATTATGTATTCTTTTCCATAAATGACATTCCCTTGAAGGGGAGCCCATGTGATTTGGTTTTTATTCCTTTGCTGTCTGACGAATTCTAACTTGGGGTCAGAAATGAGGGTCACTCTTGAGACTTTTTAGGGGAGAGGTGTCTCCCTGTGTTACTCCACAGTCAAGGCGAAAAGGAACAGGACCAGTGGATCCAGCTGTCTTGTCAGGTGGGTCGAGCTTACAGATAAGCATCCACTGTTACAAGGAAATTAGGGCCCTGTGCTGGTTCTTATCAGTCTGGGGTGTAAATATGGCTTTTCTTGGTGGAGCAGTATAATCTGAAATTTAGGTTTGGACAGAGAGAAATGCGACTATTTAGACCTCAGTCCTGGACAACTGAGTCTTTGCCAGGATCTGGCTGAGTCTGTTGAAGTTCTGCACAGGGATTGGGGTCAAAAGTAAAGGCAGGGCCTTTCCTAATGGTCCAGTGGTCAAGACTCCGTGCTCCCAATGCAGAGGGCCCAGGTACAATCCCTGGTCAGGGAACTAGAGCCCACATGTTGCAACGGAAAATCCTGCATGCCGCAACTAAGACCCAACCAATGCAACCAAAGAAATAAATCAGTTTATTAAAAAAAAGGCAGTGCAGATATCCCTTAGCCTTTGACATACTAATCATAGTCCTTGAACCTCAGAGACTTAGGAGGGAGTTGTTATGATGGGCAGGATTTAATAGCCCTGGCTCCCTGAGCAAGTGCTTGAAACACCATTTAGTGGCTTCCAATCTTCCCATATGACAACTTTACCAATATGTTCCAGGATATTGATTGTTGCTGTTGTTTGCCAAGTCACGTCCTACTCTTTGCGACCCCATGGACTGCAGCACACCAGGCTTCCCTGTCCTTCACTATCTCTCCTGGAGTTTGTTTCAACTCATGCTCATTGAGTCAGTGATGCCATCCAACCATCTCATCCTCTGCTACCCCTTTATCCCCCTGCCCTAAATCTTGATAGTTGGGGCATAAAGAGAACTCCAGTCAACCAAGACGCGTGGCTAAAAATTGGAGGAGAAGAACCCCGTTTAGATTCACTGGCCGGAAGATCAGAGAGAGAGAAGCAATGTGATGGAGGCAGAGGAGACTCAGTGAGTCCAAGGTTTCCTGACGGGGGCTGGAGGGGAGGGGTCAGCACGTGGCCATCTCCAGTGAGGTCTCTGATGAGTTTTCACAGCAGATCGCTCTGCTTTTCCCATTTAGTGGAGCACAGAACATCCTTTACCACGGTCTAGACCTTCTTTCTTTCTCAAGATCCAGCTCAAGTCCAAAGTCTCCCCCACGACCCCAGACCACAGCGATCCTTCCAGGATTATTTGGAACATAATATGATGGCTTTGTCTGTTTAAGTTTTTCTTTTCTTTTTTATTCTATGTGATTTCTCTTCTCAACTAAGTTATAAACACCTCAAAGGTTGTTATCATATTTTATATTTCTCTGTACTCCCCACAGAGCCTAGCAGAGTGACTTGTATACAGCCAGTGTTCACATATACTGTTAATGGATTTTTGAAGGAGAGTCTATAAGACCCAAGAATGAGAAACCCTGCCTGAACTTTTGGTAAAAAGGAAAATGAACTCTTCAAATCTTTGATGACTTCTTGGCATACCATCATCTCTACCTATTTATTTCAATAAATAAATAAAATTAATTGGAAAATAATCTAGTTTCTCCTTTATTCAGGTATTGATTGATCCTCCCTCCTGTCAGTCCTGGAGTTTCAGGGAGGTCTTACATCACCCCACTCCTGATTGGCTGAAGTCAAGGCCCACACCCCGTTCCAGAGAAAGTACTTAGAAATGGACAAGTGACCCAGGTTGGAGCCCTGAGATGTGTGTTTCTGAGAAAGAATATTCTCTCTGCTTCTGAGGAAGCCAGTAGACAAAATGCTCTCCTGTGGCTTGAACGGGGTGTTTCAAGGCTGTGGTGTCTGTTCTTGACTAAGATTATGTAGATATTTGTTGGCTGACCTAGAAACCTACCCAATGTACATCATTTTTATAATAGATCATTTCTATCTTGGGAAAACATTGGACTTTTTTGGGGGAAACCAACCTGTTCATCAATCCAAAAGTAATAGTGACAATTTTTTAATAATAAGAGTCATTGATATGTATCAAAAAAGTGAAGATCTTTTCTACAATATTTCAAAAATTCGAGAGTGACATTGTGTCCCAAAGTGATATATGAGATTAGAAGAGAATATGACATCCTGATATAAAAAATGCAAGAAACAGAAGTAATTTATGAAGTGCCAGCAGCTAGCTTCATGTTATCTCTCTGGGTGGGCACTAAATTATTTTGGACACTGTGGTGAGACGCTTCAGTAACTCGTGTTTGGAAAGTACCGAGTTCAAGGTCCCATGGTCGAGGTGGGAAGCTCTGGGGAGCAGGGGAAAGTAGGCCTATTTCAGCTCAGTCTGGTCTGAGGAGCAGGCACCGGGACATCTGAAGGCTGAGAATCATTTAGATCCAGGACGGTTCTGAAGAGTCTACTTTGTGGGTCATCATCCCACTCACATAATAAATAAGGAAAACAATGACTAACAACCCACGAGTTCAGAGGATTTTCTAGTTTGCAGGATGCTTGTACATTTGTATCTCAGGTGAAGCTCAGGGAAGGGGACTTCCTCTTCTAGAAAAACAGCATTTTG
The DNA here is from genome assembly GCA_006410675.1 of Oreotragus oreotragus. Taxonomy (NCBI): domain Eukaryota; kingdom Metazoa; phylum Chordata; class Mammalia; order Artiodactyla; family Bovidae; genus Oreotragus; species Oreotragus oreotragus. The sequence continues at coordinate 454,982 of SJYX01000771.1, read as the reverse complement.
GAGAAGGGAAAGCTCAGGGTCTCACCGCAGAGCTGGGACCCCAACACCCTTTTTGACTCCCAAACATGAAACTTGAGTTCCTTAACGAACAACTCAGATGTTCCTACCACATCATGTCTTGAGCTTTGCCAAGAAAACTGAGACTACCCTTGGGAATGGGGGAATCCCTTGTTTTCCATCTTATGCATTCTCATGTGTCTTCCCAATCACTTGTGCTCTCTAAGCATTCTCGTCTTAACTAAAAGGAAAACACGAGTCCTCCCAAATCTACAGAGTGAATCCAGTGGCCTGCTTCTTCTTCTGTCCACCTGAGACCATCTTTGGTTTCTTTGCTTCCAGCTTCCTTTCCTTCCCTTTTGTCTCCCTTTTGTGTCAAACTCTCCTCTATACAAATAAAAACTGGAAAAAAAAAAAAAAACTTTTATCTGTGGTCATCAGGCTTATCCTTTTTCTTCCTTCCCCTCTGTCCTTAACTTTTAGGAAATGCAGTCTCCATGGGCATCTTCTCTCTCGCCCAAACATCCAGCCTTTTGCTGAGAGTTGTTAGTTCTGTTTTCATGATGGCTTCAGATGTCTTTCTTCTTCTCCACGTCCAAGGAAACCATCTTCATTCAAGCCCTTATTATCCCTGTTATGGACTGAATTGTGCCCCTCTCCTCCCCTGGTGGCTCAGAGGTTTAAGCGTCTACCTGCAATGTGGGAGACCCAGGTTTGATCCCTGGGTCGGGAAGAACCCCTGGAGAAGGAATGGCAACCCACTCCAGTATTCTTGCCTGGGAAACCCCAAGGATGGAGGAGCCTGGTGGGCTACAGTCCACAGGGTTGCAAAGAGTCAGACACAACTGAGCGACTTCACTCACTCCCCACAGATTCACAGCTTATAGTCCTAACTCCTGGTACCATACAATGTGACTGTGTTTGGAGACAGGGCTTCTGAAGGGGTGATCAAGGTAAAGTGAGGTATTAGGGTGGTCCCTAACACATTAATAATGTGACTGGTGTCTTTGTATGAAGAGAAGATTAAGATGCAGACACACACACACACACACACATACACACACACAAGACCAAGTGAAGACAGAGGAAGAAGACAGCCACCTTCAAGTCAAGGAGAGAAGCCTCAGACGAAACCCACACTGCTAACCTCAGTGTTTCCAGCCTCCCGAACTGTGACCATCCGTGTCTGTTGTTTAAGTCCCCAAGTCTGAGATGCTTGGTTATGGCAGCCTCCGCAGACAAACACAACACCCAGCTCTCATCAGCTTACTGGCTACTTTCCACGCCCCAGTTTATCCTCCTCCACTGGGCCTTCCCAGGTGGTGCTAGTAGTAAAAAACAACAACAACAACAACAACAACAAACACCTGCCAATGCCAGAGATGTAAGAGACTCGGTTTTGATCCCTAGGTCAGGAAGATCCCCTAGAGATGGAAATGGCAACCCACTCCAGCCTTCTTGCCTGGAGAATCCCATGGGCAGAGGAGCCTGGAGGGACACAGTCCATAAGGTCGCAGAGTTGGACACAAAGTGACTTAGCTGGCTTTTAGCTGGCTACTTCTTGCCAGAATGCTTTACACATAGCAAGCGATCAGTTACCGCGAATCCTAAGATAATAAATCATAGTAGGGGTTAAAGTGAGTCCTTACCATTTCCTCTGTCCTAAAGAGTAAAAATAACATGATGAGAGGTATTAGAAATTTGAGCTCTGTCTCTGTTCTATAGTGGACCTTATGTATTTTTACACACTCATGGCCTTGGTTTTCACTTTTACCTCCTGTTTTTAATCCATGGATTGTTTTGTTTTTTTATCTGATTACAGGGACCTGTTGGTATAGAATACTGCTCTATTTCACCTGGGTTCTCACTTAATTACTTTGTAATGTATTCATTGCCTTGTTTGAAGTAAGCAGCTCCTGCATGACTTTCATGATTGAGTGTCTTCATTTCATGCAGATTAAAAATGGATGGCAAGCCATTTTTATTATCCTATATGTGTGGTTAAAGAAATGATGCTATTGCTTTGGAACTTCTGATTCAGAGAGAATTTCCCTTTGTTTACTGTGTGGCTGAATAATTTTCCTGCTCGCCACCCCAGCCACCCTCCAGAATAGCTCTGGCTTGGCAGTACTTGCTGGCTAGACAAATAGATCATTGCGATTGGAAAAATATCACAAGAGGGACAGCTCCAGGTTGGAAAATAGGGTAATTAGCTCTCAGCGTGAAAAGGTGTGTCAGATGTTCTTGAAACTGAATGACACAAAGTGTTGGCTCGAGCCAGACATAATACCAAGGGCTGAGACGGCCACGGGGACTGCTGCCTTGCATGTGCCTGCCAACGAGGATGACTTCTGACCTGCATTCCATTGAATTCTGCTGCTCACCCCAGGAGAACTTGCCTGTGGGGAGTCCTACAGAGATACGAGGTGTGCCTGTGCCTGCTCAGTCGCTTCAGTCATCTCCAGCTCTTTGCAACCCTATGAACTGCAGCCCACCAGGCTCCTCTGTCCTTGGGATTCTCCAGGCAAGAGTACTCGAGTGGGTTGCCATGCCCTCCTCCAGGGGATCTTCCCAACGCAGGGACTGAACCCACATCTCCTGCGTCTTCTGCATTGCAGGTGGACTCTTTACCGCTGAGTCACCAGGGAAGCCCTGCAGAGATGTGTGGCTATGGGGTCAAATATTCGCTCTCATTGTTTCCTTTATCTGCAGGAGGAGGAATTTGCTATGCAAATGATGCGGTGACTCTTCAAAGCAGCCGCCGCAGTGGACAGTGTGGGAACCTTCCTCTGTTGGAGCCACTTGTCTCAGCTTTTGTGTCTGGGGGGCTACCGATCCTGGTTTCTGAGACCTGCCAGGGACGCAGAGCGCCAGCCCCATCCCAGTGGCTGGTCACAGCAGTGGGCCAGTCACCCACCCCAGGCCAGTGAGGGAGCCTTGGCAGGAGGAAGACACACCTTTCCTCTGGTGCTGCTGCATTGACACGATGCAAGCCTGGTTTTAGCCGGCGGATATAAATTGTTTACATTAGAAAGTAAAAAACAAGCTGCTGTTGTTTTTCAGTCGCAGTGTCCGACTCTTGGCGATCCCATGGACTGCAGCACGCCAGGCTCCCTGTCCTCCACTATCTCCCGGAGTTTGCTCAGATTCATGTTCATTGAGTCAGTGATGCTGTCTAACCATCTCATCCTTTCACCCTCTTCTCCTCCTGCCCTCAATCTTTCCCCAAATCAGGGTCTTTTCCAATGAGTCATCTCTTCACATCAGATGGCTAGAGTATTAGAGCTTCAGCTTCAGCATCAGTTCTTCCCATGAATATTTAGGGTTAATTTCTTTTAGGATTGACTGATTTGATCTCCTTGCAGTCCAAGGAACTCTCAAGAGTCTTCTGCACTACCACAGTTCGAAAGAGCAAGGCAATCTATCAAAATAAGCAAAGACAGGCTGGAGAGAGAGAGCGATGACGTTATTTGCATCACTGCATCCAGTCTTCCCTGAGGCCAGTTCTCCCTTGGCCTTCCCAGTGCCAGGAGTATCCAGTTACATCATGGATCCATGTGTGTGTTAGGCTGAAGCGATGCCCCTGGAGAAAGTATGCAGGTGGGGGACCCTCCTCATAGGAGGGCTGTGTCTTTCCCTCCCCATGCAGAAGTCATGCCTGGGAACACTGGCTGGGGATCAGGAGTGACTACACAGTGTCCTGGTCAGCTTGCTGGGAGCCGATACCAACCAGGATAGACATGGTGGTTGGGTGTTGCTCTCTGGCTTATATGTTCTGTCCAAGTCTCTTCCAGGCTAGTCAAGGAAATCAGACAAGGCTCGCAGAGAAAGAGAATTCTGGGGTATCTGTGTCAGCCCACCAACATGCATGCAGGTTCATCCTGCCGTGGGTGCTTGTGGTCCTTGTTCATGGGCTTGGATGGTCAGCTAGAGTTAATAATCAAATAGAATCCCAAGTCTTTTATTAAAGGGTATTCATTATAGTTCCCCCTGCTATGCCGTAGGGGCTTGTTTATCCATCCTATGTGTAGCATTTTGCATCTGCTAACCTCAAACTCCCAAATCACCCCCTTCCTCTCCCTGGGCAACTGAGTGTCTGTTCTCTATGTCAGTGAGTCAGTTTCATAGATAAGTTCATTTGTATCATAGTTTAGATTCCACATACAAATGACACCGCACGGTATTTGTCTTTCTGTTTATGACTCACTTGATATGGTCATCTCTAGGTCCATCCACGTTGCTGCAAAAGACATTATTTCATGGTTTTTATGCATGCGTAATATTCCAGGGCTTCCCTCATTACTCAGACAGTGAAGAATCTGCCTATACTTCAGGAGGCCCGGGGTTTGTCCCTGGATCCGAAAGATCCCTTGGAGAAGGAAATGGCAATCCATTCCAGTATTCTTGCCTGGAGAATCCAGTGGACAGAGGAGCCTGGTGGGCTACAGTCCATGGGGTCACAAAGGAGTCAGACATGACTGAGTGACTAACACTTTCACTTTCAGTATTCCATTGTATACATATATTCCATATACACACATATAGTATATATGTTCCATATATACATATGCATTGTATATATACAAATATATATTCCACATATACTATGTCTGTGAAAGTGAAGTTGCTCAGTCGTGTCTGACTCTTTGCGACCCGTGGACTGTAGCCCACTAGGCTCCTCTGTCCACTGGATTCTCCAGGCAAGAGTACTGGAGTGGATTGCCATTTCCTTCTCCAAGGGATCTTTCGGATCCAGGGACAAACCCCGGGCCTCCTGAAGTATAGGCAGATTCTTCACTGTCTGAGTAATGAGGGAAGCCCTGGAATATTACGCATGCATAAAAACCATGAAATAATGTCTTTTGCAGCAACGTGGATGGACCTAGAGATGACCATATCAAGTGAGTCATAAACAGAAAGACAAATACCGTGCGGTGTCATTTGTATGTGGAATCTAAACTATGATACAAATGAACTTATCTATGAAACTGACTCACTGACATAGAGAACAGACACTCAGTTGCCCAGGGAGAGGAAGGGGGTGATTTGGGAGTTTGAGGTTAGCAGATGCAAAATGCTACACATAGGATGGATAAACAAGCCCCTACGGCATAGCAGGGGGAACTATAATGAATACCCTTTAATAAAAGACTTGGGATTCTATTTGATTATTAACTCTAGCTGACCATCCAAGCCCATGAACAAGGACCACAAGCACCCACGGCAGGATGAACCTGCATGCATGTTGGTGGGCTGACACAGATACCCCAGAATTCTCTTTCTCTGCGAGCCTTGTCTGATTTCCTTGACTAGCCTGGAAGAGACTTGGACAGAACATATAAGCCAGAGAGCAACACCCAACCACCATGTCTATCCTGGTTGGTATCGGCTCCCAGCAAGCTGACCAGGACACCGTGTAGTCACTCCTGATCCCCAGCCAGTGTTCCCAGGCATGACTTCTGCATGGGGAGGGAAAGACACAGCCCTCCTATGAGGAGGGTCCCCCACCTGCATACTTTCTCCAGGGGCATCGCTTCAGCCTAACACACACATGGATCCATGATGTAACTGGATACTCCTGGCACTGGGAAGGCCAAGGGAGAACTGGCCTCAGGGAAGACTGGATGCAGTGATGCAAATAACGTCATCGCTCTCTCTCTCCAGCCTGTCTTTGCTTATTTTGATAGATTGCCTTGCTCTTTCGAACTGTGGTAGTGCAGAAGACTCTTGAGAGTTCCTTGGACTGCAAGGAGATCAAATCAGTCAATCCTAAAAGAAATTAACCCTAAATATTCATGGGAAGAACTGATGCTGAAGCTGAAGCTCTAATACTCTAGCCATCTGATGTGAAGAGATGACTCATTGGAAAAGACCCTGATTTGGGGAAAGATTGAGGGCAGGAGGAGAAGAGGGTGAAAGGATGAGATGGTTAGACAGCATCACTGACTCAATGAACATGAATCTGAGCAAACTCCGGGAGATAGTGGAGGACAGGGAGCCTGGCGTGCTGCAGTCCATGGGATCGCCAAGAGTCGGACACTGCGACTGAAAAACAACAGCAGCTTGTTTTTTACTTTCTAATGTAAACAATTTATATCCGCCGGCTAAAACCAGGCTTGCATCGTGTCAATGCAGCAGCACCAGAGGAAAGGTGTGTCTTCCTCCTGCCAAGGCTCCCTCACTGGCCTGGGGTGGGTGACTGGCCCACTGCTGTGACCAGCCACTGGGATGGGGCTGGCGCTCTGCGTCCCTGGCAGGTCTCAGAAACCAGGATCGGTAGCCCCCCAGACACAAAAGCTGAGACAAGTGGCTCCAACAGAGGAAGGTTCCCACACTGTCCACTGCGGCGGCTGCTTTGAAGAGTCACCGCATCATTTGCATAGCAAATTCCTCCTCCTGCAGATAAAGGAAACAATGAGAGCGAATATTTGACCCCATAGCCACACATCTCTGCAGGGCTTCCCTGGTGACTCAGCGGTAAAGAGTCCACCTGCAATGCAGAAGACGCAGGAGATGTGGGTTCAGTCCCTGCGTTGGGAAGATCCCCTGGAGGAGGGCATGGCAACCCACTCGAGTACTCTTGCCTGGAGAATCCCAAGGACAGAGGAGCCTGGTGGGCTGCAGTTCATAGGGTTGCAAAGAGCTGGAGATGACTGAAGCGACTGAGCAGGCACAGGCACACCTCGTATCTCTGTAGGACTCCCCACAGGCAAGTTCTCCTGGGGTGAGCAGCAGAATTCAATGGAATGCAGGTCAGAAGTCATCCTCGTTGGCAGGCACATGCAAGGCAGCAGTCCCCGTGGCCGTCTCAGCCCTTGGTATTATGTCTGGCTCGAGCCAACACTTTGTGTCATTCAGTTTCAAGAACATCTGACACACCTTTTCACGCTGAGAGCTAATTACCCTATTTTCCAACCTGGAGCTGTCCCTCTTGTGATATTTTTCCAATCGCAATGATCTATTTGTCTAGCCAGCAAGTACTGCCAAGCCAGAGCTATTCTGGAGGGTGGCTGGGGTGGCGAGCAGGAAAATTATTCAGCCACACAGTAAACAAAGGGAAATTCTCTCTGAATCAGAAGTTCCAAAGCAATAGCATCATTTCTTTAACCACACATATAGGATAATAAAAATGGCTTGCCATCCATTTTTAATCTGCATGAAATGAAGACACTCAATCATGAAAGTCATGCAGGAGCTGCTTACTTCAAACAAGGCAATGAATACATTACAAAGTAATTAAGTGAGAACCCAGGTGAAATAGAGCAGTATTCTATACCAACAGGTCCCTGTAATCAGATAAAAAAACAAAACAATCCATGGATTAAAAACAGGAGGTAAAAGTGAAAACCAAGGCCATGAGTGTGTAAAAATACATAAGGTCCACTATAGAACAGAGACAGAGCTCAAATTTCTAATACCTCTCATCATGTTATTTTTACTCTTTAGGACAGAGGAAATGGTAAGGACTCACTTTAACCCCTACTATGATTTATTATCTTAGGATTCGCGGTAACTGATCGCTTGCTATGTGTAAAGCATTCTGGCAAGAAGTAGCCAGCTAAAAGCCAGCTAAGTCACTTTGTGTCCAACTCTGCGACCTTATGGACTGTGTCCCTCCAGGCTCCTCTGCCCATGGGATTCTCCAGGCAAGAAGGCTGGAGTGGGTTGCCATTTCCATCTCTAGGGGATCTTCCTGACCTAGGGATCAAAACCGAGTCTCTTACATCTCTGGCATTGGCAGGTGTTTGTTGTTGTTGTTGTTGTTGTTTTTTACTACTAGCACCACCTGGGAAGGCCCAGTGGAGGAGGATAAACTGGGGCGTGGAAAGTAGCCAGTAAGCTGATGAGAGCTGGGTGTTGTGTTTGTCTGCGGAGGCTGCCATAACCAAGCATCTCAGACTTGGGGACTTAAACAACAGACACGGATGGTCACAGTTCGGGAGGCTGGAAACACTGAGGTTAGCAGTGTGGGTTTCGTCTGAGGCTTCTCTCCTTGACTTGAAGGTGGCTGTCTTCTTCCTCTGTCTTCACTTGGTCTTGTGTGTGTGTATGTGTGTGTGTGTGTGTGTGTCTGCATCTTAATCTTCTCTTCATACAAAGACACCAGTCACATTATTAATGTGTTAGGGACCACCCTAATACCTCACTTTACCTTGATCACCCCTTCAGAAGCCCTGTCTCCAAACACAGTCACATTGTATGGTACCAGGAGTTAGGACTATAAGCTGTGAATCTGTGGGGAGTGAGTGAAGTCGCTCAGTTGTGTCTGACTCTTTGCAACCCTGTGGACTGTAGCCCACCAGGCTCCTCCATCCTTGGGGTTTCCCAGGCAAGAATACTGGAGTGGGTTGCCATTCCTTCTCCAGGGGTTCTTCCCGACCCAGGGATCAAACCTGGGTCTCCCACATTGCAGGTAGACGCTTAAACCTCTGAGCCACCAGGGGAGGAGAGGGGCACAATTCAGTCCATAACAGGGATAATAAGGGCTTGAATGAAGATGGTTTCCTTGGACGTGGAGAAGAAGAAAGACATCTGAAGCCATCATGAAAACAGAACTAACAACTCTCAGCAAAAGGCTGGATGTTTGGGCGAGAGAGAAGATGCCCATGGAGACTGCATTTCCTAAAAGTTAAGGACAGAGGGGAAGGAAGAAAAAGGATAAGCCTGATGACCACAGATAAAAGTTTTTTTTTTTTTTCCAGTTTTTATTTGTATAGAGGAGAGTTTGACACAAAAGGGAGACAAAAGGGAAGGAAAGGAAGCTGGAAGCAAAGAAACCAAAGATGGTCTCAGGTGGACAGAAGAAGAAGCAGGCCACTGGATTCACTCTGTAGATTTGGGAGGACTCGTGTTTTCCTTTTAGTTAAGACGAGAATGCTTAGAGAGCACAAGTGATTGGGAAGACACATGAGAATGCATAAGATGGAAAACAAGGGATTCCCCCATTCCCAAGGGTAGTCTCAGTTTTCTTGGCAAAGCTCAAGACATGATGTGGTAGGAACATCTGAGTTGTTCGTTAAGGAACTCAAGTTTCATGTTTGGGAGTCAAAAAGGGTGTTGGGGTCCCAGCTCTGCGGTGAGACCCTGAGCTTTCCCTTCTCCAAAATGCTGTTTTTCTAGAAGAGGAAGTCCCCTTCCCTGAGCTTCACCTGAGATACAAATGTACAAGCATCCTGCAAACTAGAAAATCCTCTGAACTCGTGGGTTGTTAGTCATTGTTTTCCTTATTTATTATGTGAGTGGGATGATGACCCACAAAGTAGACTCTTCAGAACCGTCCTGGATCTAAATGATTCTCAGCCTTCAGATGTCCCGGTGCCTGCTCCTCAGACCAGACTGAGCTGAAATAGGCCTACTTTCCCCTGCTCCCCAGAGCTTCCCACCTCGACCATGGGACCTTGAACTCGGTACTTTCCAAACACGAGTTACTGAAGCGTCTCACCACAGTGTCCAAAATAATTTAGTGCCCACCCAGAGAGATAACATGAAGCTAGCTGCTGGCACTTCATAAATTACTTCTGTTTCTTGCATTTTTTATATCAGGATGTCATATTCTCTTCTAATCTCATATATCACTTTGGGACACAATGTCACTCTCGAATTTTTGAAATATTGTAGAAAAGATCTTCACTTTTTTGATACATATCAATGACTCTTATTATTAAAAAATTGTCACTATTACTTTTGGATTGATGAACAGGTTGGTTTCCCCCAAAAAAGTCCAATGTTTTCCCAAGATAGAAATGATCTATTATAAAAATGATGTACATTGGGTAGGTTTCTAGGTCAGCCAACAAATATCTACATAATCTTAGTCAAGAACAGACACCACAGCCTTGAAACACCCCGTTCAAGCCACAGGAGAGCATTTTGTCTACTGGCTTCCTCAGAAGCAGAGAGAATATTCTTTCTCAGAAACACACATCTCAGGGCTCCAACCTGGGTCACTTGTCCATTTCTAAGTACTTTCTCTGGAACGGGGTGTGGGCCTTGACTTCAGCCAATCAGGAGTGGGGTGATGTAAGACCTCCCTGAAACTCCAGGACTGACAGGAGGGAGGATCAATCAATACCTGAATAAAGGAGAAACTAGATTATTTTCCAATTAATTTTATTTATTTATTGAAATAAATAGGTAGAGATGATGGTATGCCAAGAAGTCATCAAAGATTTGAAGAGTTCATTTTCCTTTTTACCAAAAGTTCAGGCAGGGTTTCTCATTCTTGGGTCTTATAGACTCTCCTTCAAAAATCCATTAACAGTATATGTGAACACTGGCTGTATACAAGTCACTCTGCTAGGCTCTGTGGGGAGTACAGAGAAATATAAAATATGATAACAACCTTTGAGGTGTTTATAACTTAGTTGAGAAGAGAAATCACATAGAATAAAAAAGAAAAGAAAAACTTAAACAGACAAAGCCATCATATTATGTTCCAAATAATCCTGGAAGGATCGCTGTGGTCTGGGGTCGTGGGGGAGACTTTGGACTTGAGCTGGATCTTGAGAAAGAAAGAAGGTCTAGACCGTGGTAAAGGATGTTCTGTGCTCCACTAAATGGGAAAAGCAGAGCGATCTGCTGTGAAAACTCATCAGAGACCTCACTGGAGATGGCCACGTGCTGACCCCTCCCCTCCAGCCCCCGTCAGGAAACCTTGGACTCACTGAGTCTCCTCTGCCTCCATCACATTGCTTCTCTCTCTCTGATCTTCCGGCCAGTGAATCTAAACGGGGTTCTTCTCCTCCAATTTTTAGCCACGCGTCTTGGTTGACTGGAGTTCTCTTTATGCCCCAACTATCAAGATTTAGGGCAGGGGGATAAAGGGGTAGCAGAGGATGAGATGGTTGGATGGCATCACTGACTCAATGAGCATGAGTTGAAACAAACTCCAGGAGAGATAGTGAAGGACAGGGAAGCCTGGTGTGCTGCAGTCCATGGGGTCGCAAAGAGTAGGACGTGACTTGGCAAACAACAGCAACAATCAATATCCTGGAACATATTGGTAAAGTTGTCATATGGGAAGATTGGAAGCCACTAAATGGTGTTTCAAGCACTTGCTCAGGGAGCCAGGGCTATTAAATCCTGCCCATCATAACAACTCCCTCCTAAGTCTCTGAGGTTCAAGGACTATGATTAGTATGTCAAAGGCTAAGGGATATCTGCACTGCCTTTTTTTTAATAAACTGATTTATTTCTTTGGTTGCATTGGTTGGGTCTTAGTTGCGGCATGCAGGATTTTCCGTTGCAACATGTGGGCTCTAGTTCCCTGACCAGGGATTGTACCTGGGCCCTCTGCATTGGGAGCACGGAGTCTTGACCACTGGACCATTAGGAAAGGCCCTGCCTTTACTTTTGACCCCAATCCCTGTGCAGAACTTCAACAGACTCAGCCAGATCCTGGCAAAGACTCAGTTGTCCAGGACTGAGGTCTAAATAGTCGCATTTCTCTCTGTCCAAACCTAAATTTCAGATTATACTGCTCCACCAAGAAAAGCCATATTTACACCCCAGACTGATAAGAACCAGCACAGGGCCCTAATTTCCTTGTAACAGTGGATGCTTATCTGTAAGCTCGACCCACCTGACAAGACAGCTGGATCCACTGGTCCTGTTCCTTTTCGCCTTGACTGTGGAGTAACACAGGGAGACACCTCTCCCCTAAAAAGTCTCAAGAGTGACCCTCATTTCTGACCCCAAGTTAGAATTCGTCAGACAGCAAAGGAATAAAAACCAAATCACATGGGCTCCCCTTCAAGGGAATGTCATTTATGGAAAAGAATACATAATGTGAAAATCTAGGCACTACATAGCCTAGAAAACAGGTGAGATATTCTGAGAAATTTAAATTTGTAAACAATCAGAATGCTTCAGATTAGAATAAATAAAAATATTTTTTTTTCGTGAGCAAGTTGGGGAGGGGAGTTCTGGAGATGACCTTGAATATCAGGATTCCTGCAGCGGCTCTGGACGTGGCGATGTCCTTTGGGCCATTTGAACATGGACACTGGGGTCAGCCCCTGGCTGGAAATGCCCACCCTCTCTCCTCCATCCTCTCCATCCCCCTTCAACAGGCGTCTATCATGACTCAGCATCTCTGACATCACCTAAAATGTTACACACTAAACAGCCCCAGAGAGTTGTTGAAGAACTCTTAAATCTATCAACCAACTCAGAAAATAATGCTACAAGTCATGCCATTCTATGGGAACAATGAATGATGGGTCATTAGTCTCAAAAGCAACAACACAAAAGGTTTCAGTCAAACTTTTGACTTCCTGCTACTTAAAAAAAAAAAAAAAAAATCAGGGAGGCTTCCTGTAGTTTTCACAAGCTCCTGAATAATCCTGGGCTCCGCTGCTGCTGCTGCTGCTGCTAAGTCACTTCAGTCGTGTCCGACTCTGTGCGACCCCATAGACGGCAGCCCACCAGGCTCCCCCATCCCTGGAATTCTCCAGGCAAGAACACTGGAGTGGATTGCCATTTCCTTCTCCAATGCAGGAAAGTGAAGAGAAAGTGAAGTCGCTCAGTCGTGTCCGACTCTTAGCGACCCCATGGACTGCAGCCCACCAGGCTCCTCTGTCCATGGAATTTTCCAGGCAAGAGTACTGGAGTGGGGTGCCATTGCCTTCTCTGAATCCTGGGCTCTACTCCCTGGAAAATGAACTGGGTCTTCAGCCCAGGCTGTGATCAGCTGGTAAGCACCAGCCTCCTTGAGGGCTGAGTGGAAGAGCTGGGTGGAGGCTTAAGGCAAAGTGGATTTCTTCCTTCTCAAAGCCAGATGCTGATCAAAGGGCCTTGGCAAGCAAACGCCAAATGCACACCCTCTCTGAGCCTCCTCCGAAGCCACACTTCCCTTAACTTCTCACATCTACCACCCCACTATTGTCCACCATTGTCCGTTCCCGATTTCTCTCAGCAACCTCAGCCTGATGGTTCATGCCTCTCAATGCAGGGGGATGCTCCTTCCCATACCAAAGGCCATTATGGTCAGGTCAGAGGGTCATGAGAAAGCTACATATAATAGTCTTAAAAACACATGCATACACGTATCCCCATACATAAGCATACATGCATGCACACACATTTGGAGAAGGCAATGGCAATCCACTCCAGTATTCCTGCCTGGAGAATCCCATGGACAGAGGAGCCTAGCCGACTACAGTCCATGGAGTCACAAGGAGTCAGACATGGCTGAGTGACTATCACACACGTGTGCACGCACATACACACGCACATACATGTGTACACACACACGGACATACACACACACACGTGAAGTATTCTTTAAAATCATTAGAATGCTTTCTTTCAGAGCCAGATTCCTTCCTCACCGTGCCAGCATTTCCTGTCTGAGTTTACAGTCAATGGTGCTACAGTCAAACACTGTAAATAATAGTCTCCACCTAAATGACACCTGCTGGAAAGTTCCTTCTTTATGGGTTTCAGAACACAGGGTTGGGGTGAGGGGAGGATGAGAGATGGATTCCAGCTCCTCAAACATCACTCTATTGATTTATGGATGGAAAAATATGGAATCTGTCAAGGCAAACAGCACTCTGTTAAATGCAAAATGTAATACCAGCTGCGGTGGCCACCGCTGCCAATACATATATTTCAGGAAGTCAATTTACTTTTAAATGGAATTTTAACATTGGAGAAAGGAGTCACGCTGGAACCCTTATTTATATGAAAACCGTCTTCAGCAGAGAGGAACAATGCATAGGCTCCCAGTCTGCAGAGACGGGAGCTACGCAAACTTCAGGAGACATGTTTGTTTCCTCAATCATTTATGACTGTTTCCCTGCAGACGCAGTGGGCCAGGCTGGAGAAGGAGGCTAGGGAGGGAGGGGGGCCGGGAGAGTCCACGGTGCAGGCCTGCCAGTTTGCCAGCTTCTAGAGCTCTGTGATGGGTATGTGTGGCCCCTCTCTCTGCGACGTGGGGAGCTGCTTTCTTCAGGAGCAAGGGGGAAGGTGGCTACAGCAAAGCCACATCATCCTGCTGAAGGCCCGTGTAGAATGGAGGCCATTCACTACATCAACTGTGAGTGAGAGCGGTATGATCATGAGCCTGTCGCTTAACCTCTCTGGGCTCAATTTGTTCATCTTTAAAGTGGAGACAGCAACCCTTACCTGTTGGGATCTTGTGAGAATTCAATGAAAGGACATTCATACAAGTGGTGTGGGTCTAGTTTTTCGACACCAGAAAAGTACTATTTCTCTTTTCTCTTCTTCTTCCTCAGAAGTGAAGAATCATGTCTTTCTCAGGGTCCAAGGGTAAGGTGAACAAGGTTGACCCACATTTCTGATTCACGGCACAACCAAGGAAGCCTCTTTCCTTAAGCAGGAGTGGAGGATGAGCTGAGACTGGTTAGTGCTAACGACTCGAGTAGACTGGTTAAGTCTTCTAGATCAATTAGTGAAGGTGCTGGTTTGTCTTGGCACAGAGGGACTCGTTGTAAGAACTTAAAGTGTGTGAGGGGCTTCCCTGATGGCCTGGTGGCAAAGACTCCACATTCCCCATTCAGGGGCTCTTGCTGGATTCCATCCCTGTCAGGGAACTAGATCCCACATGTTGCAGCTAAGAGTTCACATGTCACAACCAAGTCCTGGCACAGCCAAATAAATAAAAGTAAATCTTAAAAAATTTTTAAACTAAAGTGTTGAATAGCCGGGAAGTTCCTGTGGCTGGGCAGAATTGCTATCAGTAAACAGCAGTTCTGATGGTTGCACCTTCTCAGCGCCTGGAAAGGATCGACCTCTTAGGCAGAAACGGAAAGTCTCATCTTTCCCATCCTTTGTGGAGCAGGCAGTTAGTTGCCCACAGAGGAAAAGCAGAGAATAACCTCTTCAAGAACAATAGACCCAACAATCTTGGAGCCACAAGGGAATTTAAGGTCATCTGTCCGGCTCCGGTCAAATGCCTGATTCCCAGCATTCTGTGGATGTCCCGGGTGACTTGCCTGTTGGTGGGGCTTCAGGAGTTGTATATGTGTGATGCACATGCCTGTCCTCAGATCCCAGGGACAGTTGGACTTGGCTGGAGAAACTTGTGTCCTGTGGTTGCCCACTTTAGCTCCCAGATGCCTTGGGAGATGACACATAAAATTTTTATTAATATTACAATGTATGAGATAATCCATGTGAGTTCACAAGAATCCACACAGCTCATTTTGGTTCTAATTAGAATCTGAAAATGCATTCTCTGCCATAAAATCCGTATCATTTAATCATTGAATTACTAATCCCATCCACATTAGTGGTTCCCAAATTGTGGTGCCTTTAATATAAATACCAATATTGAATGGATTACATGCTTTTAGTTTGATATCATGAGCACTGATAAGTGATTTGGGAAAGATTACAAAGAAATCACTTAAGCACTATGGATGCCCCTCTCCCAAGTCTCTGCCACATCGCTCACATAAGCTTTGGGGAGACACACACACAAGGGCATGGAGAAAATGGACCCCAGACTCTCACTGTCCCCCAAACAGCTTCTAACACATTTATGGTTTCAGTCTCTCCCCCCTCCTTCTATCTCTCTTGTAAGGCGAAATAGACCTCCCCAACCCCGGAAAAGATTTTTTTTTTTTNCTTGTTCCTGACTTTAGGGGAAATGCTTTCAATTTTTCACCATTGAGGATAATGTTTGCTGTGGGTTTGTCATATATAGCTTTTATTATGTTGAGGTATGTTCCTTCTATTCCTGCTTTCTGGAGAGTTTTTATCATAAATGGATGTTGAATTTTATCAAAGGCCTTCTCTGCATCTATTGAGATAATCATATGGCATTTATTTTTCAATTTGTTAATGTGGTGAATTACATTGATTGATTTGTGGATATTGAAGAATCCTTGCATCCCTGGGATAAAGCCCACTTGGTCATGGTGTATGATCTTTTTAATGTGTTGTTGGATTCTGATTGCTAGAATTTTGTTGAGGATTTTTGCATCTATGTTCATCAGTGATATTGGCCTGTAGTTTTCTTTTTTTGTGGCATCTTTGTCAGGTTTTGGTATTAGGGTGATGGTGGCCTCATAGAATGAGTTTGGAAGTTGACCTTCCTCTGCAATTTTCTGGAAGAGTTTGAGTAGGATAGGTGTTAGCTCCTCTCGAAATTTTTGGTAGAATTCAGCTGTGAAGCCGTCTGGACCCGGGCTTTTGTTTGCTGGAAGATTTCTGATTACAGTTTCAATTTCCGTGCTTGTGATGGGTCTGTTAAGATTTTCTATTTCTTCCTGGTTCAGTTTTGGAAAGTTGTATTTTTCTAAGAATTTGTCCATTTCTTCAGTCAAGAGATACCTGAAGTAACAGGCAAGTTTGGCCTTGGAGTACAGAATGAAGCAGGGTAAAGGTTAACAGAGTTTTGCCAAGAGAACACACTGGTCATAGCAAACACCCTCTTCCAACAACACAAGAGATGACTCAACACATGGACATCACCAGATGGTCAATACCAAAATCAGATTGATTATATTCTTTGCAGCTGAAGATGGAGAAGCTCTATACAGTCAGGAAAAATAAGACAAAGAGGTGACTGTGGCTCAGATCACGAACTCCTTACTGCCAAACTCAAACTTAAATAGAAGAAACTAGAGAGACTACTAGACCATTCAGGTATGACCTAAATCAAACCTCTTATGATTATACAGTGGAAGTGACACATAGATTCAAAGGATTAGATCTGATAGAACACCTGAAGAGCCATGGACAGAGGTTTGTGACATTGTACAGGAGGCAGGGATAAAGACCATACCCAAGAAAAAGAAATGCAAAAGGGAAAAAGGAAAGAGAAGCTAAAGGTAAAGGAAAAAAGGAAAGATATACTCATTTGAGTGCAGAGTTCCAAAGAATAGCAAGGAGAGATAAGAAAGCCTTCCTCAGTGATCAATGCAAAGAAATAGAGGAAAAACAATAGGATGGGAAAGACTAGAGATCATGTCAAGAAAATTAGAGATACTTAGGGAATATTCCATGCAAAGATGGGGACAACAAAGGACAGAAATGGTATAAAGGACAGAAGCAGAAGATATTAAGAAGAGGTGGCAAGAACACACAGAAGAACTATACAAAAAAGATCTTCATGACCCAGATAACTCACTGAGAGCCAGACATCCTGGAATGTGAAGTCAAGTGGGCCTTAGGAAGCATCACTACAAACAAAGCTAGTGGAGGTGATGGAATTCCAGTTAAGCTCTTTCAAATCTGAAAAGATGATGCTGTGAAACTGCTGCACTCAATATGCCAGCAAATTTGAAAAACTCAGCAGTGGCCACAGTTTTCATTCTAATCCCAAAGAAAGGCAATGCCAAAGAATGTTCAAACTACCATATAATTGCACTCAGCTTACACACTAGCAAAGTAATGCTCAAAATTCTCCAAGCCATACTTCAGCAGTATGTGAACCATGAACTTCCAGATGTTTAAGCTGGTTTTAGGAAAGGCAGAGGAACCAGAGATCAAATTGCCAACATCTGTTGGATCATCGAAAAAGCAAGAGAGTTCCAGGAAAACATCTACTTTTGCTTTATTGACTATGCTGAAGCCTTTGACTGTGTGGATCACAACAAACTGGAAAATTCTTCAAGAGATGGGAATACCAGGCCACCTGATCTGCCTCCTGAGAAATCTGTATGCAGGTCAAGAAGCAACAGTTAGAACTGGACATAGAAAGACAGATTGGTTCCAAATTGGGAAAGGAGTACATCAAGGCTGTATACTATCACTCTGGTTATTTAACTTATATGCAGAGTACATCATGGGAAATGCTGGGCTGAAGGAAACACAAGCTGGAATCAAGCTTGCTGGGAGAAATATCAATAGCTTCAGATACGCAGATGACACCACCCTTATGGCAGAAAGTGAAGAAGAACTAAAGACTCTCTTGATGAAAGTGAAAGAGGAGAGTGAAAAAGTTGGCTTAAAAGTCAACATTCAAAAAACTAAGATAATGGCATCTGGTCCCATCACTTCATGGCAAATAGATGGGGAAGCAATGGAAACAGTGAAAGACTTTATCTTGGGGGTTCCAGAATCACTGCAGATAGTGACTGCAGCCATGAAATTAAAAGATGCTTGCTCCTTGGAAGAAAAGCTATGATCAACCTAGACAGCATATTAAAAAGCAGAGACATTATTTTGCCAACAAAGGTCCATCTGGTCAAAGCTATGACTTTTCCAGTAGTCACGCATAGATGTGAGAGTTGGACTATAAAGAAAGCCGAGCGCCGAGGAATTGATGCTTTTGAACTGTGGTGTTGGAGAAGACTCTTGAGTCCCTTGGACTGTAAGGAGATCCACCCAGTCAATTCTAAAGGAAATCAGTTCTGGATATTCATTGGAAGGACTGATTCTGAAGCTGAAGCCCCGATACTTTGGCCACCTGATGCGAAGACCCAACTCATTGGAAAAGACCCTGATGCTGGGAAATATTGAAGGTGGGAGGAGAAGGGGATAACAGAGGGTGAGATGGTTGGGTGGCATCACTGACTTGATGGACTTGAGTTTGAGCATGCTCTGGGAGTTGGTGGTGGACAGAAAAGCCTGGTGTGCTGCGATTCATGGGGTCACAAAGAGTCAGACATGACTGAGCAACTGATAGTGATGAAAATAGGCGTGCATGTATCCTCGAATTATAGTTTTGTCCAGATATATGCCCAGAAGTGGGATTGTTGGGCCATATCGTAATTCTTCAGAATCCCAGCTCTTTACGTGACAGGATAAAATTATTCTCTTCAACCTTAAGAATAGCCAGATGTGTTTTATTTCTACTTCCCTGAGGGTTTCAGGGTTTTCTTCTTGTCTTACTATTTAATTGTCCCAGAGATGATCAAGACCCATCCAAGAGAGCAACACAAACTCTGCACTAATCCTGTCTTGGCCAAACTGGGGGGCCTGGCTGTCAGAGCCACAGGGAAAAGAGTGGTTCTTTCCAAAGTGGTCAACTGAGGGCATGTTCCTTCTTGCTTTTTCCACCTCCCAGCATTATTATGACCGAACAATAAGATCAGCTGTGTGACAGCACCCAAGAAAAGCAAATACTGAGCATTACCAATCAATGAGTCTCACTCCAGTACATTACACAAAAGAAATGACCACAGCTTGCAGACTGGCTCTGAGTGGGTCAGCACGGTCCTTTCCCCTTGACAAGATAGACTAGGGGAATCTATCTAGACTGTTATCCTGGCCAGTGATGCTACTGATCCTTCTACTTTTCACTGTCTACAAGGAAAGAACTTTTTCAAGCAACTGTGAATGGGAAATAAAAATAAAGCATTGATTGAACCCTCTGAAAGTTATACAATTGCTTTCTATTTATGAACTCATAATACAATGCATATTTAAGACAGACTAAAACTAGAAAAAAGGAACAAATAGTAGTGGGAGACAGAGCAAAGATAAAAAATCTGTGACAAGGACTGGTCACAGTGATTTAAAGTTTCAGGGACTACATTCTTTTCCTGTGGATCAAGAACCCCTGGGAAGACAGAATTGATGGAGCCATCTCAATCCATCCCACATGAGTGCTAACACCTTGAGTGAGATAGTGAATAGCTTTTAAAGAGATGAATCTTCATTCTGGGGACGAATATTAAATTTCACATTTCATAAAAGCCTTGAATCAGATTTACTGCGTGAAAAGCGAGTCTCAGTTAACATCATCCACAGGAAAGAGGGTGCCCTCTGCTCATTTCTGATTTGGATTGTCTGGCTCATACCAGCAAAAAAAAGACGATTGTTTCCACCAGGAATTCACCTCAGCTGTCCCTTGTACATTAAAGCTACTAGAAGGACATTTTAATTCTGCACCAGGAACAAGAGGTTTCCGAAGCTATCAAGATTTGTCTGAACCCACATTTGGTCATTAAGAAATGCAGCAAACATAATCTCCCAAGCTTCTTGAAACTTGTCCAACTGGTAAACACACTGACGTAAGACTAACTCATTAGAGAAAATGACTTTATAACGGAATGTGTCTTTTTGACTGTGCTCCCCTCACACCTCTGAATTAGTATGTGTTTGCTCATGAAAACAGAGACCACTCTAGTGGATCAAGCAGGAAGGGACTGAGTAGAAGAAATAAGGTGCTTATAAAAACTTTGGAGAAAAGCAAATATCATATTAACACATACATATGGGATTTAGAAAGATGATACTGATGAATCTATCTGCAGGGCAGGAATACAGGTGTGGAGAATGGACTTTCGGACATGGGGGAAAGGGAGGGGAGAGGAGTTGAGAGAGTCGCACTGACATATATACACCAAGTGTCAAACAGGCAGCTCGTGGGAAGCTGCTGTGTAGCTCCCCACTATACAGCGGCTCAGCTCGGCGCTCTGTGATGGCCTAGGGGGGTGGGGTGGGGCGGCAGGAGGGAGGGACAGGTGTATGTGTATAGTGGATTCACAGCAGAAACTATAAAGGTTGTAAAGCAATTATCTTCCAATTATATATATATCATATATATAGTGATAGCCTATAATGGAAGAGAACATGTATTATATATGTTTTTGTTTAGTCGTCCAGTTGCATCCAACTTGTTTGTGACCCCATGGACTGTAGCCTGCCAGGCCCCTCTGTTCGTGGAATTTCCCAGGCAAGAATTCTGGAGTGGGTTGCCATTTGCTCCTCCAGGGAATCTTCCCAACCTAGGGATCTTCCAAACCCAGGCATTGGGCCTTGCAGACAGATTCCTTACCACTGAGCCACCAGGGAAGCCTATATATATATATAACTAAATCCCTTTGCTGAACACTTGAAACTAACTTCAGTAAAAAAATAAAATTATATAAAAAGCCACACTGGATGCCTGATGGAGCCGGCACTGGGCACTGCTGTAGCTTTCAGCTTTGCAGTTAGAGGCCAAAGAGCTGCCATCTTCCCAAGTCAGAAAGCTACAGAGAGTCGCTGCGGGTCCCCCAGATGAACCTCTGCAGGCTGATGCCAATGGCAGGGTATAAAAAGCCACACTGGATGCCTGATGGAGCTGGCACTGGGCACTGCTGTAGCTTTCAGCTTTGCAGTTAGAGGCCAAAGAGCTGCCATCTTCCCAAGTCAGAAAGCTACAGAGAGTCGCTGCGGGTCCCCCAGATGAACCTCTGCAGGCTGATGCCAATGGCAGGGCAGACACTGCTGATAACTCAGTCCACAGAGACCACAACTGTGGCTTCTGGAGCAAGAAATGAAATGGCTGGCTTCCTCCCACTTTCCAAACATCAAGTGAGCTCCTCTCACTGGATGGAATGTTAAGCATATGCAGAGCACTTCTGGCCGGGAAAAGGAAAATGGAGGTTCTATATTTTTGGCCTGTGAAACATGGGAAAAAACAGGAGATATATTGCCCAACCTTCATCTTCAGGATTTCTAGCTTGCTACTCTTCCCTGCTGGCTCAGTGGTAAAGAATCTGCCTGCAATGCGGGAGACCTGGGTTCAGCCCCTACAAGATCCCCTGGAGAAGGGAATGGCAACCCACTCCAGTATTTTTGCCTGGAACATCCCATGGACAGAGGAACCTGGTGGGCTACAGCCCATGGGGTCGCAAAGAGTCGGATGCGACTGAGCGACCAACACTTTCACTTTCATTTTCACCCTTCACCCTGCACAGGTTTGATTGCTGCTTGTCCTGGATAAATGCATCTCCTGGATGAAAAGCAACAACCAATGATCTTCAAAATAATTCCCCATTCAATTCCATTTTCTCTCCTTTGGACTTCAACCTCCTCAATACCTTCCACCTCTACTTTGCTTGATTTCTTCTTAAATGCATAGGTCAACACTCTAACAAAGAATGGGAACGCCGATATGTGTCAACTGGATTAGATCTGACAACAGACGTTACCGTCATAATGAAAGCTGTTGAAAGCATAGTTGCTATGAAAGTGCATTAATTCAATTCAACACATCCATTTGCATTTAACAAAAGACCCACGATGACATTTTGACATACCTTTCAGGCTCTCGTATCTGATTTTCATGAAAAGTAATACTGGGCTAAGAAAACGGGAGGAGGTAATGATAGAAGGGAGGTGAAAGATGAAGTAAGGAAATTGTATTTGAATCTTTGAGCAAAAGAGAGGAAATAAAGTTATGCTATGTTCAGTGAAATTTTATGTCACACTGGGGCTATAAAAGGACGTGGGTCCTGCTGGGCTTCTGGGTGGAGCCCAGGGGGATGGGAATGAAGCCGAGTTGGTGTGTGTGCAGCGACTCAGCTGTATCTCTACACAAACCACCCCTCCCTGCGAGGCAGGGACTATGATGGCTCACTTTTCCTGCTCATCACTCAGTCGCGTCCAACTCTTTGTGACCCCATGGATAGTAGCCCGCCAGGCTCCTCTATTCATTGGATTTTTCAGGCAAGAATACTGGTGTGGGTTGCCATTTTCCCCAGGGGATCTTTCTGACCCAGGGATCGAGCCTGAGTCTCCTGCAGCTCCTGCCCTGGCAGGCAAATGCTTGACCACTGAGCCACTTGGAAAGCCCCTGTGATGGTTCCATCATCACTTTTGTGCCTGGGACCCGATCTGGCAGTGGGGGCTCTAGAGGGAGCCAGCAGGAAAGGAGGAGGAAGCCATTCCTCTGATCAAATCCCCTGCTGCACTTCTTCACCCCAGTGGGGGCAATGCCTGTCCACAGCAGTGGCCAACTCCAGTTTGCAGGGTGTTTTTTTTTTTTTTTAAACACTCACAACATTGTTCTCATCACACAGGCTCAGAGACCTCCACCAGTTGAGCTGAGCCTTCTCAGGGCTGGGGCCCAGCAGGTTTGAGCTTTCAGCAATGATACTCCAGCCCCCCAACCCCCACCCCGGGGTGGGAGGAAGGTACAGCCACTCCCATCACTACCCCTGGAGGATACTTTACTGTTCTTTCGTCTATCTGGTTGTCTTGTTAAGAATATATGCAGAGTTTACAATTCTTTAGAATAAATTCTCTCTTAAAATAGCAGGAGGAGGTGGAGGGCGGGAGTAAAAGGGGACGACAGAAGACGAGATGGTTGGATGGCATCACCGACTTAAAAAACATGAGTCTGAGCAAACTCTGGGAGATAGTGAAGGACAGGGAAGCCTGGAGTGCTGCAGTCCATGGGGTCACAAAGAGTAGGACACATCTTAGCGAATGAACGATGGACAACGAAATAACTGACGGGTTTTTGTCTCCTGACTGGACCCTGTCTGATTCATGGGCAAACCACACGTTGGGAATATAAGAGGTCCTGTGCTTGCTGAATGAATGATTGCAGGAATGACTGAATGAATGAGTGCTCTGTCGCTGATAAAAGGCCAGGCTCAAGCAATAGTGGGAATGATGGTGCCCCGGGAGGCCAGCTGGGTGCCCCTGGGATTTGCCCCCCGCTCGCTCCCTTGCCTGCCACCTACTCCCACTCAGCTTTCTGCAGAAACCTTTTCCTGGCTCTGGGCTCCCTCGCTGCAGACAAGGGAACAGACAGGCTCCACACCCAGGCAAACAGGACAGTCAAGGGTGTCTGCACGACGCCACCTGGAACTGTCAGGACACCCAGCTAGGCATGAAAACACAGCACCTCACCGCCTCCCAGACCTGCGCTTACCCCTAACTCCCAACTCTGGCAAGTCTCAAACCTCATCCCCTGCTCAAGGAAAGAACACAGCCAAGGGAGAAGTCGGCTTGACTATTACCCAATTGAAGTAACACAGTAGGAAGCAAACGAACCTGATTCTAAAAAATGGAGTACATTTCTGGCTTGGCAGAGGGAAAAAAGTGCATAAATTTTTTAATGCACCTGAAATTTTCCGTGATTACCGCCTCACCGAGGAGCTGGAATCCTAAAGCGAGAGCGCCACCTGCTGTTCATGATCAGAACCTACAAGTCGTGCATATTTCAAAGCAGCTGCCCAGAACGGTACAGCTACGGATACACGTTCCATGTTAACAATGTCCCCAACCAAACATGCGTGATGCCTAGAATTCACTTAGCTCCCCCCAGAGATTTGGCTCAACTCAGAGGAGGTAAACTTACCACACGTCAGAGTGATTCCTCGGAAGGCATGTTGTCCAGCATCTGGGTCTTTGAAGAGGTTTCTCTCCTAAAGATTGGCAGTATGCCACACTTTCTGGCAAAAGTCTTGGCAGATGAAACAGAAAACAACAGTAACATGTGAAAATAAATAGTTATGGCTGTGGATTAGACAGCATAAGAAGAGTACAGGAGCCTGTTCCCTGGAACTGGCAAATCCAGGATGTCAGGACTAGGAGGGATCTTTGAAATCTTTTACAAGGACCAGAGCAAGCCTTAAGAGCAAGTGATATGATTGACTGCTTGTAGATGTTACTGTAGGGTCCTGGAGGGGATGGTGCTTATGGAAGAGCTCTGAAAGTCTAGAGTGGTGATGCTGATGATGACGATGATGGTAAACATTATTTGTTAGCCCACATCCAGGGAGGCAGTGAAAGACAGGGAAGCCTGGCATGCTGCAGTCCATGGAGTCGCAAAGAGTCGGACTTGACTTAGTGACAGTCCTAGATGAGGAAAAAGAGGCCACTTTTCCGGATCAGTTTCTGATAATTCTTAAAAAAAAAAAAAAGGCATAGCTCTCTTAGAAAAAATTCAGGGTGAGGATTAAAATGCAAATATGGGGACGTCACTGGTGGTCCAATGGCTAAGACTCCAAATACCCAATGCAGGGGGCCTGAGTTTGATCCCTGGTTGGGGAACTAGATCCCATAGACTGCATCTAAGAGTTCACACGCTACAACTAAATATCCCGCAGGCTGCAACTAAGAGCCAGTGCAACCATATAAATAAATAAGTATAAAATACCACAGAAAACAAGAAAACGC
>SJYX01000771.1:340476-430122 GCA_006410675.1 Oreotragus oreotragus | reverse complement strand
AGAACAAGAAGAAGAAGGTGAGAATAAGAATGGCAAGATGTGTATAAGAGACAGGGAGTGGATAGCTCTTCCCTTCTTCCAGATATCTTCCTGACCCAGGGATCCAAACTGAGCCTCCTGCACTGCAGGCAGATTCTTTACTGTCTGAGCCACCAGGGAAGCCCCTAGCACAGGTGAACAAGAGCTAAAAAACCAAAAAGGGTTGACAACAGCGATCACATCAAAGGGGCCCAAGGAAGCACAGATGACTGGGGCGGCATCAGCCCCAGGACACAAGGTCAGGACAGGTGAATCTCAGACCTGCGAGGCTGGGAGGGTCCTTTTCCTGCCAGTGCAGGCCCTCCACCCTGCAGCCCAGAAAAGTGGGCAGGGGCCTTGGGAGCCACAGCCCTGCTTACAAAGCCAAGGGCCTGTGTGATTCTGGGATAACTTGATGCTCTGGTCTCCAGAGAAAGAGGGTCTTTTTCTGTCAGGGTACAGTGATTCACATTTTTTTCCTGTTTTGTTTTTACTCCGTGTGGGGCTTATTGCACAACTGCTGGTGGATGTATGATTGTCCCCTGTCCCACCGCCAATGAGAGTCTCCATCACGGTCCCCGGGAATTCATGCCATCTCTCTCTGGCCAAACAGTCCATCATGATCCCCTGACACCCGGCAGAGTCAAGTGGTAGTCAGTGAGACACCACAAGGCCCAGAGGTGCTTCTGAACCATCAACAGCTGGGTCATATTCAGTGAGATTCTAGTGTCAAGTATATTTTCCGGTGACCCAGTTTCCTGAAATCGCACATCAGCATTGCCAAACATGACATTTGGCGATTCCCTGTTAACCAGGATATCAACTGACCAGAATTCTTCTCCTAAGGGTGTTCGCACATCATTTGCAATAAGAGCCTATAAAGTCAAATTAATTTCTATGCTGATATGACATTTTCATTTCACTGATAATAGAAGGCTTATCTGGACCAGAGAAATGCTCCTTAAGGTAAATCTGAAAAAACTATTAAAGCATGCCAGTAATAATAGATATTTTTATGATATTGATAGCATTGGCTAAGAAAACTATTAATGTTATCCTGTAGCTCCTCGGACTTTGCTCAGCAGTCTAAGGGAGGAAGAGTGAATAAGATGGGGTCTTGTCCTCTCTGAAGGAGCTTTCTTTGACGCTACAAAGATATCATTGCACATATATTTCCCAGAATGATTGGCAGGTGGGCAGAGCAAAGACCTGTCCACCTCACACGCAGCCAATCCGGCCCTGGGTGAGTTTGCAGTTATGCTGTAGAAGGACTTCTTAGGCAGTGAAGAAGGCCATAGGAATGCAGGGACAATTCAAATGTTTTTGTCTCCCTTAGAGGCAATACCATTTAATCACTGTTGACTAAAAAAAATATATACTCACAACCTAAAAGTTGAGAGTTAGGTTTTATTCGGTGGGAATGTTAGGACTCGAGCCCGGGAGACAGCATCTCAGGTGACCTGGAGAGAGCTGATGCCCAGAAGGCAGGGGAGAAGCCAGGCTATATACAAGTTTGCAGCAATGGGCAGGTAATCTGAATATGAAAAGATTACTATTAATTAAGAGAAAATGAAATCTCTCACATGAAGCGATTTAGCAGTCTCCTATATATGGGAAGATGCAAGCATCTGGCTTGCTGAAATCCTTTCTTTCCTATGCATCTAGCTATCTGGGGCCAATCCTGCTTTCCTTATTGTTCAGATACTAGTTCCTTGTTTACCGTAAGAGATGGCTAATGCGTTGGATGACCACTTCTCACACGACACCCCCCAACCCAGCTCCTCAGCACTGACCGGGGAGGCAGTAGCTGATGGCTTCCAAAGAGCTGTCGCTGTTTCACCTGGGCTCAGTAATTTGCACTTGGAAAAGGCTTATTTGGTGGTAGAGCACAGAGAAGAAAACATTGCGCTTCTCCTCATCAAATGAGAATAATCCAGAAATGGGTGCAGACTGCCTAATATATGGATTAATAATGGTACCATGAGTCGACTAAGCAGTTTGGTCTCGAATTAACAACTCTATTGATTGTGAGCCTGGGAATTCTGAATAAGGGCTTTTTTCCCTTTTCTTTCTTTTTTTCCTTTTACACTGCTCAACAGAAAGCTGAAAGTTGACAAAGCCTCAGCTGACCCATCAAGCAGACCAGCCACCATGCTGGGGAATGTCTATTGTCTACCTCCTCCACACACAGCAGATACCAAATCACAAGGTGCCAGAAAAGAGGAAGGATTCTTTCCATCATCCTCTACCCAAGAAGGGAGCTAGCAGGAGGCCTGTGCAGATTCTGTCCACAAGGGAACGAGAGACAGAGTAACTTTCTAGGTGTCCTGAAACTCATGGTTTGTTAATTAGAGGAAAGCACGCGGGGTTCCCTGAGAAGATGGGAAAAGAAGGACCTCCTTCCTTTGACTCAAGGGGGTGCCACGTTCAACCAGCGGTCTTCCAGAATGTTCAGCCACTCAGGTGTCTCATCGGGGGTGTTTTAGATTATTAAATGAGACTGTTGTAAAACAATTTGATCATTTTCCACAGGAGGGCTCAACTTTCAATGCTTTCTTTTGCCACATCTGTGAAACTGTCTGTCTCCTTCTGCTTCCACTGGGTTCCTGTTCCCCAAGTGCTGCTTTTGGTGGGGAGTCCTGGAGCAGATGGATAGGTTGAGGCGTCAGCAGGAAGAAGGCCGAGGGAGGTGTGGACGGACATCTGGTTAGTCTTGTGGACAGGGTCAGGACTCAGGCAAAAGACAAGGAAATGAGGGGCCGCCCCTAAGTCTGAGCAGTGAGCACACTACTCTGATCCTTGGGGCTGTCGGAATGTCCCAGGCAGAAGTCATTCAAAGGTTGTTCCCACTGAAAGTTTCGTGGTAGGACATCAGCGCACTGTTTGCCTCTTTATTCCAAGATCTATTTCTTCTATATGTAGGAACGTTGTCCACATGTTGTCCATATGATGGCTTGCAGGACAATTACTAGGTGCTACTATTTACAATAGCCAGGACATGGAAGCGATCTAAATGTCCATCTAGGAGTGAATAGAGAGATGTGGTACGCATATACAATGGAATATTACTCAACCGTAAATAAGAATATTACTTAACTGTAAATAAGAATATTGCCTAACCGTAAATAACACCATTTGTAGCAACATGAAGGGACCTAGAGGTGATCATACTACGTGGAGTAAGAGGAAGAAAAATATCATATGATGTCATTTATATGTGAAATCTAAAATAATGATGCAAATGAACTTGTTTACAAAAGAGGCTCACAGACTTCAGAAACAAAGTTATAGTTACCAAAAGGGAAATGTGGGGGTGGGGGGGATAAATCAGAAGTTTGGGATTAACAGATACGAACTACTGTACATAAAATAGGTAATCAATAAGGACCTACTGCACAGCTCAAGGACCTCTATTCAATATTCTGTGATAATCTGTGTGGGGAAAGAATCTGAAAAAGAATGGATATGTGTATAGGAGACAAAGACAGGTTGGCCCAAGGTGAGAAGTCTCCCCCAGTGCCACAAAAGAATTTACCTTCAAGCAGATTAAGCCTCAAGATACAAGTAAGCTACAAGTAAATCCACATTCCTCTCCCCAGAGGCGAGCTAGAGAAACGTCCAATTTTAAAGACTTGGGCTGATTCAGGAGAAAAAAAAATTCACTGAGAGTTCATAAGGGCAAGTCAGGCCTTAAGCAGGCTGTCATTCTCTGAGCAGTCTAAAACGTTAATTCTGTACCTTAGCTAAAAGCCACCCCTGGCAGTCTGGTAGCTGAGGCGCCTGGGAGTCAACAGAAGCAACTGCAGAACCTCTCTGAAAGAATCTCCTTCTGACCTTCAACCTGGTTTTCAAAGAGAGCTTTCAGTTTCTTCAGGGAAAGCTTCATGGTCCAAAATCATGAGATTTACAAGGAGGACCCATGAGCAAGAGGCAACAGAAAAAAAACAACAACTCAGCAGAACTGGAATAAGATATTGGATGTTGGATTGTCAGACAACAGACTTCAAAATAAGCACATTCGATAAGTTCAATGACATAGAGAAAAAATGGATCAAAAAACAGTAGTGAGGAAGAGATTAGAGAGAAAGACCTTGGCGACTGGACTAAGTACCAAGTGGAATGCCTAGAAATGAAAACTATAACATCGAAGCTTAAAATTCAGTGACTGCTGTTTAACTGATCAAGCCTCAGCTGAAGAGAAATTAACAAATTAAAAGATAGACTCGAAGAGATTTTTCTAGAATTCAGTCCAGAGAGAAAAAGTCAGATGAAGAGAGGATGAGTCCCACGATGCATGCCGTCAC
Organism: Oreotragus oreotragus; assembly: GCA_006410675.1. Classification (NCBI taxonomy): domain Eukaryota; kingdom Metazoa; phylum Chordata; class Mammalia; order Artiodactyla; family Bovidae; genus Oreotragus; species Oreotragus oreotragus. The sequence continues at coordinate 425,800 of SJYX01000771.1, read as the reverse complement.
CTCAGCCGTGTCTGACTCCTTGCAGCCCCGTGGACTGCGGCCCCCCAGGCTCCTCTGTCCACGGGCCTCTCCAGGCAAGAATACAGAAGTCGGTTGCCACTTCCTCCTCCAGAGGGTCTTCCCAACCCAAGGATCGAACCCAGGTCTCCTGCATTGTAGGCGGATTCTTTATCATCATTGCCACCTGGGAAGCCCTTGCTGCTGCTGCTGCTGCTAAGTCACTTCAGTCGTGTCCGACTCTGTGTGACCCCATAGATGGCAGCCCACCAGGCTCCCCCATCCCTGGGATTCTCCAGGCAAGGACACTGGAGTGGGTTGCCATTTCCTTCTCCAATGCATGAAAGAGAAAAGTGAAAGTGAAGTCGCTCAGTCTGTCCGACTGTTAGCGACCCCATGGACTGCAGCCCACCAGGCTACTCCATCCATTGGATTTTCCAGGCAAGAGTACTGGGGTGGGGTGCCATTGCCTTCCCCGGGGAAGCCCTTAGGTCAAAATTATAACAAGCACTGCAACATGGTCTTGTGGCTACTGATTGCACGTCAGGCAGGGTTTCAGGCAGCAGTGAGGTGTGCCATGCAATTCACACATCGCTATAGGCGTCCACAAGGCCACAAAGCTTCTATCACCCACGGAAGGCACGAAGGGATCTGTTGACACAATCAGGTGGCATCATTAGATGAGTGGCCGTCACAGGCACGTATCTGCAACTGTGCTCGGGCGCCATGGGGTCATCAGAGCCGGAGGTTGTGGACACAGGCAGCGTCCCTGTACTACAAAGCTTCTATCACCCACGGAAGGCACGAAGGGATCTGTTGACACAATCAGGTGGCATCATTAGATGAGTGGCCGTCACAGGCACGTATCTGCAACTGTGCTCGGGCGCCATGGGGTCATCAGAGCCGGAGGTTGTGGACACAGACAGCGTCCCTGTACAGTACTGGGATTAGTCCTGTCGAAGAACGTGATAAATATAGTGCAGGACAGGTGGCTCCACTGGGTGACTTTTGAAATGAGAGGCCCAGCGAGAGCCTCAGAGATGAGTGATGCTAATCCCCTTCCGCCTCTTGACAAGGACGGCCAGGACCGCGTCTCATATCTCGTGGGGACAGATGATCCCAGGACAGCATCTCAGGAAGTGGGGAGGGGGCTGCCACAGAGCCCTGGGATCAGAGAAGCCAGGGGCTGACCTGTCCCTCCACAGGCAAGATTTCTCCCAACAGAGGGAAATAGCTTCAGAGGACTCAGAAAGCAGAGCCAGAAATGGAGATGGAACCAATGCAATGGGCAGACAATGGGGTTCCACAGTATGGAGACTTTAGGATACAGGAGGAGCACCTGGGCCATGGGCTTGGGAGGATTCCGCCGGTGAGACAGGGCAGAATGCATCTCTGAGAGATGCGGGTGGTCCCGGAGGATCCTGCAAGGATCCAGGGAGGGCCTGGCAGAGCTGCTGACTTCTTAGTTGTTTGTCTCTCCCAAGAGAGGCTAAATGCAGCATAGTGTGCCTGGACTGCCATCTCTTACAAGGATATCCCAGGGCATGGAAGCTCCCATGGGATGAGGCTAAACTTTGCCTGACATAATTTTTTTTTCCTTCTGACTCAGGATGCACAGTGCAAAAAGCATCCTCTGTGTCAGCAGCCAAAGCCACTCACGTGGGACATGCTTCACATTTGGCATTTTGATCCCCTGTTCTGTTTGAGGCTTAAAATGACACAGCTGCCATGGTATGTGAAAGCCGCCTTCGCTCTGTTTACTGTTTCATTTCATCCTTGATTTCCCATCACTTTTTGAGGTATTGAACGCATTATTGAAAGGCTGGGTTGACGTCTACAACTCTCCTTCAACTGTCTTCGATTTTCTCAGCCAGATATTTTAACAGAGTTACTGCAACTCTGTTGAAGGGTGTAAAAACGTTTGTGTTCTCTTATTGGAAAAAAAAATAATCTTTACTGATTTTACTATCTGACTACAACATCTGTGGATCTTACTACAATGTTTGAGTCAGAAATGATAGAGTTTCCATCCAGACACACTGGCATTTGAAATTCTGAATGATGATGTTCTGGAGCCCATGAGGCAGGGACTTGGCACAGTTAACCATGCTGTCCAGCTGGACTGCGGCCAGGAAGCGAGTCTCAGACAGAGTTCCACTGGAGGACCACTGCTGCCAGCCTGAGGCCAGAGTTCATCTAGGAGGAGGATGCTCGTGGGGACGGAAGGAGGTAGGACAGGCCGCTTGGGGCATGGGCAGAGTCCTCTCTGCCAGCACTCGACACATAAGAGACTTTCTTTCCCAGCAAACGCCCACCAGGGAAGTCTGGGAGCAAGGTGCCCACAGAAGCCAAGCGTGTACTGGAGCCTGGAGTGGAAGGCCTGCAGTGGAAGCACCCTGACTCCCCAGGGCTGCAAGTTTGGGCATCAACCACTAGGGTCTCAAGAATTGTCTTTGGGAGAAATGTAGCAGGGGTGAGGGTGGTGTCTTGCACTCCATGGCGCTAAGGTGCAGAATCTGTCCTTGGAGGATGCAGCCGAGGCCATCACAGCACAAAAACACCAGACTTCTTAGAGGAGCTGGTTGTGATCCCGGAGGGTCCACTCTAACTGGGACAGCGGGGACTCTGCTGCCCAGAAGGGAGGTGACAGGGAAGGCTTCCCAGAAGCAGACAAGACTGCTCCCAAGGCTCCTGGCCGGTGGCCAGAAACACGAGGACCAGCAGGGGTCTGTGTGCCGGGCCAGCTTCTTCAGACGCATTTACACTCCCAGCATCTGTGTGGAAGCTTTGCCATCTGGCCTCCTCTGGTGCCGCCTGCACTGACCACCCTGCCTTTCTCTCACTGGCTTCCGCTGGACCCGCACGGACTTTGGCCCTACAGTGGCCCCAGTCCCTGCCTCGGTGATGCCCCTCCCCCCCCCGCCCCATTCACTTGGGTCCTTATGTTTCCCTAAGGCAGGGAGATGAGCCCAGCATCCTGGAAGGTGGGGGCGGGGAGATGTCTGCTTCCTCCAGGCTGGCTCCTCCTGGCATATGACTTGGGCACAGTGTTGGTCCCACTTCCCTCATTTATGGAAAAGTACCAGTTCACAGAGTAGTTATAGAGATGAATTAAGAGACATAAATATAAATTGGGCTTCCTAGGAGGCACTAGTGGTAGAGAATCCACCTGCCAACGCAGGAGACTTAGGAGACTCAGGTTCAATCCCGGGGTCGGGAAGATCCCCTGGAGAAGAAATATTGGCAACCCACTCCAGTATTCTTGCCTGGAGAATCCCATGGACAGAGGGGCCTGGCGGGCTATCATCCATGAGGTCATGAAGAGTTAGACATGACTGAGCAACTGAGCATGCACGCTCAGAGAATGAGGTGACACTGCCTGCAGTGGCCGTTCTGTCCCCAAGTTCATCATTTATTCATTCAACTCATGACTGCCCGTTCAATTATATATATACACTGTTAATGTAAGTGTTAGGCTAAATAAGTGATGACCATTCTCCTCTGTTTGTTCTTTGCTTCTCAAGTGCAATATTTTTAAATGAATGTTAACTTTGTTTTCTGCCGAAAAGCACTTCTTCATTAGGGATACATGCACATCACTTACTTCATTTGGTTGATAAAACAAATTTCAATGAAGGCACAACTTCCAAATTAATGATTTTGAATAATTAGATATGAATGCATTCTGTACAATGCATTCAGTACTTACTGTGGGCCAGAGAGAAAGTTACACGCCGGGCGATGCAACCATGCTGCTGCTGTCATATGTTGCGGGGGGGTGGGGGCGGGGGTGANATCTGTATGTGTGTTGACATGCATTTATTCATGATCATACTCTAATGCATGTAATTTCAGCTGTGGTAGAGGCAACGAAGGAAAAGCGGAGGGTCAAGGAAAGCTTTTCTGAGAGAGCATGTTTGATCTGAAACTTGGAGAGCAAACAGGTGTTATCCTTCAAGGTCATTTCAAGAAGAGGGAAGGGTGCTCGTAAAAGTCCAAAGACAGGATAGACTCTTCAGGAACTAAAGAAGCCAGTATGGGCATACATTTGTAAGAGAGTGAACAGTGGAGAGTCTCCCCTGATGGGCCAGGCGTTAGGAACCTGCCTTGCAGTGCAGGGGATGCAGGTTCAATCCCTGGTCCAGGAACTAAGAACCCATGTGCCGCAGGGCGGCTAAGCCCTTGAGCCCCAACTAGAGAACCTGTAAGCTGCAAAGACCCAGAACAGCAAAAATAAAGTAAAATAAGTAAATGAATAACAGATTTCATCTGCCCCCCCCCCAAAAAAAAGAATGACCAATGGAGCTGAAGTTTGTAAAACTTTATAAATCATGTGAAAGATTTTGAATTCTATTGCAAATGTTGAGCAGGGATCTGCCACACTCCAATTTGCATATTTAAAAGGCCCCCTTGGTACCTATGCTGGTTGATGAAAAGGGGGCCAAGGAGATGAATGAAGAGGCCAGAATGAGGTGCAGTGTCAGCTTGAACAGGACAATAGAAGAATTTTGGAGGTGGAATCTCAGGACTGTGTGAGAGAGCAGATGAAGGATTAAGAGAGGGAGAAGACTAGAATGCATCTTAGGTCTCTGGGTGGCTTGGGATATCATTTCCTGAGATGGAAAATGAGAAGACATATCAGAAAATCAATGGACTGAACCATTTGCACATGGGTGAGCCCTCTGTTACTGAGAGTGTTTGAGCATAAATGTTTTTTAAAGACATGTATGGGGGAGAAATTTAGATGAGATGGATTTTAAGATTTGTTTGTTCTAATTCTAGAGTTTGCAAGTATTGGATAGATGTCAGCCTGGTAAAATTAAGAGAAAAAGCATAAATACTTGGCCATCTCCTGACCTATAGAAATGGGTACAAGTAAAGTTCTCTATTACCTTCAATATGAAAAACTGGCACTTCTCTGAATTATAGCTCAATTAGTAAAGAATCCGCCTGCAATACACGAGATCCCAGTTCAATTCCTGAGTCAGGAAGATCCTCTGGAGAAGGAAAAGGCTACCAACTCCAGTATTCTGCCTGGAGAATTCCATGGACTGTAGAGTCCATGGGGTCACAAAGAGTCAGACACGACTGAGCGACTTTCCCTTTCTCTGAATTATACAATATTGTTACAGTATATGAAACTTTGAGAGTTTTAAAGATTTGACATAGTACAGTGACATCATTAACATTTCATTTTTGCAAAGAATTCTAAATAATGTCAATCTTCTTTCTAAGTTAAAAAAAATAAGAAATTTCCATCAACAGATCAATGGATTAAAAAGATGTGATATGTACATACATATACACACAATAGAATATTAGCCATAAAAATGAATGAAATAATGCAATTTGCAGTAACATGGATGGACCTAGAGATTACCATACTCAGTGAAGTAAGCCAGACAAAGACAGATATTACATGATATCACTTATATGTGGAATCTAAAAAAACAATACAAATAAACTTACTTGCAAAACGTAAACAAACTCACAGACATAGAAAACGAACATGGCGATCAAAGGGGAAAGGAGGAAAGGATAAATCAGAAGTTGGATAATGACAGATACACACTATCGTACATAAAATAAACAACAAGGATTTACTATATAGCACAGAGAACTGTGTTAAATTTCCAGTAATAACCTATGATCGAAAAGAATCTAAAAAAGAATTCACTTTGCTTACTCCTGAAACTAACACAATATTGTAAATCAACTATGGTTTCAGTTCAGTTCAGTTGCTCAGTCGTGTTCGACTCTTTGCCACCCCATGAATCACAGCATGCCAGGCCTCCCTGTCCATCACCAACTCCCAGAGTTCACTCAGACTCACGTCCATCGAGTCCGTGATACCATCCAGCCATCTCATCCTCGGTCGTCCCCTTCTCCTCCTGCCCCCAATCCCTCCCAGCATCAGAGTCTTTTCCAATGAGTCAACTCTTCACATCAGGTGGCCAAAGTACTGGAGTTTCAGCTTTCTCATCATTCTTTCCAAAGAAATCCCAGGGCTGATCTCCTTCAGAATGGACTGGGTGGATCTCCTTGCAGTCCAAGGGACTCTCAAGAGTCTTCTCCAACACCACAGTTCAAAAGCATCAATTCTTCGGCGCTCAGCTTTCTTCACAGTCCAACTCTCACATCCATACATGACCACAGGAGAAACCATAGCCTTGACTACACGGACCTTTGTTGGCAAAGTGATGTCTCTGCTTTTCAACATGCTGTCTAGGTTGGTCAGAACTTTTCTTCCAAGGAGTAAGCATCTTTTAATTTCATGGCTGCAGTCACCATCTGCAGTGATTTTGGAGCCACCCAAAATAAAGTCTGACACTGTTTCCACTGTTTCCCTGTCTATTTCCCATGAAGTGATGGGACCAGATGCAATGATCTTCGTTTTCTGGATGTTGAGCTTTAAGCCAACTTTTTCACTCTCCACTTTCACTTTCATCAAGAGGCTTTTTAGTTCCTCTTCACTTTCTGCCATAAGTGTGGTGTCATCTGCACGTCTGAGGTTATTGATATTTCTCCCAGCAATCCTGATTCCAGCTTGTTTCTTCCAGCCCAGCATTTCTCATGATATACTCTGCATATAAGAAAAATCAGGAATTGTCATTTCAAAGGTGATTAATCCTGTGAATATTGAATTGTGTTTCTGTTCCTTTCCTAAGGCTGTGTCATTTTAGCTGGTAAACAGAAATAGTGATCATTCTTTCCTCAAATGAATGGTGAACTATGACAGTTTTGAATTAGGTAAGGAATAGAGAAAAATATCCTCATTTACACTGAGACTTCCTAAGTAGCAGAATTATAGGAACTTAGCTTAGAAATAAACTTGTCCAACCCACATAGATGTAGCTTTATATAATGTGATACAGCCAGTAGAATTAGGGAAATTTCTCTTCCAAATATTACACATATCTTCTCAAATGTATTATTTTAAGTTCTTTCTTCTCTTCCCCTTTGTCTCTTGTTCTCCCAAAGCATAGATTTAAAGCAAGTTGTTAGCAAGTGTGTAGACAGTCTTTAAACTGCAGTGGTACGTGGGCTGAACGGCAAGTATCGAATCAGAAATTATTCCTTACATTTCTATTCTCCTGAGGAGGGGGAATAGCAAGATGGAAAAGGGCCTGTCATCATCAAAACATATGTGGGGAAAATAATTTCCCAGTGAGAAGATAAAATTCTGGGCCTGTCTCTGCGGCTGGAGCTTGGAGTATGCAATCTGTTCAAAACCCTTGTGTCTGCAAGATGCAGAGCATCGTGGGGTTTCTGGACCAATATGTGGGAACAATAAGTGCATGAGCATGCCAGGAGGACTTTTTCTTGGTTTTTCAAAATTGTTCAGCATTTTGTTTTGTTTTCTTTCAAATAGCATGTGCAGGGAGGAAAAAAAAAACAACACAGAAACAATAGATCATAGTCTGCACTGATCCCAGGAAGAGCATCCTTTTCTGTCTATGACTTGTATAAAACCAGATCAGAATGTATGGGGCAGTTTCTCAGCTTCTCATGTAAGTGCGTGTGTGCTTGGTCATGTCTGATTCTTTTGCAGTCCCATGGACTGTAGCCCACCAAGCTCCTCTGTCCATGGGATTTCCTAGGAAAGAACACTGGAGTGGGTTCCTGCTCCAGGGACTCTTCCCGACCCAGAGATCGAACCTGCGTCCCCTGCTTGGCAGGTGGGTTCTTTATCACCGAGCCACCTGGGAAGCCCAAGCTTAAATAGGAGGGGCACTAGCAACTCAGATCAAGAAACGCAGCAGAACACACATGGCATCAGAGAGTAACAGAGGAGCCTTCTGGACTTCTTGCCTTCACCATTAGGTGAGGCAGGTGTATACAGTGCTCAGGTGGGAAATTGCTTTTGTCACATCTTGCATTCTAAAATGTTTTTATTGGAGGGAGGTGGGAGGGGGGTTAAGGATTGGGAACTCACGTACCCCCGTGGCAGATACATGTCAATGTATGACAAAACCAATACAGTATTGTAAAGTAAAATAAAATTTTAAAAATTAATTAAAAATAAATAAAAATAAAATATTTTTATTAGAATGATAGACTGGAGGGAAAATTTTCTTTTCCAAAGTTTGGAGAGGAAATCTAGTGCGAGTACTAATTCTGCTCCTCCTCAACCTAGATTTAAACAAACTCAGTCATGTTCCTTAGGTTCTGCTGCTAAGTCACTTCAGTCGTGTTCGACTCTTTGTAACCCCATGGGCTGCTGCCCTTAAAGCTCCTCTGTCCATGGGGCTCTCCAGGCAAGAATACTGAAGTGGTTGGCATGCCCTTCTCCATCCTTGAGTCCTAAACAAAGTAAAACATGTGGAGAAGGAAAAAGGGAGAAGGAAGAGGAACTGAGGCTTTTCCAACTCTGTTTCGGCAAATCTGGAGCAAAACCAACATGTATATTTTTTTGCTGCTGCTGCTGCTGCTAAGTCGCTTCAATCATGTCCGACTCTGTTTGACCCCAGAGACGGCAGCCCACCAGGCTCCCCCGTCCCTGGGATTCTCCAGGCAAGAACACTGGAGTGGGTTGCCATTTCCTTCTCCAATGCATGAAAGTGAAAAGTGAAAGTGAAGTCTCTCAGTCGTGTCTGACTCTTAGTGACCCCATGGACTGCAGCCTACCAGGCTCCTCCGTCCATGGGATTTGCCAGACAAGAGTACTGGAGCAGGGTGCCATTGCCTTCTCTGATCTTTTCTTGAGAACTGACTAAAAGCACCTGGCAGTTAGGGCAGCAGGAGGGGAGGCGGTAATTTAGCAGAAAGAAGGCAAACGGGCATCAGTGTCCACTCAGAAGTGGCCTGGCTATGCTCTGATTTCTATGTGACTAGAGGAAGCCTCTCTTCTGTTAACCAACATTTTCAAGGGTTTTCTCCTCTTTAACTCATTCTGTTTGGGGTCCCTAAGAGCACCCTTAGGCTCAGTGATTTGCTAGAAGGACTTGTAAAATTCAGAAAATCTGTCATACTCATTGTTATGACTTAACACAGGGAAAGGACAAAAGTTAAAATCATCAAAGATAAAAGGAGCATATTCAGGCACGGTTTCCCATTGTCGTCTCCTGGTGGAGTAATCTGATGATACTTGATTCTCCCAGCAATGATTTGTGACATGTACGCACTACTGCCAACCAGGGAGGCTCAGGTGAGCCTTGGTGTCCAGGGTTTGTTTTGGTTGGGAGTTTGTCTTGGAGGCATGGAGCTCCTCTGTGGCTGACCTTAGTACCTGGGTTCCCAGCCTATCCAGAGGTTACACAGATATTGTGTTGCCCAAGACCCTACCATCAGTCACAGTGTGAGCACAGACTGTCTGGTGTGACCCATGGCCCCAGGTAAACAAAGATGTCTTTATAAGGCAGGTGGGAAACTGCTTAGAAAAGGCTTAGAGATTATTTCCCAGGAGTTTGTCAAAGGCTAGACCTTTCTTTGAAATGTACAGTTTCAACACCCCAGACCTGCTGAGTCAACTTTTTATTGCCCACGTCGTGTGATTTTGTCAAATTCATCCTTGGCCTTTGCACAATAGATGATGACCATGAAGCCCTCGACTTTGGCGGTAAAAAAAAAAAAAAGGGAACCTGCTCATCCTGATCAAAAAGGATTACATTGCCTCTTCAGCCGCAGAAGTAAGTTAGCTAAAATGATGGTAGAGGATGAATCCCTGAGACCTTGGCAAGTTCATTTACAAACTAAGGAGGTCAACTCAGTTTTCTATAACCAACATATTACATGGTCAGATGAACAGTTGAAGTTTTCTACAACAAGCATATTAGATACATTTCTGGGAGAGTAAACAGATTTCTTGGTTACCAACTACAGAAAAGTAATCAGGATAATGAGAGGGTAACAGGTAGGAAGGCCAGAGGTCCCCAAGTGGAAGGAGGAGATAAACTGCAGTTGCAGACATTTTTTCCTTCTCTGCACAAAATTAAAAGAGGCTTCTTTTAATTCTGTGTTGACGACACCTGGTTCTGCCTTGAGCTAACCGATGTTTTTCTTATGGAAATGTTTTTCTTCAGCTATGTTAATTAAACCATGTATTTGCTTTGGAAACTGTCTTTCTTCAAAATGGTTCTGCCTAAGACTAACTTTTTTCTTTTCTCTAACCTTGGGCTGATAATGGCCCAACAAACCAGTACATTGTTTTATGGCTGAGGGATGATACGCCTTGTGCCATCCTATCCCAGAAAATGCATATTGTGGGTGAGGGGCCTGGTGAAACTCCCTCAGCCTTGAGGTATTTCTTTTATCTGATTAGAAGCTTGCTAACAGACATAAAATGCCTTGCAAAAAGCCAGCTGGCAGGCACTCTTTCTGTCCCCTTCTGATGTCTGTGTCAGAAGCTTTCCCTATCTCTATTATACTTTAATAAAACTTTGCNGGGCCTGGTGAAACTCCCTCAGCCTTGAGGTATTTCTTTTATCTGATTAGAAGCTTGCTAACAGACATAAAATGCCTTGCAAAAAGCCAGCTGGCAGGCACTCTTTCTGTCCCCTTCTGATGTCTGTGTCAGAAGCTTTCCCTATCTCTATTATACTTTAATAAAACTTTGCTACACAAAAGCTCCAAGTGGTCAAGCCTCGTCTCTGGCCCTGGATCAAATTCTTCTCCTGAGGCCACGAATCCTGGCGTGGCCCACGGCTCACAGCAGCAACCTTTCAATAATAAGAATGCATGAAAGAGTAAAACATAAAGAAGATGTTTATTCTTCTTGCTAGATTCTTTGTTTGCACTACTCCTGTGATTTCTTGGATGAAAATATTCCTGAACTTGTACTCACATACCTTGGTGGAGAAGGATCATACCAGAACTTTATTTTCAATTTTCAAAGTACTTATGTATTTCAAGATTACTCAGGAATTCTTATCCAACACAACTGTAATTTGCCCTCCTAGGATGAAGGGAAATAAAAAACCAAATTATAGTCATTAATTTCTAATTTCCACACTGTAGATATTGTCCATGTATGGTTTTGATTAAAACAGTGGAGGCAGGGAAGTCATGTTAGTAAGAATCAAAGAAACCAAAGGAAGCGCTCTTTTGTAAGTTTCTGTGTGTCTGCTTGCAGGAGCTGCTTTGGGAAATTTATAGCCGAATTCAAGTTTGACTCACGTGTGTATTTGGACTGGGATGCAGAGAAAGCATGACTCATTACAAATGTTCAGGTCAAGCTCTGGAACAGATTATGCTTTCTCTTCTATAAGACATTTCAGCTCTGTGTACCCAAATGATATTTCATCAAATCCAATTCTTTCTTCAAAAAATGGGAAACAGATAATTAAAAATTCCTTCTCTTCCAGAAATATAAGAGAAGCTTTAAATCTTTCATTCCCTCTGGACCTCCAAGCCAATAAAAAGAGTTGGAACCCATACAATCTAGAGATCTGCAGACTCCTGGATTCACGCTTCACAAAGCCTTAGCTCTTTTCATAGTTTTGAAAGTCAACCAAAAGTAAATTATATTTTTTATGGTACTACAAGGAGATACTGATTTTGATCCATTGAGTCAACGTTTTGGCTTTTCTTGAGTAATTACAATGACTCCAAGCTCAGGTAGCTACGCACTGGGGCGTGAGACAAGGAGAAGACAAAGCGAAAAAACATGTATTTATGTATATATATATATAGTCTGAATTTCAAAGCTAAGAAAAGCTTAAAGTGAGTTGACTTTAAAGTGAATTCAGTCAAGGAAACTGGAACCTCAGTCCTACAACCCTATAGAAATGAAATTTGCTACCAGAATGAGAATGGAAATGAATTCTACCCTAGAGCTGACAGAAAGAAATGCAGACCAGCAAAACCTTGATTTTAGAGACATCTGTGTTGACCTTCTAACCTACAGAATTAAAAGATAATAAGTAATAAAATAAGTGAATTCAGTTGCCTCACTTTGTAGAAAACTGAAGCCTGCACAGGAGACGTCACCTGTACAGACTTAGTTCACTTTTTCATTACTCATTGGATATGTTATGATTGAATCTTATGATTGAATCAATCTTATAATTGAATCTTCCCTATGCTGGATGTGAAATCCAAGTCAGCCAAGAGGAAAAAGTCCAGTGGCTTTGCAGTCCAGGGACCAGCAACATCCAGGAGCCTTGCCGCTGAAGCTGGAATACAGATTTGCCCCAGTGGCATGTCCTGGCCCCTATGGGGAACTCAAGTTACTCAAGGCTGGGGGACTCTGTGATGCTCCAAGGGTGACTAGCTCATCCTATGGAAGCCAGGCATGCTGTAAATTTCATAATGTATGTTTCCCTCAAGAACATCCAAAATTACTTTGACGTTTTCTGGAAAGACTCAAGTTCACTTTCATTTTCTGCCCCGTGCTGAAATAAGAAGAAAGTTTAAGCAGTGGGAAGCAAGATCTCTCCTTGCAAATAGATTCCTATGACACTACTAAAAAAAAATTTGCATAGCAAGCTTGATGCTAATAGCTTCCAGTTATGCTCGCCTAATGATGCCCAAGCTCTTACAAATTCATTATGAACCCTCTCTGCTTCCCTTTTATTACTATGCTGTCCTTTTTTAAAATTAGTAATGCTTTGGATTCAACATATAACTTAATGGGTACTTTCAAAGAATACTCATAAAAAGTTCTTTTCTCAACAAGGTCAAGATTGTTCCTATTACTATTTATAATAGTTTTGATGTTCCTCTGAATTTTATTTCATTTTCTTACAATCTATGAAAAGTTGTATTTTGATGTGGTTGGATTAATTATAGTTACCTGATGGTATCAATACTTAGTTGCACATTTAATCTAGGCTGGGAATTTTGTGTTTCTCTGTTTCTCACATGGTGCTGAAAATAAAATTCATCAGTGGGATAAGAAGAGAGAGAACCTAAGGATGTATTGTTTAGGATGGAGTTGTTTAGTCGCTAAGTTGTGTCCGACTCTTTGCGACCCCATGGACTGCACCCTACCAGGCTCCTCCATCCTCCACTACCTCCTGGAGTTTGCTTAAATTCGTGTTTGCATCGTCTTCCAGGGACCAAGCCCACAGGGCTTTCATCTTTCACTGTGTGTAACGCTTAGCCATCCACATGCATATTCAGTCTGTGCTTGGAGGCATAGGAAATGGCATTTTAAAATGCAGCAACCATTCCCACAAGAAAAGGGTTTAAAGTATCTGTACAGATAATGACAGCTTTACCTCTCGATCTCTTTGCAGGAGTGTCTTGTTGTGAAGGACAGGTGCATCCTGTCTGTCTCTGGTTACTACAGAGAGGCATACGTTGACTCAAGTCTGAGAACGGAGCACATTATTTCTATTAACCATTTACTAAGTCAACAAGTAACTAATGACGACACGCTTCTTTCTAATGTGCAGCAGTTTTATGCATTTAGTGGTATTATTTCTCAAACAGATGTGTCTTTTCAAAACCATCTTCCTTTCCTAGGAACAGAGGATTTCTTCTTAATTGTGGGTTTGTAAGCTGCTTCAAAAGGTGTCTTCTTACTGAGAGCCTGGTGACATGCAACCACCCCACTATCAGGATGTGAACAGTCAGCTCGCTACATCAAGCCCCCAATTAGCTTGCATTCTTTGGCTAAATGTACTCCACAGCCCTTGCAGTCAGCCTCAGGGCTTTGATTTCAGAAGTCTTAGAAATACCTGGGAGTGATTCAAATGTGGCAGCATCAAAACTACAAAAGATAAGCAAGATGCATTTCACCGCCCGTTGGTAAACTGTAGGGTTTGACGGCAGACACCGAGCGCTGTATCAAATTCCCTCCACGTGGGTGTTTTGAATAACCAAGCACGTTAACCAGGTTTGTGCTCAACACTTCCCTTTATCAATAAAAAAGGAGCATTCACAAAGAATCAATATCTAAAGCCCATCGGGCAACTATTACTACTTTCATGTAGTCCTCAGTGCTGACTGTTCACAAAGAAAACCTCGCTCTATACCTCTGAAAGGCACCGATGGAAGCTGCCAACCACACTGATACCACCCGTTCCTTAAGAAGTATAATAAGCTCTCGGGTCACCTTCAAAATATGGTTATGCTCCTTCCCTAGAGTAGAGTTACTGTGAGGTATCAAGTGACTGAAAAAGTGAGGAGAGGAAATAAAATGATTGCTCAGCAGGAAAAGGGCGATGGTGGTGCCCTGGCCTGACTCTCGGCCCAGAGCAAGGTCATGGAAATTCAGCATGAGCCCAAGTGGGTCTTCAGCAGCGGACACCAGGGGACACCAGCGGGTGAGATCCTGGCACGCACGGTGTTTGTGCGACAGCTGCCTGTATGGTCTCCAGCTCCACCCTCTGCCCTGCTCTGCAAAGAAAGCCTCACACTGCCATTTCCCTCTGAGTCATGAGGTCGAGTAAGAATTCCACTGATGTCTTTAAATAGTCTTGGCTCCAGCAAGTCAACTTGGGTGAGGTTACTGAGTGTGCCTGTGTGTGCCCGGCAGGGATAAGCAGATCTCCGGTTGCTGCTGGGGGGCGGTGGAGGAGGGGAACGTGGAGGGGACTTCAGCTGCCTCCCAGTGACACTGCTGAGATCTTTTTGCAGTGGTTCAGCACATGTACCCAGGGTGTTCATGGAACAACAGTATCTGATGATAATGGCAGGAATGGGCCTCTTTGACGGATGGGATATTGACTTTGGGGTCTGGTGGGAAATTCGTTTGTCCTGTGAATAAGTTACATGGACACACCCCTCCTTGATCAGCGCTTAGAAGAAGAAGACGGCAGCCTATCCCCCCGCCACTAAAGCTGCCTAAGTCAGCACCTGAGAATGAGCCCCACAGCCCCCTGGGCTATGCTCCCCTCCCCAATGCGGGGCGAAGCGGGGCGGAATTAGGGTGAGATGGCTGCCAAGAACCGGGGTTTGACTGATTCATCCCGATTGTGTCCTTTGGTTCTGAAACTTGGGGCTCAACCTGCGCTACACACCATCCAGTGTGCTATCTTCGCTTTAATCTCTCTTTAGCAGGGATCACAACTTGCCGCACTGTGGAAACCCACGTTGCTCTGTCTCTCAGCACACTTTGAGCTCCTTGGTAGAAGGAGCTGAGCCTTATTCCTTTCAAGGTGCCTGCCCAGGAAAGGTGCTAACAAATATGAATTTAACTGAATTAAACTAAGGGTAGTAAGAAATTAGATGATCCTGGCCACGTCCCCCATTCCTGTCTTGCTATTGTCTGCTGTGTCCTGTAGACAAATGTGCCAAGAAACCTGAGCGCTTGTGGATCCACAGATCCGGATCTGTGGATCTGAGGGCATTGTGCGTTCACTGCCACGTTCATTCTAATTCTTGAACTCTGAACACACAGTGACATCTCAGGGCCTCACGGCTGGGACAGTGACCGTGAGGCTCAGTGATTCTCGTGGCAGGAACTCTGTAATGGCTCGTCCTGATTCTGCATTGAACTAACAGACGTGTAACTCTTGGAATTGAAAACAAAGCAAATAATATTCTTACAGAGCCTTTTCTCCAAAAAGCTTTGCATGTCACTCAATTCATTTGTAATTTGTAAAATTTTGAAACAAGTGAGATCTCCAAAGTGTTTTCTTTCATTAATTTATTTATTTTTGGCCACGCCCCTTGGCATGTGGGACCCTTGTCCCCCCTTCAGGGATTGAACCTACACCACCTGCATGGGAAGACCAGAGTCTTAATCACTGGACCACCAGGGAAGTGCCTCAGCTAATTTTTAAAGGACCACAGGTGAAAGCCAAGTAGCAAACATCATCCTCCTCTGAATATAAACGGGTAATGACTTTTGGGGGTGGGCTATCTATGCCTTACCTCCTCTTTCCTGTCTTTTGAGCTTTTTCCCTGGTTGTTAGCTCACCTCATCTCCAAGAAGGCAAATCTAGGAAGAGAGGAGGAGTGAAATTACAACAGGGTAATATAACCATAGGCCAGTGTCTCTAGAAAATCTTGAGGATAAGACTGGGTGCAAGAGAAGGATTGGAAAGAAGATGGACCCTGTGTGCTGGCTCTGTTTGTGTTTATTCTCTGAAAGCCAGCACACTGCACCCCGTCACCCACCCCCAGACGTCAGCAGGAGTGGCTGGACTGCTGCCCTACAGTCATTCTGGAGGCAAAGTTCCTGTGGCTTGTCTCCCCTGGGACTCAAGGGGAAGCTCTGCTGGATTTGGTCATTGCCGGGAGGGCTGGGCGCCAGCTTCCCTTTGGTCCCAAGGGATGCTGGATGGAGACAGAGGTGTGGGCATGTCTTGCTGGGGCTATGTGGCTGCAGGATGCCAGCTCAGGGACTGAAACCAGATGGTCGCAGCCCCTCCTATATTATACCTGGCCCACAGTAAGTACTTAGTAAACATTTCACTTTTGGTGAACATTGAATCATACCTGCTGTCCTCTCTTCCAAAGGCTGAATCCCATGGCTCCCCAGAAGAATCAGAATTATTTTTCTTTGGGGAAAGAAAACCCAAGTCCTCTATCCACTGATATTCAGAAGGAGATGATATTTGGGAGAGGTTTTTGGGAGAGGCCAGCAGGCTAAGTCTCTTCAGTCGTTTCGGACTCTTTGTGACCCCATGGACTGTAGCCCGCCAGGCTCCTCTGTCCATGGGATTCTTTAGGCAAGAATANGATATTCAGAAGGAGATGATATTTGGGAGAGGTTTTTGGGAGAGGCCAGCAGGCTAAGTCTCTTCAGTCGTTTCGGACTCTTTGTGACCCCATGGACTGTAGCCCGCCAGGCTCCTCTGTCCATGGGATTCTTTAGGCAAGAATACTGGAGTGGTTACCATGCCCTCCTCCATGGGATCTTCCCATTACCCAGGGATCGAACCCGCGTCTCCTGCATTGCAGTTGGAGTCTTTACAGCTGAGCCACCTAAGAAGCCCACTTATAGAAGTATACAGAGCTAAAAGGCAAACACCTGCTTAGAAGGGGCGTTCAGCACAACTCAGCACATAGTAACACAAGCCTCGACCCACAGCAACAAGAAGAGGAGAGGGTTTAGACTAGGGAAGTTCCCGTTGGAGTCTGTCGGTGCCTCCAACGCCCACATCAGGTGTGTTTTCTGTCCTTCAGGTAACTGACGAGCATCTCCAGACCCCCCTCCAGCAGCTCGGGCAGAGGTTTGGATAAAGGGTTGCGGGAAATGTGCAGCCCTTTGTCCATGGGGTTCCAGGCGATCCTGGTCAGCTTGCAGAGCATGTAGAGCTCTGCAGGGAGCGTCTGGATGTTATTGTTGTTCAGGTTGAGCAGCTCCAGGCTTGTGAGCAGGCAGAGCGAGCGTGGGAAGGTGTGGATGTGGTTGCCCTCGGCGATGAAGATCTGCAGGCCGGCCAGGCACTGGATGCTCTCAGCAATGTTCTCCAGGCGGTTGGAGCCCACGTGCAGGAAGTCCAGCTCCTTGAGCGAGAACACGCAGACGGGGATGTGAGCGAAGCGGTTGTGGCTGAGGTTCAGCTTGCGCAGCCGGGACAGGTCGGCGAGGCTGGTGGGCAGCTGGGACAGGCAGTTGTGCGACGCGCTCAGGACCTCCAAGCTCCGGCAGGCGCCCAGCTCCGCTGGCAGCTCCGTCAGGCCGTTCATGTGCACGAACAGGACTTTGAGGCTCTGCAGGAGGCTGACCTCCCGGGGTAGCGTCTTCAGGCGGTTCCCGCACAAGTTCAGGACCACCAGCCGCGTCAGCTTCCCCAGCTCCGGAGGGACTGCCCGGAGCTGGTTGTGGGACAGGTTGAGCTTCTGCATCTCCGACAGGCCCCACAGGAAGTCGGGCGCGTCCGTCATGCCCTTGGTGACCAGGCTGAAACTGACATGGCGCAGCCCCCGCTTCAGCAGGCAGCGCGGGTCCCTCCCAGGAAGCAGAGCATCGTCCCACGAGGAGAACTTCTGCCTCCCCCGCAGAAGCCCCCGCCCCAGGGGCCCCTTGTCCTTGCGGCGGGCCCCAGACTGCCCGGCCCCCATGTACCTCCTTCCTCCAGCGTCTCTGTCGCCACAGATGGGGATGGAGTCCGGACCCCGCTGCTAAAGCCCAGCAGGGAGCCGATCGGGTGATGGGAGCCGTGGCCGGTGGTACCGCAGGTGGAGTAGGACTTGCGGGGGATGAGGGGGGTGGGAATCCCAAATGCCCGGCTCTCGGGGTCCCTGGTGCCTGGGCCTTGGGGTCCCAGATGCCCGACTGTGGCTCCAAGAGCTGCGAGCACCCCCGACTGCGTTGAGGTGGCTTCTCTCAGAGAACCAGGGCTGTAATGGCACACTTGTCCCCCAGGCTGCAGAACTGAACTGCTTGGTTCCCTCTGAACGCCACGGGCAGCTGTCGCTGTCACTCTGCCTGCACTTTATTGGTCTGGTGTGAGCAAGCAGGTCACGGCGAAGCCCCCTCTGACTATCCCCTCTCAGCTTCTCTGGGGTGTCACAGCTGAGCAGGGCGATTAACCAGCCCATCTCCAGAGAGAAACCAAGGGGGAAAAAAGCCAGGGTGTCGGCAGGCCTCAGGCTCATCCCGACCCCAGAGCAGAGCTGGGCTGAGTGCTGGTCGCCAAGCTATTTTTATACGTTCTCACAGCCGGGAATCGGTAGGCGTAATACACACACACATACCCCGATTCAAACTGCGTTAATCACGGATTGTGAAAACAAGTAGCAGGAGTCTTGATGCCTGGAATCTTCCAGGCCAGGGTTTTACACGGTGCTGGTCAGAGGTAATTTCTTGAGGAGAGGGTGAAGAAGGGTGCAGACTCCACTCCCATTTTCTCCCAGAGGAGCTCTGGGGTCACCTCTTTCACAAAGAACTCCTGGATCTGTTCAGGTGACTCCAAATGTCAGGACAGCACTTGAGTGATGGCTTAGTAAGGAAAACATGTAAGGTGCCCATTGTCCTGGAAAGTGGTCTGAAGGGGCTCCCTGGTACACACCTCCCACTCTCTCCGTCCCTCTCTCTGTCTCGTTGAACAAACTACCTTATTCCCCAAGCCGCTAGGGTCAGCAGTTGGTGTCATGGGCTGAACTGTGCCTGCCCCCCCCCTCCAAGATTTCCAATGTTGGAGTCCTTCCAGTAACTCAGAATGTGACCGTGTTTGGAGACGGGGCCACATTGAGGACACGGGGAGCAGATGGCCATCTGCAGGTCAAGGAGCAAGGCCTCAGAAGCAATCTACCTATTCTCTCCTTGTCTTAGATTTGCAGCCTCCGGAATTGTGGAAAAATACATTTCCCTGTTTAAGCCCCTCCATCTATGGAGATTTTTTATGGCTGTAACGGCAAGCCCATCCAGCTGGGGCACTGACGGACACATCTGCATAGATGAAAAATCCTAAAACTAAGTCGTGGTTCAGGGAAGAAGAGATACCGAGGTTGATGACCCAGGTTCTGAGAAAAGGGCTAATGGGCTGAGGGAGGCTGGCTTGGCCTGGAGGCCTGTGGCTTTCGCTGGCAGAAGTCCTGCCTGGGCAGTTCTCCTGGACAGTGATACTGGTCCTGTGATCGAGGTCTCAGAGCTGTCACCACCAAGCCTGGAGCTGGAGCTGGGCTCCGGCTGGGTGCCACCCCTGGGGAAGCTCAGATCCCTCCACGGAGGAGGAGCAGCTGGACATGCAAGACAATGCCAGGCCATTCCTGCCCCACTTGGCCCCTTTTGCCTGACAAAGCCCCTGGCACTCCTGGACAAAGGTGGAAACCTTGGATGTTTTTTATAATGGGATTCTTGACTGAAGAGAAAAAAGCACCATGGGTAAATCTGTACCCCAGAATTTAGAGCAGATCACACTTTATATATGTACATTCCATGTGACGATAGAATTCTGCTGCTTCCATGAGTCTGAGAAATTATGCCAGGATATCTGAACTGTTGGGACTAGCAGAAGCTGGGATGGTTTGAGAAAGAGTCACGTCTTCCTTCTTTGTGACAATTATCTCTCTGTCTCTAATCCATTCTTACCAATAAATAACTTTTGAGTACTTATCAAAGCCAATATTTATCAAATATTTACTATGTGAACCCTAGACACTTTACAGATAAAATGAATGTTAAAATTACCTCCATTTCACAGATGAGGAAATGAAGACAAGAGAGAGGTTAAGTTACTAATACAAAATCAAGTCACTCTCCTAAGTTCAGGGTCTACTCAGTGGCAGAACCAGAATTCAAACCCAGGGAGTCCAACTCAACAGCCCCGATTAGAACCATAAGAAAGTGCTAGACTTAACCCTGTAGAGAGCTTGAGTAACTACATCTAGGATATGGCTTTCTGTTTTCAAGTTTCTATGGAGTGGGGCTGGAGGGACCATCGGTAAAGAAATGACTGTGAAACCACACAATAGAAATAACTACACAATTGGGCATTAACCCTGCTTTCTCTGCCAACACAACCAGGAGAAGCCAGAGTTAAAATATTCCAGAAGACTTTGGCATAACAAATTCAATCCCCTCCCCTAAATAGTTCAGTTCTTTAGTGAGGTTCTCATCTATCAAGTGGAGGAGCTGTGTGAATTGCTGACTGTTTCTTCTGAGTTTTTGAAACATGGGTGCTGCCTCTTGTGATCCAGTCAGAGCAGGTGGAGGGGAGGCTCACTGTCTCTGGGCTGTGTCCCCGTCTATGCCATGGAGACCCCCTTTCTACCCTGTGAGTCACAGTCTCACTTTAAGTGAGACCATTGCAAGGAAGTGTAAGTCAGACTTAACCTCCTTCTGGTGAAAACAGGCAAAATGCAAGCAAGCTTTTATCTTGCTTGCATTAAGGCTGATTCTTGAAGAATAAACAGTAACTGCTGTGAGCTTTAGAGTTCACTGTGAAGCCCACACATCTGACTTTTGCCGAAAGAGACTTTTTGAAGCTAAGTGGATTTCAGTTTGGCGTTAAGTCTCAGAGCACAGCCTCATTGACAAGTTTTCAAAATTCTAGGGCATGGTAAGTAATGGGACTGTCTTTAAAACCTAAAAAAGATATGTAATTATCAAAGTATATTTATTATGCCCATCATGGTAACTACGGTTTTATATATTCCAAGTGATTCTTGTTCAACATACATAAATCAACATTTCTTACTTTTTTAATTCCCAATAAAATAAAACTGAAATGAGAGTATAAAATAGTGGGTTATGAAAACATGCAGAACTACTCCTGAATTTACACTAATGGAGGATCTATTGAAAATAATTCCCTTTACACATCATGTCTGTTAATTTTTGAAGGAAGAAATTTTCCTATTTCAACAGGTTATTAAAATAACCATTTTACTGATTTTAAGTTTTAAATTAGAAAATATAGAAAAATATGGACACAATCTAGTTAATGTTTTGCATATGTAAAATTTTATATTTTTCCTATACATATCTACTTCAGTGTATTTTCTTGTAACAAAAAAGATTTTTTTTTTTTCATCTCCTTTAGCCCATATTTCCTTAATAGCAGAGCTGGAGGTAGGAGCTCCACATCTTTTCCCAAGCTCTGCTTGCTGCTAGGTTTCATGGACATCTGCATAGAAAGCTGGACCACTGTGTCTCAGAACAGTCCCTGGCTAAGCATCTGTAAAAAATAATGTGTAGACATGATCTGAAAAGCCGTGATGAGAATAAAGAGAATTATTTTCAATAGATGTTCTGTTAGTGTAAATTTAAGAGCTGTGAAACGTAATAGTGAAAGGTGAAAGCCAAAGTATGTAGCAAATGCCCTAAATTCACGGTTCTTAATGGTCTAGTGGTGGATCCTGACCTCAGTAAGTGACAGTTGCTCTATGAATCGTAGCTTTTTCACACATAGACTCCACACGCCACCCCTAGATTCATTTACTGAACACCCCCGCCCGTTTGATGCTGAGTTTGTCCTTGTTTGTGAACTTCATGCTCTCGTCAAAGGCAACCAGACATGTGTCTATGAAGAGTTTCTAGATCTTTCACTCACCTTCTGTTTACAGAGTATTTATTTAGTGCCAAGAGTTGTTTCAGACACTGTTATACAGTTTGATAGTCAGAAGGCTTATAAGATCGATAGTGTTAAAGTAAAAGTGAAGAAGCTCACCAGGCTCCTCTAGCTATGGGATTTCCTAGGCAAGACTACTGGAGTGAGCTGCCATTCACTTCTCCAGGGAATCTTCCCGACCTAGAGATTGAACCTAGATCTCCTGCATTGCAGGCAGGTTCTTTACCGTCTGAGCATCAGAGAAGTCCAATATTGTTAACCTTATGTTAAATAGAAGGAAACCGAGAGTCAGTGGGGTTACCTGATGCAGAACTAGTCAGTATTAGAATTCTAATCCACACCCAGTCTTCTGATATAAATCCTGTTCTCATACTTGTTCAGTAGCCCAGTCATGTCTGACAAATCTTTGAGACCCCATGGACTGTAGCACGCCAGGCCTCCCATCGGTCACCATCTCTCAGTTTGCCCAAGTTCATGTCCATGGCGTTGGTGATGCCATCCAGCCATCTCATCCTCTGTTGCTCCCTTTTCTTCCTGCCCTTAATCTTTCCCAGCATCATTGTCTTTTTCCGTAAGTCAGCTCTTCACATCAGCTGACCAAACTTTTAGAGCTTCAGCTTCAGCATGAGTCCTTCCAATGAATATTCAGGGTTGATTTCCTTTGAGATTGACTAATTTGATCTTGCTGTTGAAGGGACTCTCACGAGTCTTTTCTAGCACCACAGTTCGAAGGCATCAACTCTTTGGCCCTCTGAATAACCTGCCTCTGTCTGCACAACTTCTCTTCTTAGTAAAGAGGCTTATTACTATTCTGATTAGGGCATGCCCTCAACTGCCACCTCAGAGCCACCACATTGAGAGACAGCTAGCCTGGTGGTCAGCATTGTGAGCCTTGTTTGCCAGGCCGGGGACTCTTGGGTTGTCATCCTGAGTTTATTACTCAAAGGCCATGTGGCCCAAGACAAGCTATTTAGCTTGTCTGTGTTTCCATGTTTTCATATGTAAAATGGAGATAATCATAGAATTTCATAACAGTACTGTGGGAATTAAATGGCTTAATACACCTAAGACCCACAGAACCCATCTCCACAAGTAACCTGTGGGTGAATATAGAACAGAGCATATGA
This sequence comes from Oreotragus oreotragus, assembly GCA_006410675.1. NCBI lineage: Eukaryota > Metazoa > Chordata > Mammalia > Artiodactyla > Bovidae > Oreotragus > Oreotragus oreotragus. The sequence goes on along the minus strand of SJYX01000771.1, from coordinate 402,822 downwards.
AGGAAAGCCAATTGCACAGCTGCCTCGGGGTTCCGGAACCTCACCCATGCAGAGCGAGCCTGGTCTCTTTCCTCTCTGGGACCTTTCTCTTAGCCAAGCTGTGCCGACCGTCAGCTTCCCGCAGGGGCAAAGCATGCTTTCCCGAGAGCAGGAAGCCCCCAAACACAGCTCTTTCTCTAAGTCAAGCTTCTCTTCCAAACTCGCTTGTCCACAAAGCTCCTTATCACTCCATGTCCCTGAAACAATTCTGAGGACACAGTAGGTTCTCAATAAATGGTTATTGAAACAAACATCTAGGACCTGTTGGAAGTCTGATGTGAGGAAAAAGAACAACACAGAAGCCTTTTGGCTTTCATGTTTATCTGTGTGTTGTTTTTATCGATTGATTCACTGATGTATGGTTGATATACAGTACTATGTAATTTGCAGCTATGCAATATAATGATTCATTTTTTTAAAGGCTATATTCCATTTACGATTAATATAAAATATTGGCTATATTCCCCACGTTGTACAATGCATAGTGTGGCACGCATGCTCAGTCGTGTCCAACTCTTTGCACCCCTGTAGGAGCCCACCAGGCTCCTCCGTCCACAGAATTTCCTGGGCAAGAATACTGGAGTGGGGTGCCATTTCCTACTCCAGAGGATCTTCCTCACCCAGGGATCGAATCTGCCTCCTGTATTCACAGGCAGGTTCTTTACCACTGGCACCACCTTGGAAGCCCTGGACAGTGTATCCTCGTAACTTATTTTATACATAATAGTTTATACTTCTTAATCGTCTACCCCTATATTGTCCCTCCTCCCTCTCTCTCCCCACTAGTAATCTCTCTAGTTTGTTCTCTGTGTCTGTGAGTTATATTCATTAGTTTGTTGTATCTTTTAAATTTCACACAGAAATGATATCATACAGTATCTGCCTTTCTCTGTCCGACTTGTTCCACTTAGCACGGTGCCCACTGAGTCCATCCCTGTTGCTGCAAACAGCAAAACTTCATTCCTTGTTTATGGCCAAGTGGTGTTAGCCTGTTTGCTTTTCATTGCGTCTCTGTTCCTATGCTTTGATATTTGTCTTCCTAGAGGACCCCTCCAGGGAAGGCAATGGCACCCCACCCCAGTACTCTTGCCTGGAAAATCCAATGGACGGAGTAGCCTGGTGGGCTGCGGTCCATGGGGTCGCTAACAGTCGGACAGACTGAGCGACTTCACTTTCACTTTTCTCTTTTATGCATTGGAGAAGGAAATGGCAACCCACTCCAGTATTCTTGCCTGGAGAATCCCAGGGATGGGGGAGCCTGGTGGGCTGCCGTCTATGGGGTCACACAGAGTCGGACACGACTGAAGTGACTTAGCAGCAGCAGCAGCAGAGGACCCCTCTCTTTACCCACATCCTGCGCGCCCAGGCTCATTACAGAATCCAGAATTGTTTCAATGGAAGTATAATTGACATATGACGTTGTATTACTTTCAGGTGTACCACATAATGATCCATTATTTGTAAACATTGTGAAATGATCCCAACAAGGAGTCTAGTTAACACTCATTGTCACGCACAGTTACAGAATCTTGTTTTCTTGTGATGGGAACTTTTAAGATCTTCTCTCTTAGCAACTTGCAAACAAGCAACGTTGTGTTAACTTTAGTCACCATGGTGTACATTTTGTTGTCAGGGCATTTATTTCATCACTTGAGGTTTGTGGGTTTTGCCCGCTTCACCCATGTTGCTTTTCTTCACCTGTGCAACCCCTACTCCATTCTCCGTGTCTATGAGCCCATTTTTTTGTTTGTTTTCAGAACCCCAATTTAGCCCCCATCGCTGCAGCTCCTTGAACAAAGCTTGGTCCCACAAGCTGAATCTATTTCATCTCTCAGAGGAGACCTCACCTCAAACAATGATAATTGAGCTTTTAAAAGGGTTGCCCCCAGAGAGAGATGCGTTTTGCCATCCCCACTCCTTTCCTTCTCAGGAAATCCTTCTGTGGGGAGAATGCTAGTTCTCCTTGCTTCCATTTCCTCTGCATCCTCCCGTTTGTCCCTGTGGAGTTGAGTAACCACTGAAGGCGTTATAATTGCTCATTTGGGCCCGATCCTCAGAGCACACTTCATGCTGAACAGCAGTGAAGGAATGAGGAAATAAAAAGATGTTTTGATTAAAAGCCAAGAGAGTAATTAAACACCGAGTCGACATCATGCATAAGTTCATAATGGAAAGCAAGGTCGTGAGTTTAAGAACAATGAGAATCCACGTAACATCCTCAGACCCGAGCAGAGCTTCATTAAAGATTGAAGTTTCAAATTATTGTGAAATTTTAGGATGATAAATTTTTTAATGACTCAGAAAATAAAAAATAGAAGCAAAAAGACAAAAGTTCAGTCAAGGGAGACATACAGCCCCATCTGAGACAGTTGCTTCAAACAAATGTAAAATAGGCATGGTGTGTTATTGAACTTACATGTTTGATTAAATTATAAGCTGGAATCTCATTTTAAAACTCCTCCAATGGCCTATTACTGTTTTAATTTCAGATTTGGCATTAACCATGTTAGAACAAAGCTCCCCTCCCTGTCAAGGTGAAGCCCTGAGTTGGAGGGATTCTACATCCCGTTTTAAATTCTTATTCATGTAGGATTTGCAGGCAGAGAGCTTGGGATCAAGTCCTTGATCTGTCACTTTCTAGCTGTGTGACCTGGCACCAACTACTTAACATCTCTAAACCTCAATTCCCTCCTCTGAGAGACAGGGGTGATAATAATTGGGGATTGCTATGAAGATTAAATGAGATGAAGCAGGTAAACTGGTTAGCTCAGCTCTTGGCAGAAAGTAATGGGTGAGTGTTAGTGATGATGAGTACTATTAGAATTGTCCTTCTACCAGTCTCACGACCTGATAAAGCAAGTTTTCACTCTGGCTGGGTTTCTTCTGAGGATTAGACTATGTACAACAGTGGCCCAGATTTGGGCTCCAATAAGTGATAATATTGGGGCCTCCCTTGTAGCTCAGTTGGTAAAGAATCTGCCTGCAAGGCAGGAGACCCGGGTTTGATTCCTGGGTTAGGAAGCTCCCCTGGAGAAGGAAATGGCAACCCGCTCGAGTATTCTTGCCTGGAGAATTCCATGGACAGAGGGGCCTGGCCGGCCACAGTCCATGGGGTCACGAAGAATAGGGCACGGTTTAGCAACTAAACAACAAGTATAATATCAACATAATCATCGTCATGATCTGCCTGGGCCATTCCTTGATTTTCAAGTGTTTGCATTTTAGCTGAAAGGAAGGGAGTTAAGATGCCTCTATACTTAGAGTGAGAAAGACAAACACCTATGATATCACTTATATGTGGAGTCTAGCCTATGACTACAAATGAACTTATCTACAAAACAGAAACAGACTCACAGACATGGGGAACAAACTGTGGTTGCCAAGGGGGAGGGCGTAGGCAAGGGATGGGCCAGGGGGAGGGGGTTAGCAGATGCAAGCTGTTATAGAGAGAATAGATCAACAACAAGGTCCCACTGTATAGCACAAGGAACTCTATTCAATATCCTGTAATAAACCACAGTGGAAAAGAATATGAAAATGAGTATATATATCTATATATACATATATGCTGCTGCTGCTAAGTTGCTTCAGTATTAAGTATGGGGTTAAGTATGGGAAATGCTTTAAAATTTTTGCAGTTATGAATTATGTCCAACTAAGTCCATTTTATTTGCACATTAGTACATATCCTGTGGTTGCACACTCTTATCTCTTGTGCTTGTCCCCTCGCAAGCTCTAGGCAGGCACCCAGGCTTTTTCTCCAGCCCAAGCAGGACCCGTGTTCCACTGCTCAGAGTTCTGGTCTTTGCAAATCCCTGTGTACTGCCTACTGCCCCAGCTAAGTTCCTGAGGGAGGCACTTGTTGGAGTGGCTGTAAATTGATGGGATCTTGACCACTCCCTACCCCCACCTCCCTGTCTGGAAACTAGACTTAAAGAAAGCAGTTACCCAACTTCCTGTCTGGTTTCCCTATGAGGTTTTGACGTTATAAGTTCAACAGAGAGAGCTCAGAACCAAGGAAAGGATGCTGAAGGAGAAATTTTAAAATTTGGTTGAGTTTAAAGCAAAAATTACTGCAAAATCTATGATCTGAATTGTCTTTTTAAGGAAGGTTTTGTGTACATTTTCCATTTCCAGGCAGCTATGAGAGCTTGAGAAAGACTTCAGTTTAGCTCTAAGAAAACAAAGTTATTTTTTTGTACACCTCGGTTTGGTTAAAAATCATGCAGGCTCCATCTCCAGAACTTTTTAGAACTCAAAAACAAAATTAATGAAAACATGATGGGAAAGAAAGCAAAACATGTTTTCTTTTTTTTTGAAAGGGAAAGAAAACCTTTGCCGTGGTTTGTGGCTCTATAAAAATTTGTGTATTTGGTTCAATTTGTTCCGCAGTTCAGTAAACTGGAGCAGCTTGTTTTGGCTTTTGGTTCAGTTCACATGCCTGTAAATTTGTCCTTTGAGAAGCAAACATGCCCCCAAAGAATAAGTCTAGAACAGTACTTTTGTTTTTGAGGTTCAGTTGCTAAGTCATCTCCAACTCTTTGTGACCCCATGGACAGTGGCACGCCAGGCTTCCCTGTCCTTCGCCATCTCCCAGAGTCTGCTTAAGTTCGTGTCTGTTGACTGGTACCTTATGCCCCACAAAATCTCCTCTATCAACTTGTCAGCATATGAAATACAAGGTGTGGAATCAAATGCGCTCTCAGAGGCTTCTGTCTCCATGTGTGGACTTGTGGCCTCAGGGAAGCCCAGTCTCATTCTCATCCTGAGATATTCTCTCATGCTCCTAGGGGAGCTGGATTCACTGAGAAGCTACTGCAGCTTAACCTTAGGGCATCTCACTTGCTCAAGGTACTTCTAAGGCACCAAGCGAGTCCCTAGTGATGAGCTCACATTGTAGAATTTTTAAAAAAATGAAATGTATAAAGGTAAGGAAGTAATTTTAGCTACAATCCACTTGACTTCCCCTCCAATCGCTCTTCCCCCCAGTTCAAAAGGCATTGGAGCAGCTAAACATCATGGTGGGGTGGGGGGCATATGGGAAGAATTTGGACAAGGTATGTGTCTTGTTTGGAAGATTCTCTGTCACTTCCATGGATAATTAGATCATTGCTAGCCATCCTGGAGTGGCTTCTAGGATGACTCGACACTCACCATATTCCATGATTAGTGCCATGATTTGGAGGTGCAGAACTGGAGGTCAGATTGAGATATAAATGCATTGTAGGGCTCTTGGAACCAGAAGCAAATCTTTGGAAAGTTCTTTCAGCTGTTAGATATGGTGGTCCATTGTTTGCACGTTTGGGTATAATAACTCTTGCCACTCTGCACACTCACTCTTTCACATTGTTTTTGCTGCACTTCCCATGAAGATATGGTGATGGTGTCTGTTTCCCAATGTCTTGAATTCAGGCTACACATGAGACTTAGTTTGACCAACAAAATATAGCAGAAGTGATGGATTCAGTTTCTAAAGGTCAGTGAGTTGTTTAGGCTGAGGGCATTCAGAGTCCACTCTTGCCCTATTTCTATCATATGAAGAAGTCCAGGCTAGCTCCCTTGAGGATGAACATCCATAAGGAAAGAGATGTCCAGCTGACAGCCAGTGCCAACCAGTGGAGCCATCCGACCACTGCAGCTCCAGGAGTGATGGCAGGTGAGGCCAGGAGAACCACCCAGCTGAGCCCAGCCCAGCTCGCTGACCCGGAGAATCATGAACAAATATAATATTCATTGTTTAAAGGAGTTATGTTTAAGAGTGACTTGTTATACTACAACAGATAGCTAACTCATACAGGTAAAATTGTACACAGTAGATTTGGTTTTAATCCATGCATAGTAAAATCAGAAGTGGTCTTCTCTCTGGGGTGTTCTCAACAATGCCATGTATAAAATTATAAGTCATACATTTTCCTTTGTTACTTTCCATCCTTCCTTCTTTCCTTGTCTTTCTCTCTCTTTTTTTAATAGTAAAAAATAAAGTCAAAGATCCCTCAAGCCTCTTAAAATGCAATTTGAAAGATGCTTCAGAAAGTTTTAGAATAAGAAGCAAGAACTCATAGACTTGTTATTTGAATGTATAAGAAGAGAATCTTCTCTTGTGATCTTTAACTTTATTTTTTACTATTAAAAAACACAAAGGAAAATCAGGTTAAAAAATAAATAGCAAACCCTAGTAGAGCACACCCTTATTTAACTTATATGCAGAGTACATCATAAGAAATGCTGAGCTGGATGAAGCACAAGCAGGAATCACGATTGCCAGGTGAAATATCAATAACCTCAAATATGCAGATGACACCACCCTTATGGCAGAAAGTGAAGAACTAAAGAGACTCTTGATGAAAGTGAAAGAGGAGAGTGAAAAGGTTGGGTTAAAATTCAACATTCAGAAACTAAGATCATGGCATTTGGTCCCATCACTTCATGGCAAATAGATGGGGAGACAGTGGAAACAGTGACAGACTTTATTTTGGGGGGGCTCCAAAATCACTGCAGATGGTAACTGCAGTCATTAAATTAAAAGACACTTACTCCATGGAAGAAAAGTTATAACCAAACTAGACAGCATATTAAAAAGCAGAGATATTACTTTGCCAGCAAAGGTCTGTCTAGTCGAAGCTATGGTTTTTCCACTGGTCATGTATGGATGTGAGAGTTGAACCATAAAGAAGGCTGAGTGCTGAAGAATTGATGCTTTTGACCTGTGGTGTTGGAGAAGACTCTTGAGATTCCCTTGAACTGTAAGGAGATCCAACCAGTTCATCCTAAAGGAAATCAGTCCTGAATATTCATTGGAAGGACTGATGTTGAAGCTGAAACTCCAATATTTTGGCCACCTTATGTGAAGAACTGACTCATTTGAAAAGACCCTGATGCTAGGAAAGATTGAAGGTAAGATCATGGCATTTGGTCCCATCACTTCATGGCAAATAGATGGGGAGACAGTGGAAACAGTGACAGACTTTATTTTGGGGGGGCTCCAAAATCACTGCAGATGGTAACTGCAGTCATTAAATTAAAAGACACTTACTCCATGGAAGAAAAGTTATAACCAAACTAGACAGCATATTAAAAAGCAGAGATATTACTTTGCCAGCAAAGGTCTGTCTAGTCGAAGCTATGGTTTTTCCACTGGTCATGTATGGATGTGAGAGTTGAACCATAAAGAAGGCTGAGTGCTGAAGAATTGATGCTTTTGACCTGTGGTGTTGGAGAAGACTCTTGAGATTCCCTTGAACTGTAAGGAGATCCAACCAGTTCATCCTAAAGGAAATCAGTCCTGAATATTCATTGGAAGGACTGATGTTGAAGCTGAAACTCCAATATTTTGGCCACCTTATGTGAAGAACTGACTCATTTGAAAAGACCCTGATGCTAGGAAAGATTGAAGGTGGGAGGAGAAGGGGACAACAGAAGATTATGTGGTTGAATGGCATCACTGACTCAATAGACATGAGTTTGAGTAAACTCTGGGAGTTGGTGATGGACAGAGTGGCCTGACGTGCTGCAGGCCATGGGTTCACAAAGAGTTGGACACGACTGACTGAACTGAACTGAACTGAATAGAGCACAATTCTGCAGTGTAGATGGGTTTTACTTTCAAGCCGATAAAAAGAAGAAAAAAAGAACTAAAAAAATTGTTCCAGAGAAAAGAAGCCAAAGGACAAATGACAATTAAAGGTAATATATATGATACTTGATTGGATCTTGAACCAGAAAACATTAATTTTCTTATTTTATTATGAGGACATTAGTGGGATGATTCTGAAATTTGAATAAGGTCTGTAGAGTAGATCACAGTGTTGTATCAATGTCAGCTTTATGCTTTGAAAGTAATTTCATGGTCATATAAGAGAAAGTCAGTTTTAAAAAGAAATACATAGTGAAGTATTTAGGAGCAAAGAAGCATGATGTCTATATCTTACTCTCAAATGTGTAAGAAAATGTGTATACAAATATAGCTTTATATATATATATATAACCAAATAATAAAGCAAAAGAAGTAAAATATTATTATTGGGGAATTATGGGCTAAGAATATGTAGGACTTCTTTATACCATTTTGAAACTTTTCTCTGTCCAAAATTATTTCAAATTAAAGTTTTGATTTTTTAAAAAATTAATGGGAAGATGAAACAAAAGTGGTAAAGATGAACAATTAAATAAATTGAAATTATTCTTTCAGTGCGGAGCAAACTGTAAGAACCACATGGTGAGTCGACAAGAAGAAAGGAAATTGAAATTTTAAACAGGAGCAAACATATTTTAATACCTAAAATTAACAAAAGAACTGAGGGATTTACCCAAGATGTGTTTAGGAGGTAGGCAAGTATAGTTAAAGGCAGCAAGCGGAGAAAATAAAAGCATTTCACTTTTGTGCCCCGAGCTCAGATTGTTCAATGCACGAATCTTGCTCTGTGACCTTCCCTGTAATCTGGAAGAGAATCCTGAAAGCAGAGGGCTGAAGTAAAAGAGGATATAGAATCTACTTCTTCACAGGTGTTACTAGCAGAGGGTGGTGTAGCCGAGGAGATGCTGCTTTCAGGAGTCAGAATGCCAGGATTTACGTTCAGCCCCCGCTTTGCCCTTGGCTCTGGAGACATCACTCAACTCACTGGGTCTTGGCTCAGTTATCTCTAGATTCAAAAGCAGTAAACCAGAGACCTGGGAGTTCTCCATGCTTTAGGGGCTAGGTTTCTGTTAAATGTTTGTTATTGATGCTTATCCTTTTCAACCGTTTTGAGTCATGAGATTAGCATCAGCAGTGGAAGAACGCAGACTTCTGTTTGCTGACCTCATTCAGAGAGCCTTTGGTGTCTCCTGGTTAAAAATAATTTGCTTGGCTCCAAAAAGATGGTTGTGAAACGTTTTGACAGGACCTTATATGGAAGGACTCGACTGTGGTTAGCCGGTTTCAAATGGTGCTTGTTGATGTTGCTGAAGACAAACTCTTTCCAGAATACTCTTGTAGAAAAAGAGGCTGCTGTGCCCCCTTGATTCTGGGTTCAGCCTGACTCCTACAGTGACTTTCAAAGACGATGACCTTCCCAAATCCCTCCAGCTCTTATCCTCAGGCATCCAACTCCGCATCCGTTTCGTGTTTACTCCTCGAACTTTCTCTTCTTTCTCTCCCTCTCCCTCCCCGCCCCCTGCCTCTCTCCATCTATTTTCTGTTCCATTTACTTTCACTGTCTATTCTACTCTCTGAAAGAATGCCTAGGGCTCACTGTCTTACAGACTGTCAGTAAACAGAAGAGTTTTATTGTGTCATTGGGGCTAATCAAGCTAGTTGATGGAACTGCTGAATCTGTTAAACCTGTAAAATGTCATTCTTGGGATTATGTTAAGCCTTGTGATTAGTTAATAAAAACCATTACCCTGCAAAAAGCCTGTTCGGCAATTGTGTTCTCATCTTCAATGTCCCACCTGCCCCCTCTCCCCCCATCGCCCTCCTCCTCTGGCTGCTGCTCAGGGCAGGGGTCCATACCCTGGTACCTTCGCCCTGTGAAGGGAAACTGAAAGTCATTCAGTCGTCTCCAACTCTTTGCCTCCCATGGACTGTAGCCTGCCAGGCTCCTCGGTCCATAGCATTCTCCAGCCGAGAATCCTAGCCCATATGCCTCTGCCCTAGCAGATGCCACAGTGTCCGATACTCGGCAATGATGCTGGATTCAGAAAGACAGAGAGCGAGAAAGAGTAGGTGTGCCAGACAGTAAATGCACACAGGCAGATTGGAAAGGGAAGCAGGAGAGGAGAAGCAGGAGACCCAATTCCTTTGATGGTGACTGTCTAATTTTCCTAATGTGCTTCCTGATTTCCCTCCCCTTCCCTTTGCCCCCCGCCCTTCTTCTTCATCATCTGGCCTTTGTTAAATCTCTTTTCACATCTTTTCTCTAGGTTCTCTCATAGTTCCTTTCTCATCGGGTATTCCAGTGACCTTATCCTTTCCAGGCCTGTCCACCCACAAGACCCCTCCATTCTACCTCCTCTGCTTAGGTCATACACACTAACCTGGTAGCTCTTCCCAGGTACAAGGATATTTGCATTTTCAACTGGGTTTCCCTGACTTTCGGATCTCTTTAGAGACCCAGCAGTCAAGTAAGGGTTACCTGTACTTAAGAATCACCCACCGTGATCCATTCTGGTTTGGATGAAAAACTGTAGTGTTTTATTCATTTAGCTGACAGCTCTTGGCGTTTGGTTTTTATTCAATGTCATCATTTGGTAATGGTTAATTTTTAATATTCCTGACTGGTTTAAAAAAAAACAATTAAGGGCTTTGGAAGTATGAAACAGTAATCAAAAGTCAGTAGTTTTAAAAATTATGAAATGAAAATGAGGAAGAGCCTAAATAAATAGGGGCAGATGGTGGAGGACTGGGAATTAGAATGATGGAGAATATGACAAAGGCGCCTTAACCAAGGAAAAGAAACATCTGTGCACATTGAGTATCTTAATTCAGGTGGATGTCGAGGAGTGTCAGCTGTGAATGAAACAAGGGAAGTGAGATGTCCTCATTCATATATCACCAACCATCAGGGAAATGCAAATCAAAACACATCTCTTAGGATGACTGTTATCAACAAGACAAGAAATAACCTTTGGCCAGGATTTGGAGGAAAGAGAACCCACGTGCACTGTTGATGGGTATGTAACCCGGTGCAGCTAGCGTGGAAGGAGATTCCTCAAAAAAATGAAAAGTAGAAGTACCCAGCAGTCCTACCAAAGAGAATGAATTCAGGGTGTTAAAGAGGTAGGTGCTGTCCCATGCTCACTGGGGCCCAAATATGGAAATAATGTAAATGTCCGTCTTTGGATAAATGGATAAAGAAGATGTGGTATGTACTCGTTCGATGGAAAATTATACAGCCATGAGTAAGGAGGACAACCTACCGTTTGTGGCAACATGCATGGATCCTGAGAACACTATGCAAAGTGGAATAAGTCAGAGAAAGACCAATATTGTGTGACATCACCTATATGAGGGATATATGACATAACCCAAAGCCACATATTCAGGTCTCAGTCTCAAAGAGGAGCCAGACAAGGTACATAAACACAAGGAGCACAAAGACTGAGTCCTAACTGTAGCCAGGTGAAGAGACGGGGAAGAGTTTGCTTCCTGGTACCTTGGTCCACGTGCTTCGTAGGGTCTCACTCCCACCAAAGGCTTGTCTCTACTCCTTGAACACCTTCCTAAGCTTCCCTTTCGAGGGAGGGCACAGTTGAGCATCATGTCTGTCCACACCCGGAAGATACAGCTCTTTCTTTAGCTAAGTTTCCATTAAGGAGAAGTTACTGCATGATTTGATCGGCAGTTCAAAGAATAAGCAGAAGTCTGAAAATCAACTCATAGCAGATCTGAAGTCTGCAGGGACCACCAGTGTCCCATAAAAGTTGCTAGTAGCCTCTTATGAAACATTCATTGGGATTGTGGTTTTGAAAATGACAAATCAATCTAAAGTAATGTTTCTTCTGGTAGACGGAGAAACACAGCTAGCCTCACATCCATCCCAGGCTGACATTTCCCAGAACCTCCTAGCTTCATCCTTTCAGTGTGTCGCAAATGTGTGACACAAATGTAGCAGAACTGAACGCTCCCGCAACAGTGCCAGACGCTTTGCAAGAGCCGGCACAGCAGTCCACATGCCCAGCATAAATAAAGCATCAGCGACCACAGGACCACAGAAGGCGTAAATGAACAGAGATGCGAACAAGAGTTGGGTTTTTTAAGATCATCCCTGAGTGGATGCAGCTATTGGCTTCATCATTTTTTCCCAGACCAGGGCTGAATGGTTGAGTAGGAAGCTTTGGGAAGCCCCTAGCAATCAGGGAAGGATCCCAGACATGCAGAACTTCCAAGCAGCAAACACAGGCTGTCTTGCTGGGGAAATAGTTTTCTGGAAGGTTTAGGAAATGATTGGAGGGAGAAGCAGAAGGCGAAAGAGAAATGGGTAAGGGTGTCCTCTTTTTCAAAGTGAAACCCTCAAGTCTCAGAAAACTTTTCCTATTCGAACTGTGGTGCTGGAGAAGACTCTTGAGAGTCCCTTGGACTGCAAGGAGATCAAATCAGTCAATCCTAAAGGAAATTAACCCTGAATATTCATTGGAAGGACTGATACTGAAGCTGAAGCTCTAATACTCTGGCCACCTGATGGGAAGCGACGACTCATTAGAAAAGACCTTGATACTGGGAAAGACTGAAGACAGGAGGAGAAGCAAGTGGCAGAGGATGAGACGGTGGGATGGCATCACTGACTCAATGGACATAAGTCTGAGCAAACTCTGGGAGATCGTGAAGGACAGGGAAGCCTGGCGTGCTGCAGTCCATGGGGTGGCAAAGAATCAGACACGACTTGGTGACTGAACATCAGCAACAACTGCATTTGACTCTAAATCCATAGGGGGTCACGGCTCCTGCAAAGCCTAATGGCACCAAGCCTGATGTTTCACAAGTAGGAGGAACCCACAGAAGGTATTGAACTTTTTTTATCTTTAACTTGATTAATTCTTTCTTCCTGTTTCCCCCAAACCCTGGATTCTCCTTTAACAGGACTTTGGTTTCATGAAATCCTAACATCTGATTAGAAGTGGAAAGGCAGGCAGAGAAGACAGAATTATGTAAATTGAAATTAGTATAAATAGTAAATCTGAGGACTTCCCTGGTGGCTCAGATGGTAAAGAATCTGCCTGGAATGTGGGAGACCTGGGTTAGATCCCTGGGTTGGGAAGATTCCCTGGAGGAGGGCAAGGCAACCCACTTCCATATTCCTGCCTGGAGAATCCCCATGGACAGAGAAGATTGGTGGGCTAAAGTAGATGGGGGTCACAAAGAGACTTTCACTTCCAGTCAAGATGGGATGTAGAAAAAAGAGGACAAAATCCACGAAAAGATGATTTTCAGAAATTGGACAGAGGAAAGTGATTCCTGAGAAAGGAGAAACAGACGAGGTTAACCCAGTATCATCTGGAGGGGAGGGCCATCAGGTAGAGCCGGGCAGGCTCTCTGAGTTCACGAGAAGGTGCTGGGAGGACGAGGAAGTCAGTAGGGCTGGAGTTCTCTGGGCAGAGACCAGAGAGGCAAGAGCTCCACAGACAGAACTCAGAATCTGCAGAGGGCCCCCTCCCCTCAGCTTGCAGAATGCTGATCAGCATCTGCACGTGATGAAACTACCCAAGGCCAGGAAAAGAACCACCAGAAAGGATTACAGAAAACAGCTGCTTCAGCTCACATGGGACGAACCATCATTCGGGCAGAAAAACTGGAACCCTTGTCATTTATACCACATCAGCTGGGGGGAAGGGGGTGGAGGAGGGATGGAGAAGGAGTTTGCATTAGCAAATGCAAATTATTATATATAGGATGGATAAATATGATCCTACTGTATAGCACAGGGAGCTATATTAATATCCTGTAATAAAAACCATAGTGGAAAAGAGTATGAAAAAGAACATATGTGTGTGTATAACTGAATCACTCTACTGTAGAGCAGAAATTAACATGGCACTGTAAATCAACTATAGTTCAATAAGATAAATTTTAAACATATTATCAGTTTAAAGACTCATGTAGTACTGACATAGTAGTAAAAAAAACTTCAAAAGGGGATCTGCTTGGACCCAGTCAACAAAGCTAAAACAAAAGGATCCAATCCTTTTGAAGGAAATGAACGGCATTCCAGAACGAAGCTCAGAAATATATATAGTAACACATAATATCCAGATTCTAACAAGGTAAAATTCAAACCATTATTGTTATCCATTCAGGCAAAGAAACAGGAAAAGATGACTCAGTTACAGAGTGGAGGTGGGTGGGTGGGAAGGCATTTGCAGCTCTGATACTTAAGGAAGAAATAATATTAATTCTATACAAGCTCATCAATGAAATTCCAGATGAGGGAATGCTCATGTATTCATTCTGAGACCAGCATTCCTTGGATACCAAAACTAGACAGAAGTATTACAAGAAAGATGACTAACATCCTTAAGAATACAGATGTAAAAATCCTTAACAAAGTTGTAGAAAATTTGATCAAACAATACATTAAAAGGATAACATATCAAGTCCAAGTGGGGTTTATTCTAGAAATACAAGGTTGATTTAACGTTTGAAAATCAATCATATAATTCATATATTAACACGGCTACATGATCACCTCGATAATGCAGGAAAACTACTTGGCAAAATTCAACATCTGATAAAAACTGATATTCCTGATAAAAAAAAAAAANTGAGAAAGGAGAAACAGACGAGGTTAACCCAGTATCATCTGGAGGGGAGGGCCATCAGGTAGAGCCGGGCAGGCTCTCTGAGTTCACGAGAAGGTGCTGGGAGGACGAGGAAGTCAGTAGGGCTGGAGTTCTCTGGGCAGAGACCAGAGAGGCAAGAGCTCCACAGACAGAACTCAGAATCTGCAGAGGGCCCCCTCCCCTCAGCTTGCAGAATGCTGATCAGCATCTGCACGTGATGAAACTACCCAAGGCCAGGAAAAGAACCACCAGAAAGGATTACAGAAAACAGCTGCTTCAGCTCACATGGGACGAACCATCATTCGGGCAGAAAAACTGGAACCCTTGTCATTTATACCACATCAGCTGGGGGGAAGGGGGTGGAGGAGGGATGGAGAAGGAGTTTGCATTAGCAAATGCAAATTATTATATATAGGATGGATAAATATGATCCTACTGTATAGCACAGGGAGCTATATTAATATCCTGTAATAAAAACCATAGTGGAAAAGAGTATGAAAAAGAACATATGTGTGTGTATAACTGAATCACTCTACTGTAGAGCAGAAATTAACATGGCACTGTAAATCAACTATAGTTCAATAAGATAAATTTTAAACATATTATCAGTTTAAAGACTCATGTAGTACTGACATAGTAGTAAAAAAAACTTCAAAAGGGGATCTGCTTGGACCCAGTCAACAAAGCTAAAACAAAAGGATCCAATCCTTTTGAAGGAAATGAACGGCATTCCAGAACGAAGCTCAGAAATATATATAGTAACACATAATATCCAGATTCTAACAAGGTAAAATTCAAACCATTATTGTTATCCATTCAGGCAAAGAAACAGGAAAAGATGACTCAGTTACAGAGTGGAGGTGGGTGGGTGGGAAGGCATTTGCAGCTCTGATACTTAAGGAAGAAATAATATTAATTCTATACAAGCTCATCAATGAAATTCCAGATGAGGGAATGCTCATGTATTCATTCTGAGACCAGCATTCCTTGGATACCAAAACTAGACAGAAGTATTACAAGAAAGATGACTAACATCCTTAAGAATACAGATGTAAAAATCCTTAACAAAGTTGTAGAAAATTTGATCAAACAATACATTAAAAGGATAACATATCAAGTCCAAGTGGGGTTTATTCTAGAAATACAAGGTTGATTTAACGTTTGAAAATCAATCATATAATTCATATATTAACACGGCTACATGATCACCTCGATAATGCAGGAAAACTACTTGGCAAAATTCAACATCTGATAAAAACTGATATTCCTGATAAAAAAAAAAAACTGTTTACCAACTAGAAATAGAAGGAAATTTCCTTGGCCCGACAAATAGCATTTACAAACCACCTACAGCTAACGTCATACTTAGTGGCTAAAGACTGGAGTCTTTCTCTCTGAGATCAGAAACAAGGAAAAGATGTTCAATCTCATCACTTCTATTCAACATGGTACTAGAGGTCCTAACCAATGCAATTAGAGAGGGAAAAGAAAGAATCTTTTAGATTAGAAAGGAAGAAGGGAAACAGACAGGAGCAAAAATTATCTAAGAATATGAAGAAACTTTGGTATATATGTGTGTGTGTGTGCTAAAACTTTTCAACTTACATTTTAAACATGTACTGTTTCTTTTATATCCACTATACCTAATAAAACTGAATAAGTAAATTAATTTCCTAAATTGTTCAATTACGAAAAATAATATTATGTGTGTGTGTGTAGTTTTCAAAGAAATACTACTTTCATTTCTGATTTTCACAAGGCTCTTGGGGAGTTAGGAGGTGGAGTAGTGCTGTTTCCATTATTCAGAGGATGTCTGATTTCAGAGAGGCAAAGAATCTTGAAGTTCCCATGGTCAAGCAGTGGTAGACCCACAGTTAGAATCCAAGTTTTCTAATCACTGAAACAATCACAATACCTGCGCTGTTTAGAATACAAGTCTCAGGGGAAACATTGCTGTTGACTGGTTGGAGATTCCATTAGCCAAATTCAACCAATAAATCTCCAAGATCATTGATAATAGGTTTAGAATAAGATCAAAGTTACAAGTGATAGTTTGAGAGGATTTTCAATCACAAAATGCAAAGCACCTTACACTCCAGCCACCCTGATGAGTTATTGGATAGTTCATTGATCAATCGTGTTGGGTGATCACTGTAAATCTGGAAGCTGTAGGGCAGAGAACCTGTGTAATGGCACCCGAGTCACTCCCAATAAAAGAAGGAGTGCATAAAGGAAGGCTTTATGACTAACACACTCTCCTTGTGACTCTCAGATTCCTAGCGATGCTCTTGTTCTTAACTATGGATGCATTTTCTCTCCACATGTATTTCAGTTTTTCCTTTATCTAAAACATCTGATAGCCAGTGAAGGACAGAGATGGCCCCTCCAGTTCAAAGCTCTACACTGTATCTGTAAAAAGGTTTGAATACATATGGGAAACAGAAACTCCCAAGTCCTGCTTTATTGCTCCCCAGCTAGGTTTCTTGGACAAGACTTGCGCCTGAGCTCCAGCTTTCATGTTGCATCTAAAGAGGGCAGATTGTTACAGAGGAATATCTGAAAGTGACCCTGTTGCCCTTCCAATCAGTCTTTCTAGGAAATGAGGACTAAAGTAGGCAACCAATACAATCATTGCTTTTATTTTCAGTTTTCTACCGGAAACTGGTCTGTTCAACTTGTGAACTAGACAGACTATTTGTCCCTTGTCGGGGCCACCCCTTTCACCAACCCTTCTCACTTAGCCTAATGAGCCCCATTTCGCTGTCTGCCCCCTCCTCTCACTTTACTGGCTGTGCAAGACTCCTAGCTGCTTTTCAGTGCCTCCCTTGAACTTTAATCATTCAAGGACATTTCTATTTCCTCCAGTGCAGCGTAAGCACCTTGAAAGCAGTATTACATTTCACTCAACTGTCTCCAGTACTTCGGCCACCTGACGTGAAGCGCCAGCTCATTGGAAATGACCCTGATGCTGGGGAAGATTGAGGGCAGGAGGAGAAGGGGGAGACTGAGCCTGAGATAGTTGATGGTGTCACCGACTCAATGGACATGAGTTTGAGCAAACTCCGGGAGATAGCGAAGGACAGTGACGCCTGCGCGCTGCAGCCCAGAAGGTCACAAAAAGTCGGACATGACGTAGTGACTGAAAGGCAACTGGCTCATCATACAGACCTCTCTCCTGGCTAATTCATAACACTGAGCAGATATGAAGATGGGTAAGAGAAAAGAATGCAACAGATAAAATGCACAACTGTGTGTCCATAGCTTAGATTACAAAATGGCGCATTACCACCACCTTGGGGATCCCACCTGTGTCTCTCACCAGTCCCATCGTTGACACTGTTTAACTTAATCAATTTTAAAGTCACATAATATCTTAAAAACTTTGCTAAATGATGTAAGGAATTTGGAACACCATAGCTTTGCATACTCCTCTTTTGTAGTGCATTTTTTAATCTTGTTTTTTAAATCCTACAGAGTTGACTGATACTATTTTACACAGCCATCATTTGCATAGGTTTATCCCTCCTTGTGCTTCCTCTTACATCTCAGTTCAGTTCAGTCGCTCAGTCGTGTCCGACTCTTTGAGACTCCATGAATTGCAGTACGCCTCCCTGTCCATCACCAACGCCCGGAGTTCACTCAAACCCATGTCCATCGAGTCAGTGATGCCATCCAGCCATCTCATCCTCTGTTGTCCCCACCTCCTCCTGCTCCCAATCCCTCCCAGCATCAGAGTCTTTTTCAATGAGTCAAATCTTTGCATGAGGTGGCCAAAGTACCGGAGTTTCAGCTTTAGCATCATTCCTTCCAAAGAACACCCAGGTGATGAGTGCAATTGTGCGGTAGTTTGAGCATTCTTTGGCATTGCCTTTCTTTGGGATTGGAATGAAAACTGGCATTTTCCAGTCCTGTGGCTACTGCTGAGTTTTCCAAATTTGCTGGCATATTGAGTGCAGCACTTTCACAGCATCATCTTTCATCTCACATCTACATTTGAAGTCCCCTTCCTTTTCATGAAACACTGCCTTCAGAATTTCATTAACAAAAGTTACTGCTAGAAGGCACATCGCTGGTGGTCCAATGGTTAAGACTCCCAGCTTCCAAGGCTGGAGGTGTTGGTTCTATCCCTGATCAGGTAACTAAGATCCCACAGGCCTTGGGGTCATGGCAGAAAAAAAAAAAACAAACAGCTGGAAAAGTTTTTATTGATCTGAAAATTAGCTTATTTTACTTTCATTTCTGATAGATTTTCCTTTTCCTAAAAACACAATTTAAGTTGGAATCTGTTTTCTCTGTGTGTGTGCTAAGTCACTTCAGTCATGTCTGACTCTGCAACGCTATAGGCTGTAGCCCACCAGGCTCCTCTGTCCATGGGATTCTGCTTCTTCTGTGAGTCTATTTCTGTTTTGTAAACAAGTTCGTTTGTACCATTTTTAAAAGATTCTTATTAGGTTATCAATATCTTTTTTTATTTTGTAGCCCAACAGGATTTGTTGGTGTAAGTGGAAGAACTGGTCAGGGTCTCTTGTATCCAGACTGTTGGAATCACAAACTTTCTACTGTCTTTTCATTGTTATTGCACCAGTGATCATGTGTAAACATAGTCTCATGTACAACGATGGAAAAGATGTTACTTTGGGAAAATATGCTTCCTTTTCTTGTCGCCTTAGCAAAGTTCTTGAGAGAGAGGGAAAAACAACAGAATCAAAGAACCAAGGTCACCATGGAGACACAAAGGATTAAAAGCAGGCAAGTGGGAGGCGGGCTGTACTAACTCCTGAGCTGGAAGCAGTGAGCTCCCCTCAGCTGGATGGACTTCCGTGGTCAGTCAGGACAGGTGCATCTCAAGAGGCTTGGGAGGATAATGCTGGACACTAGCAAGGCTCTAAATTTAGATCTCTTTCCAGAAATGACACCCATTTAGATGGGGTTCTTAGACCCATCAGATACTGCTGATGAAAACTAATTGTTTGGAAACTCATTTTTCTAGGTGTCTGCATCAGAAACTTTATAACTCAACATGGATTATTAGATTTGTATTTCTGCCTGAAAATCCAACCAAATTAGAATGTTTTGTTTCCTGGTTCAAAGCTTGAACTTTGCTCTTTTCATTGAATGCCCCCAAATGGTAGATTAATATTAAATATTAACCAACTCTATATTGCTTACATTTAAAAGTGTAATTTGATAAGAGCTTTTCTCTAACCTCTGAATACACTTCAGCTGTGAATGAATTCCATGAATATGTGTTCTATTCAACAATTAGTAGAATCTGAAAGAAGTAATTTCTTCTCTGTCAAGGCATTTCCACTAGATTGTCAAATCTTATTGACTTGACTTCTGTATGTAATTTGTGGCTCCATGTAATTTGGGCCTTTGGGTCTCTTTTCATTTAATTTTAAAGTCTTCTGGGAATCACTTCTCTCTTGTCATGCATTACTTGAGAGTTATGCAGAACAATTTTCCATTTTGATGAATGAACCAGGTAGGGAAGACAGGAAGATTCCAATCTCTACTAAGCACTGTTCACACCTGGAGAAAAGAAAGAGAATATGTGTTTCTTTCTTGGCATTTTATAATTTTCCCCAAATGTATTAGTGGCAGTTTCTTAGCCATATTTAGTAATTTCTCATGAAAATCCAGTCAAAATATTTTGATCTTACCAGTAATCTTTCAATATTTGCTTTTCTTTTAATAAGCCCTTATGACTGTTTTGATAAGTGAAGATGAATGATTGTTCTGAGACAAATTCACTTTTATCTTTTTTTTTTTTTTTTTTCAGATTTAGGACATGAGTTTGAGCAAATTCCGAGAGATAATGAAGGACAGGGAAGCCTAGCCCAGTGCAGTCCATGGGGACACAAAAAGTCAGATATGACTTTGCAACTGAACAACACAACAAAACTGTGTAAATAAGTATATGAGGGACTTCTGTGATGTTCCAGTGGCTAAGGCTCCACACTCCCAACGCCAGGGGCCCAGATTCAGTCCCTGGTCAGAGAACTAGATCCCTCCCACATGCTGCAACCAAGAGTTCACATGCCGTAACAAAGGTGGAGCATATAAGATCCGGGGCAGCCAAATATTAAATATTTAAGTAAAATATTTAAAAATAATAATAAACATAAAAATAAAGTGCATTATATGATAGTCTTTCAGTTATAAATATAATAGTTAATATATTGTTTAACTTATTCCTAACTGATGATCAGAATTTTTACTGATAGTTTTTGATTCTACTTCTGAAGATCTGCAATAGAAAAGGGTTTGATCCTGAATTCGAGCTGATATAACAGGTCTCTGAAGTTAGCTCATAGAAATGTTTAGTGTTAGTCGCTTACCTGTGTCTGACTCTGTGATCCCATGAATTGTAGCCCACTAGGCTCCTCGGTCCACGGCACTCTCCAGGCAAGAACACTGGAGTGGGTTGCAATTCCCTACGCCAAGAGATCTTCCCAACCCGGAGGTCTTCCCAACCCAGAGATCGAACCAGGGTCTCCCGCATGGCAGGCAGGTTCTTTACCATCTGAACCACCCGGGAAGCTATAGAAACGTTTAGTACCCCTGTTATTTCACTAGGGGGAGCTGTTGGTCCTACATTACTCAATGAAGCAGCTGAGTCTCCTTTCTGATTAAGTGTTTGATCATGTCAAGCTCGGCACAATTATGAACAAACTCTCTAATCCTTCAGACAGGCAGTAAAGAAGCTCCGAGAAAGCAGCTGATAAACTCAATCAGATACCTTGGAAACTTCTAAAGCATGTTCAGCTGGCTTCAGGCCCATCATCAAATACTAACTTCTCTAATACAAAAGGTAAAAATTATAAAAATTCCATACAAGAAACTCATTAAAGTTGAAAGACATGGTAGGTCGAAAGGGACATCGTAAATGGCCTCAAAATTGCTTATTAAAGAAAGAATGGCCATGAAAAAGTTGTCAATTAACCAGGTTTTTCTTTTTTTTCTCCTATTCAAATAAAGAATATGGATATTCCTAACCCTTACAGCTTGAGGATGTGAAAGAGTTCCCGTGCTTACCTAGATCTGAATTTCCCGTGGCTTGCTAGACCATTCTGTCCCTTCGGAATCTTAGTTCTGGCTTCTTCTGGGGTCCCAGTGGGTACAGAAGCGGGGAGCAAACACCCCCCCACCCCTTACCCCCTGGCACAGCACAGGGCCTTCACTCCCAGGATGTCACTCCAATACTTTGGCCATGTGATGCAAAGAACTGACTCATTGGAAAAGTCCCTGATGTTGGGAAAGACTGCGGGCAGGAGGAGAAGGGGGTGAAAGAGGATGAGATGGTTGGATGGCATCATTGATTCCAGCGACATGAGTTTGATCAGACTCCAGGAGGTAGTGGAGGACAGGAAGCCTGGCGTGATGCAGTCCATGGGGTCTCAAAAAGTCAGAGATGACTGAGCAACTGAACAACAAAACAGCGGCTTTACAGTGTTGTGTTAGTTTCAGGTGTAGAGCAAAGTGAATCAGTTATACATATACACATGTCCACTTTTTGGGAAGATTCTTTCCCCATACACTGCTATATATAAAGTAACAAATAAGGACCTACCGTACAGCAGGGAGAACTCTTACTTCTCTTTTCCTCTTTCCTTTCCGTTATCAAATTCCAGCTCCTCAGAAATATCACCCAGATAATCTGCTGATAAGCAGACCAAGTTGTGTTTCTTCTTATTGTGGTGGCGAGCAAGGCAGGGCCTGGGTCGGGAGGGTCGGAGAATCAGAGGGAAGAGGCCAAAGCCGGGATCCTCACTGAGATTCTGACGTCTGGTTAAGGTGGGTTTTCATGTGAAGGAGTCTTGATGAAGGTCGGGTGAGCGCGCCAGCCTCAGCATTAGGACAGTTCGACACAGCAGGCAAAGATTCAGAGGCAGGGGTCGAAAGTGACTCGGGGTGTTAATTATCTGCAATGTTCCCTGTTGAGAAGCCGATGGTCTTTCAGGAAGACATGGGAAGACCAAGGAATCTTTAGCTTTCTGAGCAGGTGTTTCCTGGAATAGTAAACACACGCAGGAGAACAGTGGAGTCACATCGATGCAGACAGAACAGGGGAGTCACATCAATGCAATGAGCTGGGTGGGAGGAGACAGATCCTCCTGAGACAGTTTGGGTCCCAAGCCCCCAAACTGAGACAGCGTGGGTCCCAATCTCGGAAGAGTCTGGCGTGGAAGAGCCTGGTTCCTACAGGTGTGTGGTCCCCAGCGCCCACTCTGCACTTATTCCACAGGCATCTGGGGCTGTTTACGCAGTCTCTGTGCCCGGAAGATAACTCAGCCTTGCATTTAACGGTATCAGAGTGTCTCCTGAACGCTCAGAGAACCTGAGCATTCCTGGAGTTGAAGGTCACATGAGGGAGGCTGGGGTGAGGAGCAGGGGTTTCTAGAAGCTCTGGGAAACAGCAGACTAGTGGGAAGGTGCATGCATGCTAAGTCACTTCAGTCATGTCTCTTTGTGACCCTGTGGACTATACCCCGCCAGGCTCCTCTGTCCATGGGATTCTCCAGGCAAGAATACTGGAGGGGGTTGCCATTCCCTTTTCCGGGGGATCTTCCTGACCCAGGAATCAAGCCCACCTCTCTTATATCTCCTGCAGGTTCAATCTGCAGGAAAACCTGTCTCACAAGCAGGTTCCTTACCCCTAGTGCCACTTGGGAAGCCCAGTGTGCAGATACTGAGTCCTGAGTACACACCAGCCCTCCTTACGCGAACTCAGGAAGAACTCTGCTTTATCCTTGGGGAGAAAGCCTAGGAGAAACACCCAGAAGGAACCAGAAAGAAGCCTCCTCATTTCCTCTCTCAGGGAACCTCGAGGAGCAAAGAAAGGAATAGCTGCTCTCCACCCACTACCATCCCTGGGGGGAGAAAGTTCTAGAAAAGCACTGACAGTGGAATCAGTGGTATAGTCTCCAAGTTGGCACAGCTTTGGTGGCAGTTCCAGATGAGAATCCAGGGTGGTCTTCCCAGGAGGCCCTGGTGGGAGAGTGCTGAGGGGTGTGCATGGACCCAGGGTGCAGAGCAAGGAGGCCTCCCCCAAGAGGGTCTGGAAGAGCAGGTGCCCAGGAGCCATGCAAGTGAAGAGGGTTCCAGGCTTCATGGTAGGGTGAGGCTGAAGACCCCAGGGTCCTTGGGGAGTCCCAACCCCAGGCTCAGGGATGCAAGCTCTGTGGTCCTCAGACAGTTCTGGCAACCCAGGGACCCACCTGCCCCCCCAGTGGCAGCATCCATCAAGAACCAGCCAGAGGCCAGAGATTCCCCCAGCAACACGTCCCCTGAACCCACATTAGCTTGACTTTGCCTGGATCAAGTCCCCAAAATGCTCACAGCCTCCCCAATCCCACTTGACCTTAAAGAACATTCTGGAAAAGACAAGTTGGAGTGAAAAGACAGGATGCTCTTGAGCCATTGCAGGTAAATCATCTCAAGTGCGTGAGGCAGATATGTCATTTAGGACCACGTGACGACAGTGCAGGCCCCTCTCAGGCCTCCTGGGGACCACAGTGAGGAACCTGCAGGCTCATTGCATCTCCAGGGGAGTCTCCTCTGCGAGAAGGGCCCAAGTGTAAAGGGAAACAGAGGAAAAGATGAATATTTCCTCCCAGGGAAGCTTCTACTCATTAAACTTCAGGTCTGGTCTCTGTTTAGAGGAAGTTTTAACTTTCTTTGAAAAATAAAATAAATAGTAAGTAGCCACATAGTAATAAATTAAAGCTTGCTTATAAAGCCCTCACCATCAAAAATCAGATTTGGAGCAGGTTAAAAACATTTATCTTCAAACATTGAAATGATATGTGCAAGATAAGTCTCTATGGACATTTAAATACTGATTGTTGCTTTCTTTTTTATAGTCTTTCTGATCTTTTGTCACTCAGCAGCTTATTGCTGTAGTTTTTGTTCTTGTTTTTTGCTTTATGGTATAGTTTAAAAAAATTTTTTTTTTCTAAAACTACTCTGGGGTAGCATGTACAGAATATCTCATAAGGGTTTTGGAGCACAGTCTTGGGCAAAATAAAGTCATTGCAGGTTAATTAAGAAATTTAGAAAATTTTCCATGGACTTCTCTCTGCCCTGAGAGGAAGGGTTATAATTAAGATAGATTCAGTGTCATTAGGATCATTTGAGATGCCAGCTCTTGAAAAACTGATGATAATAAAGTCAGTAGGGAGAAAACACTCTGTGTGTTTAACTCATTTATGGAATGAACTGACCTTGATTGGAACAAGGAAAAGGGAACTTTTTTGCTCTGTCCACTCTGTCTTCACACATGCATGGTTGATCCCTATTTCCAAGGTCTGGGTATGGCCCTAAGCTGATCCTATCACTTTCAAGGATTAGAACCATCTCATATTCAGACCTTGAATATGAGAAGGTCAAGGTCAAGACCCTTGTAACTCACAATTAAGTCTGTTATTCAAGTCGAAGCCTCCCACAGTTCAGGCCTGGTTCTTTGGGAACTCAGGGGGCAGGGCCCAGAGGCAGGATGGAGCCAGGAAGGAGGAAAGGCTGCTCTGTGAAGCTCTCCCTCCTGGCCTGCGTGGGAGGAGGGTCCCAGGAGGAAGGCTAGTGCGATGACTGCTCCCATGGGTCCTTTGGGCTCAGACACACCCAACCTGGGACGACTGAGGCTGAAGGGACAGATGGACCTTGAATCCAGCCCAGGCAGCAAGGACAGGAGAATGGGGGAGGGGTGAGGCCAGGGCGAGCCTTCCAGGCCAGGCTCTGGGGGCCAGTAGGCGCAGCAAGGACCTTGTAGTCACTTCCTAGGACAGCTGTCACAAAGCACCAGACCCTTGGGGTTGGGCTGGGAGGGCTTAAAACAACAGAAAGGTACTGCCCCTCAGACCTGGAGGCCGGAAGTCCAAAACCAAGGTGGCCCCAGGGCACCTGTGTGTGCAGGGTCCCCTTCCTCGTCTCCTGCAACTTCCAGTGTTTTGGGGACAGTCTCTGGTGTCCACCCCTGGGCTCAAGGCTGCGGGGCTCCAGGTGCTGCCCCTGTCATCACATTCCTGTGTCCCTCCTCTTCCGAGAATGTTGGAATCCATTTTTCCTTAAGCAATTACATCTGCAGTGTCCTTCTTCCAAACCAGGTCACATTCAAAGGGACTGGGGTCAAGACTTCATATCTTTCTTGGGAGGAGACACAGTTCACCCCACAAGAGACCTGGAAAGCCCTTGCCGGCTCCTCATAGCTTAGTGTTTAGGTGGAAATGTCAGAGGGGACCCTCTTGGTCCGTCCTGCACTTGGTTTCCACCTTACAATCAGCCAACTCCCACTGACTGTGCACGCAAGCTTCCAGAACTTCTTGTCGGGTGCATGCAATGGCCTCTGTGGGCCTCCCCAGGCCTTCCCACAGCTCCATTGAGAGAATTCTTATGCTTCAAGCTCAGCAACGCTTCCTCTGCTGGGCCTTCCTTCAGCCTTCCACCCTCCACATTTTCTTCCAGCACTCACAATGGGAGCCTGGTAACTAGCTGTCATCCATGTCAATCATCCCCTCTGGGTTCGGGGCCCCTGATGTGATAGGATTGTTGGGACTAGTGGCTGAGTTCTCCACTAGATGCCCCTGCACCCAACCCATTAGTCCCTAGCCTGCTCACGCTTGCGCTCAGTCGCTCCAGCCACGTCCTGGACCGTAGCCCGCCAGGCTCCTCTGCCCATGGGGACTCTCCAGGTAAGAACACTGGAGTGGGCAGCCACGCCCTCCTCCAGCGGATCTTCCCAACCCAGGGACTGAACCTGCGTCTCTTGTGTCTCCTGCATCTGCAGGGGGGCTCTTTAGCACTGAGCCACTGGGAATGGAGTAAAATGCTGCATTTGCCAACTGGTCAACGTTTATCGGAAGGGAGACTTGAGATGCCAGGTGGCCTCCCTCCCACGGGGCACAGGGAAGTTGAGCCTTGGTTCTGTCTGTGTGGCTTCCAGAGTCAGACCAGGCGTCAGCAGGGGGGCCTGGCAGGTGGCTGATGAAGGGTGTGGGTGCCCAGAACGGGAGTTCAGGGACTGTGCCTATTTCGGGGCAGCACTGGGGTTCTGAGGAAAGAGGCGGATGGGAGGGAAGGGAGAGAAGGAGATTCTAGGCGTGTGCTGCTGGAGGGGGCGACAGCTCTGCAGTCTGGGAACCCTCGGGAGCGACTGAAGGTGGGGCTGTGTTTGGCAGTGGACTGTGTTCTCAGAGTGCTCCGCAGTGTCAGGAGACAGCGCTGCTTGTTTAGTGACAGTCAGACTGCTGTTGTTCAGTTGCCCAGCTGTGTTCGACTCCTCGTGACTCCGCGGACCGCAGCACACCAGGCCTCTCTGTCCCTCACCGTCTCCCGGAGTTTGCCCAAGTTCATGTCCATTGCATCGGCGATGCCATCCAGCTGTCTCATCCTCTGATGCCTTCTTCTTCTTCAAGAGAAATGAAATGGCACACTCACGCCGTGATCTTGTCCAGGGATTCACACGTGTTACATTTGAACTGACGCTTGCTTTTGAACTGTGGTGCTGGAGAAGACTCTTGAGAGTCCCCTGGACTGCAAGGAGATGAAACCAATCAATTTTACAGGAAATCCACCCTGAATATTCATTGGAAAGAATGATGCTGAAGCTGAAGCTCCAATACTTTGGCCACCTGATGTGAAGAGCTGACTCACCGGAAAAGACCCTGATGCTGGGAAAGACTGAATGCAGGAGGAGAAGGGGACGACAGAGGATGAGATGGCTGGATGGCGTCACTGACTCAATGGACATGAGTCTGAGCAAAGCTGAGAGATAGTGGAGGACAGAAGAGTCTGCCTGCTGTACCCCATGGTGCTGCTGCTGCTGCTGCCAAGTCGCTTCAGTTGAGACACCCACTCTGTGAGACCCCATAGACGGCAGCCCACCAGGCTCTCCCATCCCTGGGATTCTCCAGGCAAGAACACTGGACTGGGCTGCCATTTCCTTCTCCAGCTCTAGCCCATGGAGTCCCAAAACGTCAGACACAGCTTAGCAAACGGACCACAGCAACAACATGTGAAGAACATTTGAAAGCCAGCTTAGTGTGTGGGCTTTTTCCTGCTAAATGGATATGCCGCGCCATCTAGTGGCGCCCTGGACAAACTGCCCGTGGTCTGGACGAGGTTCTCTTTTCCTCCAAACTCTTGTACTCTGTGTGCGCGTGTGTCCAGCATAATTGATGTCAGATTAGGATAAAACTCTAATGAGAAAAGACTTTTCAGTGGCCATGATGCCTTTCATTAAAAAAACCGTTGGGAGGAGAGAAGGGAGGAAACAGGGATCTTTGGCATGAACAACACTTTATCAATGAATAAATACTCAATGTCCATCATATACCAGACCCTGGGCTGTGGTGGGGTCGCAGCACAACGTGCCCTCCTGAGAAATGCATAGTCATGTGTGCACATCCTCACATTTCCGAGGATCTGTTTCACACGTGTGCATACTCAGAAATTATATAGAGAGAATCCTGAGTCTATACAATTTTCTAGAACACTCAGAAGTCTGTGTTCTTTGATATACAGGAGCTTCCTCCCTTTCAGTTTTTCATTTTTGAGTATTAGTGAGTGTTTTCTGAGCCGCCCCGACGGCAGGCTCACTTCAGTCCCCGCCTCTCTCCTCATCTGCCAGTGCTCCCTTGCAGCTGTCCTCAGCCCATGTCCCTGGAGACTTGTGACTTTTTAAAATGGATTATTATTTTATCTTTTAGTTAATTTTTATTGGATTATAGTTGCTTTACAGTGTTGCATTAGTTTTGAGTGTACAGCAAAAATGAATCAGCCATACATACACATATATATCCCCTCCCTTCTGGATTTCCTTCCCATTTAGGTCCCCAGAGTGCATGAAGTAGAGTTTTTATGTTTTATGCTTGCTTTCAAAATGTGAGGAATCCCGTTAGGATTTTTCCATCAATTGAAATAAATAAGCCATACCAGCAGAAGGACATATACATATAAATGAAATAGATAACCTATCGTTGGGCCTATTTTAGAAGTGAAAATAAAACGACTAAACTTATTATTGGAGAAGGCCTTGTGTTTTTGTTTCATTTTGCTCCCTCATTTAACTTAAATATGCACAATATTTAATATAACATTCCAGATAATAAAGTAGGGAGCTTGTCAGGAGTCAGCCCCATTATGTCACTTAATATTTGGTCCCCTGTAGACATTCCTAGAGAGATGCAGGGTGCTTCATGGATTGGAAGACTTAACTTTATTAATGTTGATTCTCCTATAGTTTCTCTAGAAAAAGACTGCTCCATGTCAGTCAGTGTTTGAGGAGCTTTGTGGAGTGAGGAAAAGAGAGGTGTTCACTTTTTCCGTAAATCTTAAAGTGTTCTAAAAATGCAAACCTTTTCATTTAAAAAGTAACTCTTCAGAAAGTGAAAAGACAAGCATATACTGGTAGAAAATGCTTTTAAAGCATATCTGCTGAAGAACTGACATCCAGAGTACATAAAGCACTTTTACAATTTAGTATTAAGAAGATACCCTGAATTTAAAAAAAAAAAAAAAAACACAAATGATTTGAACAGACATGTCACCAAAGAAGATATATAAATGGAAAATGAGTGCATGAAAAGCTGTTGGTTGCATCATATCATGCGTCGTCATTGGCAAATGCAAATTCAACTACTTTGAGTCCCACCGCTGGAATCACCGGTATTAAAAAGTAAGAATACTGAATGTAAGCGAGGATGTGGAGCAACCGGAAATGTTGGAAATCAGAATTGTTGATGGGAATGCCGCCTTGGAAGCACTTTTTCAGCTTCTCAAGTTGTTCTCACATGCCTGCCTGTCACTCAGCAATCCCACTCCTGATAGTTATTGGAGAAATGGCGATACATATCCACGTAAAGATTTGTACTTGAATGTTCACAACAGCTTTGCGTGTGGGAGCCAAAAATCTGTCAGCTATCCGAACTGACGAGTGAATCTTACTATAGGCCGGTGGAGGGATCACTCGGCCACATGAGCCAAAAGCCACTGAGTCACGAAGCGTCGTGGAAGGGTCTCAGGGCATTAGCTTAAATGAAAGAAGATACACAGGCCTCAGACTGTACAATTCCACACATGTGATGACTTCACAAAAGCCCGTTCAGATTAACATAGAGCAGAGCAGTTGTTTCTGGAAGGTAGGGAATGAGCTGATTGCACAAAGACAGTACGGAATTTTGGGGGGCAGTGAAGGGAATGTACATTGTGAATGTGGTGGTTATAGGGCTGTTTAAATTTGTCAGTCTTATCAAATTGCATACTTAAAATTGCTGGATTTTATTTCAGAGGTATAGAGGTATACCTCAGTAATGCTGATTAAGAAAAGAACTGAGTCTTGAGCCTTATCTAAGCCAGCCCCTGGAGAACAGAATAGAATTCCCTAATGGATCTAGATTTATCAAGATTCATGCCCATGATGGAGACGAGCCCACCTTCCCTCAAACACAGACCATCTGAAACCCAGATTAACTGGGGGTTTGTTAGCAAGAACGAAGGTGGAGTTACAGCCAGGTTTGTCTTCTACCTAAGGTCAGATGTACAGGCTTCAGAGAACACTAACATCCTTATTTAAACTAATCATATATAATCATCTTGTATTTAACATCCAGCCTTTAGTGAATAGGTCATTACCTGTAGAACCATCCCTAGAGAGGCAAAGTGTGTAGATGTTGAAGGTTAGTGGCTCATTCATGTCCAGCTCTTTGTGAGCCCATGGACTGCAGCCTGCCAAGCTCCTCTATCAGTTGAATTCTCCAGGCAAGAATGGATGTTACTGAGCAACAGTTATTCAATGAAAAGACACATTTTGAGAAAATCTTCCAGCTCCTTGAGCTGGCACTTTAGGAAAGAGTGGATAAAGCTCGCCTTGAGTGAGCTGTGACATTGTGACCAGCACACGTGGTGTGGGACCTTCCTGAAACTTCTTTTCTTTCCTTTGTTTGGGTTATTTTGCTTTCAGTCCTTGGCTGTTTGGCCTGTCCTGTTGGCTTTGAAGGGAGGACACTTTTGGCCAAACTCTCAGAGAGGAAAGACATAGGCTGCTTTGTGCCTGAAAACGCTACATATGTTTTGTTCCCTTTTCTGATGTCTGTGCTGAAATTTAAGAAGCCGGCCTACACCAATGGTTCTCATTAAAACTGACCTGCACGGGTCCTTGCTTCTATCCAGATTTGAGGAACAAAGCTCTTTTTGGGTGAGTATGGGACTGCGCATAACTGACATTCTCTGTGGGTGATGAGCTCCTGGTCATTGTCAAATAATCTGGGCATCAACTGACTGAGCTCTAACCCAGGCTCAGCTGAAACATCTGATTTGTAAGAAAGACAATCTGGTAGAAAAATAATCTGTGCCGCCTTCTACATTCTTCAGGTCCTAAATACCTTTGGAATGTAAGTAATCAAAAACCAAACAAACATTATCTGAAGAGTCCCTTTTCTTCCTAAAAGCCCTCCCCAAGTGACTGATGTAAAGCTGGACACTCAAGCAGGTAATCGGAAGAATCTCTTTGGTTAGCCTGGTCACTTGGGAAAATGTAGTGAAAAATATTGTCTGTTATGCTGGGAATTTACACATAATAAATCCATCCTTGAATGTATTTACACTTAAATGTGTCTCTTTGCAGATAAATATCCAGGGTTCATTTTGTGAGAAAATGAAAACCATGTAGCCCGGGGCATTTTTTTTCCTCAGTTATTAGGAAACCTGAAGTTAATCCTCTGAAGAGTTGTAATGATGAGTCCGGCTTAGGCACCTATTAAGAGCTGATGTGTTTGTTTTTGTTTGAACCATCTGGCACATGCCCAGCCTTGGAGACCCGGGAATAACCAGACTCTGGTCCCTTCTCCCACTTAAGGCCTTTCTGGTCCCGGGTGAAGACCCCACTGCACACTCGAAATACTCCATCCCAGGGTTGACTTGGAGAACGTCTGGACTGAAAGGGAAAGAACCTTCTCATCCTAATAGGAAATAGTTTCCTAGGAGACCCCCATGCTGCTGTGATAAGAGGCTTCTCTGTTCACAGCCTCCTCCATCTACCCTGCTGCCTTTCAGAGAGTGACGCTGGCTATGCCTTGATCTTGCTTCCCTCTGCCACACCTGACCTCACCACCCAGCTCTGTCTCTCCTGTTCCCCATTTCATTCTACATGCTCAACTGGGGTCCCTATACCATCCGTACACCACACCAGTGTTCTTGTTATGTGTCTCATGTCATAGGAGAATCCACCAGAATGTCTCTGTGGTTGTCATTAGCAACTTTTCTCCAGTTATTTCTGGTTCTCCTGCACTTAGAGGCACAGGGGAAGATTCCACTGAGGCCCATATGACCCAGTGACCTAAGCCCTGGCCTGCGACTTAGCTCTTTTGCAGCCTCCATGATTGTGGAAGGAGGTGTTGAAATAAGGCCTCCATCAGCTTGGACCCCTGAGTTACGAGAGGGAACAGCCCACTGCCAGCCCACCATCATCAGTCAGGAAGGATACCTTGGTCGTTTTCTCCTCTCAGGTTCAGGATTGATGTATTGTTACTACCATACAACCTGGCATATCCTGACGATATGGCTTTCCCTGTGTTTGTCAATTTTTCTGTTTCACAGTATTGCATAAACTTTTCACATCCGGTATTTTCCTGGAGCATTCAGGACATGGTTTGTATTCTTTTTTTCCCCCCATTTTTTTGCCTTATTATCCATCGTTATTTTTACTGACTACAACAGCCAAGTCTAAGAACTTCAGCATCCTCAACTCCCAGTTTCACCCTCCTTACTTCTAGAACTTTTTTCTTTGTGTTAATCAGCATGCAACAGGCTCATGTCCTGGAATTCATTATTCTAAGAAATATACACTGGGACTGAAATTACACAATGAAACCTATCTTCTACATTCCAAACTCCTGACCCCTCTGCCTGGATCCATCTGGGTTAAGCCGCCCAGGCATTTTGTGCCTGTTTCCTCACTGGAAGATAAACTAACAGCCGTGCCTGATGGGGTTATTGTGGGGATTAAATGAGATCGTGCACAAAAGCCCTTGGGTCAGTGGCTGGCCCACTGCGAACTCAGTAATGCCGTCGGCTCTGATCATGGTTGTTACTACTATGTGCTGTCGGCAAGTGCTCTCTGCCACATTAGATTCGCTCTTTATCCCTGTTACTTTGGGTATGCTGTTCTCATTCTAATCTTATTTATTCTAAGTGTGTTAATTTCTAAGTCACCGTATCTATTAACATCCTAGGACCGTACTGATCTCCTGTGGGTTAGCTTCATGCATCTCGACCACGGCACCCCCAAACCACTATTTCCTTACCCTGGAGTTGATGGCAGACTTGAGAACACCCTCAGCAAAGACCAACAGGGAAAGGGTCCCACTGAGCTGACCAAACCACACAATTGTCCGGAGGAAAAATACATGGTTATTGCCCTAAGCCATTATGTTGGAGGGTGATTTGTGGCCATAGCAAAAACAAACTGATATACATTTTAAAAACTGAAGGCAGGAGAAGGGGACGACAGAGGATGAGATGGTTGGATGGCATTATGACTCAATGGACATGAGTTTGAGCAAACTCCGGGAGATGGTGAAGGACAGGGAAGCCTGACCTATCACAAAAAGTCGGACACGACTTTAAGACTGAACAAAAGCATGCATTTTAGCTGTGTGACTTGGAGCAAGCTGGCTAACCTCTCTGAGCCTCTTATTGTTTTACCCTTGAACTGGACATAATACTGACTTTGCACGTGAGGGTTAAGCAGCAGGCGCCGTAAACGTTCAGTAAAGTGGGTGTCACTCATCTTCCCTACAGCTTCCTGGACCACTCACCAAAGCCACTAGTTCATCCTCAGTCTTCACTTCTTCCTCGAATCTCCTTTCTCCCAGCTCTCGCCTCCCATGGATGAATTCTGCACCTTCTCTCCACGGAAATCTTCGGCCACCTGCCAGGAGCTCTGCTTTGCCTTGTTCTCACCTGAGCTCCTCATGATCTTTCTCTCTGAGCATCCCACTTCCTGAGTTTGCTTCTGTTCATGGTGTCACCATCACACAGAGAGAACGGAACTCTGTCTCAAATTTCCAGCTGTGTTTCTAACATCTCCCTCAGACTATCTCGTAACATCACAATTACAACAAACAACTGGACTTGTGACTTCCTCTCCCAGTGGCTCACCTTCCCATCTAACCAAATTTTTTTTTTGTATTTTCAGAAAGAAAAATTTAAATCTCCAATTTCCTTGATCATCTGTATCCAATTAGTTACTCAGTCATGTTCCTTCTTTTGAAATCTCGTTTCATCCTCTTTCTTCTGCATTCCCACTGCCCTCCTCTCTGCTCTATCCTCCCCACCTCGCCCCCCACCTTTTCCCTCAACTCAGTCACTTGTCTTCCATTTCTCTTGATTCTTCTCTTTCTGTTTACTGCAAGAAGATAGATTTTCCTAAGTAGGACTTTACTCTTGTTTCTCTGATTAAGAATCTATAATTCCTTCTCATCACTTCTGCTTCAAGATCAAATTCCTCACCTGGGTTTCTTCCTACACACTGTGGACTCAGTGCAGCAACCAAACTGACTTTCCACTTCTCTCCAAGTGTTCTGAGCTAGCATCTCAGGCACAGATGGGGAGGCAAAGATTAAAACGCTGATGCTCTATTTGAGAGGTGAAATCCATGGCAACAGAGAAGAGGAGAATGCAGAGAGAAGGGGGAGATGTGACATAGAAGAGTAAGGCATGAAATGCTGATTCTGCTCTGGATGAACCAGCGGAGCTCACGGGGGTCAGGTGTGGGGCTTGGAAGGCATCTGAATGCCAGGCTTATCCGAGCAGAGAAGAGGACCCCGGGGCCTCCTCAGGGACTGGTAGAGAGAAGCAGGAGAAATTCTCCATCTCGCTCATTTGTCTTCTGTTTCTCATCAGTCAGAACTCCTAAGAAAAAGGTCCATGCCTCTTCCACCAGAACCTTGGGCACAGGATGTAAGCTCAGCTGATGACTGGTTCCCCAGGTTTTGGAAGATGAGCTGGTGAAACAAAGATGGAGAGAGCAGCTGAAGATCAGACACCGCTTGTGCTGCAGTTGGTGTCAGCTGTTCTGTCCAGGTCTGTGGTCTTGACCTCGGGCCTGTGGCCAAGCATCTGGAGTTCTCTAGGTTCCCACAAGTTCTCTAAGTTCTCCTAAGTCCTCCAAGACTTGTCCTCCAGGTTCCTATGGATTCTGTGACCCCCACTCTTCCCACCCCACAAGTATTTCCCCAATTACCTTGCCCTCTTTAAGGTGGCCAGAGTCAGCTAGCATTGCTTGTAACTGAGAGCTCTTTTAGCCCTAGTTGCTCACATTGCCTTTTGCCACCTGGGGATGTTTAGAAAACTTTGAGATGATTTATATGACATGTCAGAATAATGCAGCAACTGCACCAGTATTATTACATAGTGTTGAATGCATCAACGTCATTGTCGTCTTCAACAAGTATTTGTTTAATTTCAGACACTGTGACAAGTGTTAAGACAAAATAAAACAAGAAGGGCAAGAATTTGTTGTTTAATGTGAAAAATAAGTTAATAAAATTCACAGATGCGTTAAAATGGAGATTGGATTACAAGGTATGTTGGTGGCACAAAGGAGCAAGCAGTCTGCGAGCATTGAAGCAATCACAGAAGGCTACCTGCAGGAGGGGATGTTTGAGTTAGGTCTTGAAGGATGGCTAGGAGTTCAATGAGAGGAAAAAGAAAGAGATGATGGGCATCCTAGCTGGAGGGAAATGCAGCTAAGCCCTGAAAAGATGGGATCAGTCAGTGGGATGTGAACAGTTTCCAGCAGGTCCTGAGATGGCTGGGAAATTCTGAAGGTCAACTTTGATGACTGTGGGCAAGGGTTGAAGAGATCCTGGTCAGTGTAGTTCTCCAGTCTTGTTCAGCGGCCATGACGCAGTCCTAGAACAGAAATTGAAGCAGAACCCCTGGGAACACAGATGTAATGTCTCCATTCAAGGTTCTTTAACACCTGGTAGCTGTTATTACTTTTGCTGTCATTATAGGTAGTAATTATGTTTAGTGGTCTATTTTGTTTTCCAGATTTTACAGAGAAGAAACACCGAGGCTCGGAGAAGGTAAGTAATCTGTCCCAGAGTCAAATAGCTCATGTTGTCCAGGAACACAATTCTAATTTTAGATCTTCTGACTGTCCAGTATACGGCATTGAATTAACTACTACAATGACCAGAATTAACTACTTCCTGAATCCTATAAAGGATATTTTAATGGAAGGATACTGTCAGTTTTACCACAAATCCTATTTCTTAGTAACGGCATCTTCCTAAGATTTGAAGATTGTCTCTGCCGCCAGATCACTGCAAGGTGTCTAAGTCGTTTGACTATCCACTGGCTTCCTGATGAAAGGTACGTAGGGTTTGTATCAAAAAAGCAAAGATGAGGATCTGGGAGTAAACAAGGAGAAAAGAAAGGCTCTGGGAATGAAAAGTGCAGAATATTGAAGAATATCTGTCTCCACAAAAGAATTTAATAAAACCAGAAGGAAGCAACATAAGAGTGATCGTTTATAAGCATCTTCTCCCAAACTAAGGCAGATGAAAATGACACATGACAAGTATCTTCATAAACACCGTTTCCTAATGAAAATTATTACATACAGGATCAAAACCTTACTGTACAGGACAGGGAGCAATACTCAATATCCTGTGATAAAACATAAGGGAAAAGAATATGAAAAAGAATATTTTTACATGTATAAGTGAGCCACCGTGCTGTAGAGCAGAAATTAACACAACATTGCAAATCAGCTATACTTCAATAAAACAAATTTTAAAAGAAACGGACATCTGTTTCCTAATTTTCAGATAATTTGTGTCCAGCTTTACCAAGTCACGTGTGCTGCTAACCTTGATTTCCAAATCTAACTTTCCTGTTGGAGGCTTTGTTGTTACAAATATCCAGCAGGCAGAGACACCCTGCAGAGTCTGGGGGACAAATGTTGTTTACATGTCCTTGTGAACAGCTGTCTCCCAGACACCCCCTGACACCAATTTGGCCTCCTCTTCCTCTGTGAGAGAAAAAAGATACTTGCAAAGTTCTCTAATGACCAATTCTCTGCCAAAGTTTTTGAAAAACAGATTCTCTTTGGGTTTTGCTGTACTGGTCACTATTTTCCATTAACCTGTTTCTACTACTTGGTTTTCAGGAAGATATTTTCTTCTAGCTTGCCTTTCCCCTCGGAGTCATCTCTGTGTCTTCCATGTAAATAAGAAGATAAATAATGGTTTATCTCTTCACGTGTGTCCAACGGCCTTTTTGCTGACAAACTGGCCCATCTTCATGACAACAGCTGTGCAACATTGCTTCCTAATCTTCTGACGATGGTGATGAACACAGTCATTGAAGAAAATAATTATTGGATACTTACTTGATACCGGCCACTACGCTAAGAACCTTGCTTCTCATCTTTTGATGTAGGTCTCCTATGTGTCCCCATTTTACAGATGAGGAAGACAAAGGTCAAGAAATTTAAATAATTTCCCAAAGCTCACTCAGTCAAGTAAATGTGGGAACTGGAATTTGTTCCTGTATTTTTTTTTTAACCATGATTTTTGGTGTATGAGATTGCTGTGAAAGTCTATTGAAATGCAATTTTTAAGTCATGCTTTGAAAACTCAGATTTGCAAATTTGAAACACTGTAAGTGTTTTAAGAAACCATTAAAGCACTATCTTCCAGAAGTTTGCCCAAACTCGCGTCCATTGAGCCAGTGATGCTATCCAACCATCTCATCCTCTGTTGTCCCCTTCTCATTTTGCCTTCAATCTTTCCCAGCATCAGGGTCTTTTTTAGTGAGTCAGCCCTTCGCATCAGGTGGCCAAAGATTTGGAGCCCCTAGAAAGTATTCCAGCTTCTCAAAGCCTCTCGAATTCCTGGGCTCATGGTCCCATTCCCCTGTCTTTCAAAGTCGTCTTTGGCAGAGTGGGTTTCTGTCTCACTGAATTTCTCTGACTCCCTTGTGCCCGCTATTTCACTCACAAGGACTTCTGGGACTACTCTGGGCTCAGCCAGAAAAATTGACAAAAATTGTCTCATCTCAAGATCTTTATTTATACAGAGAAAAGCATGGATCCTAAATCTGTATAACAGAATGAATTTTGGTAGAGGTTTGTAGCCATAAAACCAACATGCCAATCAGGATACAGAACATTTCTATGACCACAGACTTCTTTTTTGTCTTTTTCCAGTCAATCTTCACTCCACAGACAACCACTGTTTTCCTTTGATTAGTTTTGTCTGTTGACAAACGTCACAGAAATTGATTCTTTTGTGTCTGGCTTCTTTCACTCAGTATCAGTTCAGTTCAGTCGCTCAGTCGTGTCCGACTCTTTGCGACCCCATGAACCGCAGCAGGGCCAGGCCTCCCTGTCCATCACCAACTCCCGGAGTCCACCCAAACCCATGTCCATCGAGTCGGTGATGCCATCCAACCATCTCATCCTCTGTCGTCCCCTTCTCTTCCCGTCTTCAATCTTTCCCAGCATCAGGGTCTTTTTAAATGAGTCAGCTCTTTGCATCAGGTAACCAAAGTACTGGCGTTTCAGCTTCAAAATCAGTCCTACCAATGAAAGCCCAGGACTGAACTCCCTTAGGATGGATTGGTTGGATCTCCTTGCAGTCCAAGGGACTCTCAAGAGTCTTCTCCAACACCACAGTTCAAAAGCATCAATTCTTCAGCACTCAGCCTTCTTTATAGTCCAACTCTCACAACCATACATGACCACTGGAAAAACCATAGCCTTGACTAGATAGACCTTTGTTGACAAAGTGATATCTCTGCTTTTTAATATGCTGTCTAGGTTAGTAATAACTTTCCTTCCAAGGAGTAAGCATCTTTTAATTTCATGGCTGCAATCACCATCTGCAGTGATTTTGGAGCCCCAAAAATAAAGTCAGCCACTGTTGCCACTGTTTTCCTGTCTATTTGCCATGAAGTGATGGGACTGGATGCCATGATCTTTGTTTTCTGAATGTTGAGCTTTAAGCCAACTTTTTCACTCTCCTCTTTCACTTTCATCAAGAGGCTCTTTAGTTCTTCTTCACTTTCTGCCATAAGGGTGGTGTCATCTGCATATCTGAGGTGATTGATATTTCTCCCGGCAATCTTGATTCCAGCTTGTGCTTCTTCCAGTCCAGCATTTCTCATGATGTACTCTGTATATAAGTTAAATAAGCAGGGAGACAGTATACAGCCTTGAGGTACTCCTTTTTCTATTTGGAACCAGTCTGTTGTTCCATGTCTAGTTCTAACTGTTGCCTCCTGACCTGCATACAGGTTTCTCAAGAGGCAGGTCAGGTGGTCTGGTATTCCCATCTTTTTCAGAATTTTCCAGTTTATTGTGATCCACACAATCAAAGGCTTTGGCATTGTCAATAAAGCAGAAATAGATGTTTTTCTGGAACTCTCTTGCTTTTTCCATGATCCAGTGGATATTGGCAATTTGATCTTTGGTTCCTCTGCCTTTTCTAAAACCAGCTTGAACATTTTTCAAATTCTTTCATGTTGTGTGAGTCAGTGGTTCATTCTGTCTTATTGCCAAGTTTATTCCATTGCAAACATTCCATCCAACATTTTAATTTTTTAAAAGTCTTTATTGAATTGTTAAAATATTGCTTCTGTTTTATGTTTTGGTATTTTGGCCAAGAGATGTGTGGGATCTTAACTTCCTGACCAGGGATCGAACCTGTACCCCCCCTGGCATTGGTAGGTGAAGCCTTAATCACTGGTCTGCCAGGGAAGTCCCAAAATATTCAATATTTTAAAATCCTCAGTTAATCACATCTGAGACTTTTCATGTACAACGTACTCCCAGGACCCAGCCATTAGGACATGCACATCTCTGCTGTGTTCAGGCTCACTCGTGTCTGACTCTGAGACCCCAAGGACTGCAGCACACCAGGCTTCCCTGTCATTCACCATCTCCTGGAGCTTGTTCAGACTCATGTCCATTGAGTTGGTGATGCCATCCAACCATCTCATCCTCTGCTGCCCCCTTCTTTTCCTGCCCTCAATCTTTTCCATCATCAGGGTCTTTTCCAATGAGTTGGCCCTTTGCATCAGGTGGCAAAGTATTGGAGCTTCAGCTTCAGCATCAGTCCTTCCAATGAATATTCAGGGTTGATTTCCTTTAGGATTGACTGGTTTGATCTCTTTGCAGTCCAAGGGACTCTTAAGAGTCTTCTCCAACATCTCTGGGGTGACACTATTCTGCCTCCATCCCTAATCTGCCTACTCTGTCTATTGGACCATCCACCCCTCACTCTTGCCAAAGGCTTAGTCTCCTAATCATCTTATTTCTGCCATAGGGCTTTGAGCAGCTTAGTTTATACTCAGCCTCTTTAGCTTTGTCCTGGCCCAGACTCTGACACCCTAACCCAATTTTAGTGACCAACCTCTTACCTCTTTCCTGGTAATCCCATCCCCCACTTTATACTCCAGCTTGGTGCCCGGATCCTGGTATGATGTTTCTGTGTCCCAGTCCCTGCCTGGGATCTCAATCCCTTTAGAACTAAAGGACAGCCTTTCTGGCCCAGACTCTGACACCCTAACCCAATTTTAGTACCAACCTCTTACCTCTTTCCTGGTAATCCCATCCCCCACTTTATACTCCAGCTTGGTGCCCGGATCCTGGTATGATGTTTCTGTGTCCCAGTCCCTGCCTGGGATCTCAATCCCTTTAGAACTAAAGGACAGCCTTGCTTACCCCAACCTCCAGAGAAACGGCCCTGGCCCATGCTCTGGGCATCACTGGCGGGGTTGCTGCCACATGGCTGTCTGTCCTCGCAGGAAACCATCTGCCAGGCTGTTCTTCTTCTTCTTGTCTGTGATCATACTTCTCTGAGACCGGCTCCTGCAGCATGCCCAGCCATGACTAGGCCCGGACCGTCTTCTCTGTAGGAGCCAGCCTGTCTAGCCCAGGGTGTCTCAAATGTTGTTGCATGCTGGGCTCACCTGGAGAGCCTTAAAATATCTTAATGTCCAGACTCCTCCCCGTACCAACTGAATCTGAATCTCGGGGGATAGAAACGAACAATAGTATCTTTTCAGACTTCTCCATCGATTCCAATGTGCAGGCAAGATCAAGGACAAGCAAGCCAGGAACTTCTGTTCAAGGTGCACTCTGCCTACCAGCAGCATGAGCATCACCTAGGTGCTTGTTAGAGGTACAGAAATTCAGCCTCCAACCACAGCCCTACTGCACTGGAATCAGTATTTTAACATGATCCCCCAAGTGGTTTTGAAAGCTCTGATCTGGCCCATCCCTCTCTGCCTGAACTCTTGTTTCTGAAAATGTTCATAATCAAGCTGGGTTTTCTCTTCTTTTAATTGAAAAATATAGTCGTATTATAGAAAATTTGAAATAATAATTCATCTTTCTTGAGCATTTACCATAAGCTAGGCAGAATGCTGGTGACTGACAGACATTGGCTCACTGAATCCTTAATGAATAAGTTTCTCAGCAAAACCTTCCCAAACTACCAGATCAGGGCTTGGTCTCGAATTCCTTATCTCAGTGACCCTTTAATAAACTTATTAAATTTATAATTTTAGCTTACATTTTTTCCTGCCTTAACTGCCAGACAATGTTCCACAGAGATGAGAACCTGTCTTATTTAAAGGTGAAGCCATAGAACCTGATGCCTAACAGGGACTAAAAAAATATTTGTTGAATGCATGAAGTTGGAACTATTATTATTTCTACGTTACAGATGAGGAAACTTGCCCAAGATATCATTTCTAGAAAATGAGGGGGAAGAATGGGAGCCATCTATGAGGCTGGCCCAAGTTCTTTATCATACGAACAACAAACCCCACCCCGGCCCCTTGCACTCTTATCAGCTGAACACAACTACTTCCTTCTGCATCCTGCTTTCTAGTATCTTGTTTATACATGTGTTTATTTTATATAATTACAACCAGGACTCCCGTATTAACTGGAATTCTGCTTTTATTACTTTCAGTGTTTTTTGGTAACTTCTAAGTCTCATACTTTAAAAATGGGTACCTAACAGCTTGGTGACTGCAGCCATGAAATTAAAAGACGCTTACTCCTTGGAAGAAAAGTTATGACCAACTTAGATAGCATATTCAAAGGCAGAGACATTACTTTGCCAACAAAGGTCTGTCTACTCGAGGCTATGATTTTTCCTGTGGTCATGTATGGATGTGAGAGTTGGACTGTGAAGAAAGCTGAGCGCTGAAGAATTGATGCTTTTGAACTGTGGTGTTGGAGAAGACTCTTGAGAGTCCCTTGGACTGCAAGGAGATCCAACCAGTCCATTCTGAAGGAGATCAGCCCTGGGATTTCTTTGGAGTTTCTAGTCGTCCTGTATAGATGTGAGAGTTGGACCATGAAGAAAGCTGAGCGCTGAAGAATTGATGCTTTTGAACTGTGGTGTTGGAGAAGACTCTTGAGAGTCCCTTGGACTGCAAGGAGATCCAACCAGTCCATTCTGAAGGAGATCAGCCCTGGGATTTCTTTGGAGTTTCTGCTGAAGCTGAAACTCCAGTACTTTGGCCACCTCATGCGAAGAGTTGACTCATTGGAAAAGACTCTGATGCTGGGAGGGGTTGGGGGCAGGAGGAGGAGGGGACGACCAAGGATGAGATGGCTGGATGGCATCACGGACTTGATGGACGTGAGTCTGAGTAAACTCCGGGAGTTGGTGATGGACAGGGAGGCCTGGCGTGCTGAGATTCATGGGATCGCAAAGAGTCGGACACAACTGAGTGACTGAACTGAACTGAACTGAACAGCTTTTCATGTCATTTACTATAAATTATTAACCAATTAACTCTTGCTTAGCATTTAGGCATTTTTGTTGCTCATTATTTACAGGTGACATTGGAGGCAGCATTTTTGTGTGCCTTGTTGAGCTGAATTTCTGCTTTCTCACAAACCATGAACATTTTTACATCATTTTCACCTTGAACAGGCCACCCTTGACCTTCCATGGTGCTGTAGCTAATTTAGATATTTCCAACCCTGTTGAGCCTCTTGATGAAAGTGGCTAAAGAGGCTAAAGAACCTCTTGATGAAAGTAAAAGAGGAGAGTGAAAAAGTTGGCTTAAAACTCAACATTCAGAAAACGAAGATCATGGCATCTGGTCCCATCACTTCATGGCAAATAGACAGGGAAACAATGGAAACAGTGACAGACTTTGCTTTTTTGGGCTCCAAGATCACTGCAGATGGTATTGCAGTTATGAAATTAAAAGACGCTTGCTCCTTGGAAGAAAAGCTACAACCAACCTAGACAGCATATTAAAAAGCAGACATTACTTTGCCAACAAAGGTCCATCTAGTCAAAGCTATGGTTTTTCCAGTAGTCATGTATGGATGTTAGAGTTGGACTGTGAAGAAAGCTGAGTGCCAAAGAATGATGCTTTTGAACTGTGGTGTTGGAGGAGACTCTTGAGAGTCCCCTGGACTGCAAGGAGATCAAACCAGTCCATCCTAAAGGAAATCAGTCCTGAAAATTCATTGGAAGGACTGATGCTAAAGCTGAAACTCCAATACTTTGGCCACTCGATGAGAAGAACTGACTAACTAGAAAAGATGCTGATGCTGGGAAAGATTGAGGGCAGGAGGAGAAGGGGA
The DNA here is from genome assembly GCA_006410675.1 of Oreotragus oreotragus. NCBI lineage: Eukaryota > Metazoa > Chordata > Mammalia > Artiodactyla > Bovidae > Oreotragus > Oreotragus oreotragus. Next base: position 359,900 of record SJYX01000771.1, on the reverse strand, counting down.
CGATAGAGATTGAGATAGTTGGATGGCATCACTGCCTCGATGGACATGACTTTGAGCAAGCTCTGGGAGTTGGTGATGGACAGGGAAGCCTGGTGCGCTGCAGTCCATGGTGTCGCAAAGAGTTGGACTTGACTGAGCCACTGAACTGAGGCTTGCTGAAGAATGGGAAAACTGGTAGTGAAGGGAAATTGTGACATTTTTTCTATTCAAACTTACGCAAGCTTGTTCATTACAGTGGCTTCTGAAATTCTTCTTTCACTGAAATCTTTCTGCTTAATTTTGAGCAGGGACAAATTGGGCCAACTTGGTGACTTTGGACACTTCCTATTCACTCCTCAAATGTGCTGACCCTTTGTTTCTCTAAATCAGGAGCCTGAGTTCCCTGTCTGCAGTTCAAAGATAGGGTCTGAAGTCCAGACAGATCTTCTAGGTACCCAGGATATGGGGGTACAGATGTGATTCTGCTGTTGCCTTTCAGTTCATCCTCCAGGGTCCCAGTGCAGGAATCAGAGAACTCTGGACCAGAAATTAGCTCTGAGCCTGGCTCTACACCAGACATTTGCTGACACTGAGACCTTAACCTCCTGAATTCATTTCCTCACCTCTTCACACAGGGGTAACTAACTGCTGCCTTTCAGAATTGGGAAGATCACACCAGCTAATCAGCATGGATGCTCTTAAGACTCAAAAAGATGTGTCTGCCCATGTATAATGTGCATGCAAAGTTATTTTGGTGCAGAAATACTTATAATTCTATCTTTTAATATTAAATGCTTAATACTTGATCACTTGCTAAACACTGAACTTAATTATTGATTTGTTACTTAAATACTTAATACTTTACTACTTCAGTGCTTTAACAGTTAAGAATCTCTGTGTTTTAAATTTAGTACTGTGATGACTACCTTCTCATCCAACTATATTGCATCCTTTATAAAGGGCCAAATTCTACCCTCTTGTTCTGTATTTCTATGCTTAAAAGTAATAATAATTGGTAATATATAATGATATTTTATTCATTAAACATTGAAGGAAATGTTTTGAGAAAAACTAGAATTGGTAAAGTCGTCACATTGATTGACACAACTAAAATATAACTATCTCCCTATCAGGCAAAAAAAGAAAACAGACATTTATGAGAGCGTGGGCCTTAATAAGTCACTTACTTTATCTCGCCTGTTTATATTGTGAGAAAGCAAGATCTACAAGTGTTATGAATACTTTCAATAGAAAAAAAAATCAGAGGAAATTAAAAATTCTTTAACAGGGACCAGATGTATTTTTTAAAAAAGAACAAAGCAGTTGAGATATCCTACTAAGACTGAACTCCCTTCTCCCCGCTCCCCCATAAGATCTTCTCGAACTGTAATGGTTTGCGAATGATAATAATGATAGTAATTAAATCCAAGCGACCTTTCTTGTCTTAGACAAAGTGGGAAGCGAATTACTACTCCTTTTTAGAAAAGGTTTCACAAAACCCTCTGCCAACAGCAGAGGGGGTAAGCTGGTAGTTATGAGCCCCAGTTCCTTCCTGGGAGGCCCAGGCCAGCCCTTGGGGGCCAGAGATGCGGGTCGGCGAGCCAGGGGTCCCATCCTGGGGGCGAGCCCGACCCCCCGCCCCGCGTGCGGCGGTCTCCGTGGCGGCTGCTCGGGGGTCCCGGCTCCGGGCCCGGCCACACGGGCCCCGCGGGGCGGTAAGGGTCAGCAGGGTGAATACTTTCTCGGAATCTACCGCCCAGGCCGGCAGATCTGCCCCCACCCCCGCTCCTCCTCCAGTCACTTTCTCCTTCTGCCCCCCCAACTCGGAGCCCGCGGGGGCGGGGCGACCCTCACCCCAGAGTTGGGGATGGCTCAGGCTGTTCGCCCTCGTGCGAGAGAGGGGACCTATGGCGCGGGGGGAGGCCTTTAGGGAGAGAGAATCTATGNCAGGGAAGCCTGGTGCGCTGCAGTCCATGGTGTCGCAAAGAGTTGGACTTGACTGAGCCACTGAACTGAGGCTTGCTGAAGAATGGGAAAACTGGTAGTGAAGGGAAATTGTGACATTTTTTCTATTCAAACTTACGCAAGCTTGTTCATTACAGTGGCTTCTGAAATTCTTCTTTCACTGAAATCTTTCTGCTTAATTTTGAGCAGGGACAAATTGGGCCAACTTGGTGACTTTGGACACTTCCTATTCACTCCTCAAATGTGCTGACCCTTTGTTTCTCTAAATCAGGAGCCTGAGTTCCCTGTCTGCAGTTCAAAGATAGGGTCTGAAGTCCAGACAGATCTTCTAGGTACCCAGGATATGGGGGTACAGATGTGATTCTGCTGTTGCCTTTCAGTTCATCCTCCAGGGTCCCAGTGCAGGAATCAGAGAACTCTGGACCAGAAATTAGCTCTGAGCCTGGCTCTACACCAGACATTTGCTGACACTGAGACCTTAACCTCCTGAATTCATTTCCTCACCTCTTCACACAGGGGTAACTAACTGCTGCCTTTCAGAATTGGGAAGATCACACCAGCTAATCAGCATGGATGCTCTTAAGACTCAAAAAGATGTGTCTGCCCATGTATAATGTGCATGCAAAGTTATTTTGGTGCAGAAATACTTATAATTCTATCTTTTAATATTAAATGCTTAATACTTGATCACTTGCTAAACACTGAACTTAATTATTGATTTGTTACTTAAATACTTAATACTTTACTACTTCAGTGCTTTAACAGTTAAGAATCTCTGTGTTTTAAATTTAGTACTGTGATGACTACCTTCTCATCCAACTATATTGCATCCTTTATAAAGGGCCAAATTCTACCCTCTTGTTCTGTATTTCTATGCTTAAAAGTAATAATAATTGCTAATGTTATAATGATATTTTATTCATTAAACGTTGAAGGAAATGTCTTGAGAAAAACTAGAATTGGTAAGGTCGTCACATTGATTGACACAACTAAAATATAACTATCTCCCTATCAGGCAAAAAAAGAAAAAAGTCATTTATGAGAGCGTGGGCCTTAATAAGTCACTTACTTTATCTCGCCTGTTTATATTGTGAGAAAGCAAGATCTAAAAGTGTTATGAATACTTTCAATAGAAAAAAAAATCAGAGGAAATTAAAAATTCTTTAACAGGGACCAGATGTATTTTTTAAAAAAGAACAAAGCAGTTGAGATATCCTATTAAGACTGAACTCCCTTCTCCCCGCTCCCCCATAAGATCTTCTCGAACTGTATGGGTTTGCAAATGATAATAATGATAATAATTAAATCCAAGAGACCTTTCTTGTCTTAGACAAAGTGGGAAGCGAATTACTACTCCTTTTTAGAAAAGGTTTCACAAAACCCTCTGCCAACAGCAGAGGGGGTAAGCTGGTAGTTATGAGCCCCAGTTCCTTCCTGGGAGGCCCAGGCCACCCCTTGGGGGCCAGAGATGCGGGTCGGCGAGCCAGGGGTCCCATCCTGGGGGCGAGCCCGACCCCCCGCCCCGCGTGCGGCGGTCTCCGTGGCGGCTGCTCGGGGGTCCCGGCTCCGGGCTCGGCCACACGGGCCCCGCGGGGCGGTAAGGGTCAGCAGGGTGAATACTTTCTCGGAATCTACCGCCCAGGCCGGCAGATCTGCCCCCACCCCCGCTCCTCCTCCAGTCACTTTCTCCTTCTGCCCCCCCCAACTCGGGGCCCGCGGGGGCCGGGCGACCCTCACCCCAGAGTTGGGGATGGCTCAGGCTGTTCGCCCTCGTGCGAGAGAGGGGACCTATGGCGCGCGGGGAGGCCTTTAGGGAGAGAGAATCTATGTGGGGCGGGGTCTCGGGGGCAGGGGTCTCGGATCGGGGGAGGTCTCCGCTGGGAGGGGTCTCCGGGGACGGGGGAGGGTCTCCCGCGCGGGCTGCGGGCGGTGGGCGGGGCCGGGCGCCGCGGAGGTCGGCGGGGGTGTGTCCGAGGGGCCGGCGGGCAGCGCAGTCTCGCCCTCGGCTGAGTCCCCGCGCGCGGTCGCCGCTTTCATCCCGGAGCTGCCGGAGCACGGCGGCGAGATGCGTGACGGCGGCGCGGGGCTGGCGCTCCTGGCCTCGCTGCTCTGGGTCTCCGCGCAGGGCCAGCAGAGAGGTGAGCCCGGGTCGCGTCTGGGTTCCCAGGCGGCGGGGGGCTGCGGGACAAAGCCCCACGCCTGGCCGCGCCGAGGTCGGTGCGCGCATCCGCCTTCACCCCTGGCCGGGGGTCCGACACGTGGGTCTCCCGCGCGGCCCCCGGAAAGGTCGCCGGGCAGGCGGGAGAGTGGTGGGGGCGCACTCCAGACGGATGCGGCCCCCTCCTCGGCGCCTCGGGCTCTGAGTCCCCGGGTCTGCCTTGGCGACCCGGGAGCCCCAGTGGAGAGCCGCGCGGGCCTGGCTGTCGGTCCGAGCCGCGGTGTGCAGGCGGGCGGGGAATGAATGGGGAAAGCGTCCGCGGAGCACGCTTACCGTCCGGCGGCAGAAAGCCGGTGGTCCGAGGCCCGCAAAGGGGGGTCCCCGGGCCACTCATGGAGGGTGGGCGCGCGGGAAGCGTACGGGGAGGCGCAGGCTTGGGGACCCAATGCGGACGCCTCCCAGCCACCCTGGGTGCAGGCCCCGAGGTGGCCGAACCGGCCGTTCCGCGCCCAGAGTAGACCGCGGTCGCTTAGGGGTGAGGGAGCGCGGGCTCGGATGCCTGGCAACCTCGCGGGGCAGGGTTGGCCAAGAACAGAGATCCGCGGCCAACTTTCAAAGCGTCTGTCACTGCTCGGGAGGACGAGAAGCCCTCCTCCCCTTTCTGCGGACACTCGTGCCCCGCTCTCCCCAGAGACTAAGCCTTCAGGGCGCCGCTTGTTGGCTAGGAGGTCACGAATATTTCTTGAAAACGTCTATACATGCAACCCATGTCCCCCGGCACACTCCCAAAGATACACGTGTTATTCAAAAGAAGGAACAGGTCAAAAGTAGGGAGGCGGAGCGCACAGCACCCGCGTGGGAAAGATGCGTGTTTGGCCTCGTGCCCAGCTGTGCGCCCTGCAGCCAAGGGACCGTCCCTTTCCCGGGCGTATTCGCGGGCGACGCGCTGGACTGGAGCGGGCGACCGGGCTTTGAATGGCTGCGCGTCCTCTCCGCGCGCGGCCGGGCAGGGATGCAGGGAATTTGCATAGTTAGCCTGCAAAGAAAGGGGCCGGCCTTGCGGGAGAGCGGGCTGCGACTCTGCAAGCTGAACGCCTTTCTCTCGCATTGCTGACAGGGAAAAACCTGGTTTCCCACAGGCTGGAGGGAGAGCAGCTGGACTCAGCTTTATTGTTCTAAGAATTGAAAGTCCTGGTCTAGGGAGATGCCCGGAATGTTTTCCGCGCCCCTCCGGGCGCAGCACTTGGCTTTGGCGGCTGTGAATGGTGTTTGGAGAAAGTGGGACCCCGTGGGGCTTTCCTGCTTTAAGATGCTACGGAAAACCACCCACAGCGGGAGGGCCTTTGAATCTGTCACACTGCCTTCCAGATTTGCAACCCCTACCCCATCAACCATCACCTTCTTTACAGGCGCCTTTGAGGGAGTTTGGCTTTTTAAAATGCAATTTGGGGTCCCATGTATATAGCATAAATGATTAGTGAAGTAGTATCATTAACTCATAATACAATAATAAAATAATTCTGACTAGCATCATCAGTGAGCTGGTTGTTTGGTACTCATATATATATGTATTTAGAACAATCATCTGTTAACTTTTAGATTATTAGGAATTCTTATTTTTAATGTGGACGATTTCTAAAGTCTTTTTTGAATTTGTTACAACATTGGTTCTGTTTTATGTTTTGATTTTTTGGCCAAGAGGCAGTGGGATCTTAGTTCCCCAGCCAGGGTTGGAACCCACAGCCCCTGCATTGGAAGGCAAAGTCTTAACCACTAGACCACCAGGGAAGTCCCTTATTCAGTTCAGTTCAGTCGCTCAGTCGTGTCCGACTCTTTGCGACCCCATGAATCGCAGCACGCCAGGCCTCCCTGTCCATCACCATCTCCCGAAGTTCACTCAGACTCACGTCCATCGAGTCCGTGATGCCATCCAGCCATCTCATCCTCGGTCGTCCCCTTTCACAGTCTCTCTGGATTACTGTTACTTCTCTGGCGGCTCAGTGGTAAAGAATCCCCTGGCAATGCAGGAGACAGAGGGTTCGATCTCTGGGTTGGGAAAATCCCCTGGAGGAGGGGATGGCAACCCACTCTAGTATTCTTGCCTGGGAAATTCCATGGACAGAGGTGCTGTCAGGCTACACTCCAGGGGGGTCCAAAGAGTTGGACGCTACTCAGCGCTCAGGCACACACTGAACTACTGTACACCTCATGATATGTGGCCCCATAACTCAGTTTCTTTGAGATACTCCTAGAAGTGCAAAATACTAGGTGGTACCTTTCTAACAATAATGTTGTGTTAAGTCCACAGCTGGCAATTACATGGAATTACAGTTGCTTCACAGGTTAGTTCATCATATCTTGTTTTGAACTGTTTTTCTTTTCTAAGTAAAAGTAGACAATTCCAAGGATAAAGGAAAAACTCTTCTATGGCTAGAGGAAATTTACTTCATTCTCATAAAGGATGTAGTATTCAAATTGAGCATATATGTGCTGCCCAGCAAAGCGCGTGCCCAAATGGCTTTTAAAGGTGCATTTTTCTTCCCTGTAACTGTATTCCCCAAGTAAGGGCCAAGAAAAAAAATCTAACTAATTTTAGCAGTTGGAAACAAGGTTTGTGTAATGAAAACATCACTGCCTACCTCCTACGTATCCCAGACTTCTGCCCATTCCTTTTTTCTCTTCCACTTTTCCAGACATTAAATATAGAGCAGACATCTGTAGTTAATATAGCATGATGGAGAATTCAGCTGCAACAAGGATAGGAAATAAACACATGCTGATCCTTGGTGCTTTGCGCCACTCTTAGAATCACCAGTATCGTAACATGTTTACATGACCACTTATTTCAAGGTAATCATCTTTGAGACACATTTCTACAATTTTAGAATAACTCTTTCATAAAATTCTGTAAGTACTCATTATCACCTACAGTAAGTTTTAAGGGGGGAATAACAAGATATGCCTTTAAGCTTTAGATGTTTTACTCTGGCTTTATAAGCTGTGGGAACTTGGGTGAATTACTTAGCCTCCCTGTGCTTTGGTTTTGCCATCTGTAAATGGGAGTAGTTTTGGTGCCTCCTTGGAAAGACTGTTCACAATGGAATGAAAAATGCTTAGAACAATCCCTAACCCTGGGGGTAGCCCTCAATAAACACCATCTAAGCATCATTATTACTATTTTGGGCATGCTGCTTCTGAGTCGCTTCAGTCATGACTGACTCTGTGCGACCCCATAGACGGCAGCCCACCAGGCTCCCCCATCCCTGGGATTCTCTAGGCAAGAATACTGGAGTGGGTTGCCATTTCCTTTTCCAGTGCATGACTACATGCAAATATAGAATATCACTTTCCCACTATAGTCTCAAATTTATAGAGTCTGGTTTTGGAGTCAACTTGAGTTCAAACGCCAGCCCCGTTGCTTTGATGAGCTGTGAGGTTAAGTTTCTCGGCATCTCTGGATGTCAGTCTTCCCGAGATGCAAAGGACTGATGTGACGCAGTAACACAGGAGAATGTTGGCCCAGTGTTGGGTGTGTCAGCAGCCCAGGCATGTGGTCCTTGGCGATGGTCTACCTGTGGCACCTGCACTGCACCCTCCCCAGCCTGGATCCACCTTCACTTGGGCGCTAAGACCTATTGACTTGACTTCCTGAAAACCTGTGCAATCCATCTCCGTTACTTTGTCTCCACTGCTGACGAGACTCAGGCACTGTTTGTCTTTCCCATGAAATGTTGTGATGGGTCCCTCACTGGGTCTCCCTCCTCCCCTGCGCTCCTTCCTCAGCACCATCACCATCATGATTTTTCTAGAAACACCACCCTATGGGCTAGGACTAATGCCTCCCAAACTCCTTATAATGCACACACAAAAGTGACATTGGAGCATCTGATGGGACCAAAGGAGGAGTCTGGGATCCACTGGCCCAGAGCTTAGGGGCGCTACCTGGGACCTCCGTGCCCCTGTTCATAGTGACATGAGATGTTCAGTGCTGGACAGGCCTCCCATTTGGGGCCGAAGCCCTGCAGAAACCTTCCTGATCCCGTCATCGCTGAAGTATTTATGACATGCCCTTCCCTGGACTGCTGGTGCTCTGGCCACTCATTGCTATTGTTGTTCTTATCTTGGTGGCTAAGCCAGTGGCTGGGTGATCGGTCTCACCCCCTGACCTGAACTTCCTGAGGGTGGGGGCTGTTTTATTCCCATCTCCGTGTCTGTCCATTGCGAGTGTGCTCAGTTGCTCAGTCATGTCTGACTCTTTGTGACCCCATAGACTAGCCCGCCAGGCTCCTCTGTCCATGGAAGTTTCTAGGCAAGAATACTGGAGCGGGTTGCCATTTACATTGCTTTGCCAATGTTCGTGGTGGTTACTAGCCACCTGTCTTGTTGAGTCACATTGGCATTAATATATTTATTTATGAATCAAGTAATTTCAAAAAATAGTTTTGAATAGGTAATCCATGGTCGTGGTACAACATTAAAAAAAAGAAACAAAAACGAAACCCAAAAGGTGTATAGAAAAAGATTAAGTCACCTACTTTTGAGGCAACTACTATTTTTAGTTTCTTGAATGTCTTCCCTTAGATGTCTTTCCATGTAACTCTTAAAAGCCAGCTACGTCGTAAAAACCTACTTCCTCCTGAGCACTTCCTAATAGTATAAAGAAGGCACGGATTATTTTCTGACAAAATAGGGGACACTCTTCCCATCTCCACCTCCACTGCCCTCCCTCTCTCCTACTTCTTCAATATCCGCACTGCTGGATGCTAAATGCATCATCACTAATACACATATACACCTGTCAACTTTTCACTTTCCAACTGTCCCTTTCAACGTGGCCTTTGACAGAAGGTATTAAAGCCTTGTTTCCTAGATTTTTTGGATTTAAAAACTATAGCTCATTGACAGATTGCTTGACACTGCAGTCCTTCTGAAAAGCATTGCTCACCGTAGCCTTCATGGGCTATTCCTGGAGCCAAAAATACGTTTTAAAAATAAATGTAGGTGATTTGTGATGTAGAGAGGTTAAGTCTGCGAAGAATACTATTAGAAGTTATGGATAGTATGTTTATTTTTCTAAAAATTTTGGTTTATTCCTGGAACATCTATGGTAGACACAGGAAAAGTTAATTTTTAAAAATGCTTCCTGCACCCTGAATACGAAGCTAAGTGGAGATAACTAGAGAGAACTCCTGCTCGGAGATCTTCGCTGAAGTTGTTAATGATACTCCTCAGAAATGTTAGAGTGAACAAGATAAGCCATAGTTTCTCTAGCAGGGTGTATGTAGCCCACTTACATGTTTGCAAATAATTCTTTTACTTTTTTTATTGCTAAAATACTAACGTGTATCCATGCACAGTTGAGTAAATAAATGCGTTTCAAAATTAATGGGGAGGGGGTGGGGCGGGAAACTCCCTTATTGAAGTAATTTAGGTAAGGTCGGGAACTTGGGTTCTGTTGGGACATGCCTGCCAGGGAGCTGTTTCAGTGTAAAATGCCACACTCTGGCTAGGCTCATTGCCTCCCATGTCCTCTATACTGAGGGTGACAGCCAGCACCCAGAGTAACCGTTTCGCGGCACAGACCCTTCCCCCGAAGGTTTTTGTTTTCTCAAGGCTGGATGGTGAGAGCTTTCTTTGGAACAGCTTGTTCCCATTTTGTCTCTTGCTTGGAGGCAGAAGATCGACAGTAGGATCAGTGAGCTTCCAGGCCAGCGTGGTGGACAGCTTTCTGCCTAGGTGAGCATTTACTTCAGAGGTTAATCCAGAAGATGCCGTGGAGACACATCAGATCCTATTTTCAGCGTGTGTGTGCATTTTTTTTTTCTCCCCCTTTTTTGATTCAACCATCTGAAGCCTGAATCTCTTCATTCCTGAACTTATCTTTGAAGTCTGATCTGGCCCAGCGGGCAGTGTGACTCCAGTTCTTGTGCCAGAGAGCCTCCTGTCTTGCTGGTGGGAATGTCAGATTTAGCTCCAGAAGTGTTTCTGGGAAGAGCCCATCTTTTCCCATTCCCTGAAAGATTTCCTGCATTTTGTTTCATTGTTCCGTAACTTCCTGCCAGAGCCTCAGGAAACTCTACAATGTTAAAGAAGATGCTTAAGTTGAGCAGATCCTGTTTAGTTAAGGGGGACGTTTAGAAAGAAGACCTCACCCCAGGACACTGATTATTGTACATCCTACATTTAAATGTCTTCTAATCTCTTTGTCATGGCAGGATTTTACTCAACAAAAGTGATTATCTTGTTATCTCAGGCCCAGCACATGAATTCTTTCCTGCTCTAAAGACTACTTTTCCTGTTTCTCCCAGTTGATGGCATTCTTTTGGTCCCCTTGGTTTCATCTTCCATTCCTTTCTTTTCTTTTTTCTGTATTCTCCTTATCCAAATCTTCCCTCTCCATTTCTGTTTCTTCCTTTAAACAAGTGTCTGGGGACTTTCCCGGTGGTCCAGTGGTTAAGACTCTGTCTTCCAATGCAGGGGGTGCAGGTCTGATGCCTGATCAGGGAACTGAGGTCCCTAGTGTGTTGGTGTTGGTCACTCAGTCATGTCTGACTCTTTGCCACCCCGTGGACTGTACCCACCAGAATCCTCTGTCCGTGGGAATCTCCAGGCAAGAATACTGCAGTGGGTTGCCATTCCCTTCTCCAGGGGATCCCCCTGACCCAGGGATCAAACCCAGGCCTTCTGCATTGCAGGAAGATTCTTTACCACTGAGCTACCAGGGAACCCCATAGTGCCTAAGGTGCAGCCAAAAATTAAATAAATAAGTTTAAAAGGTCCCTGATTTTTTGGCCTTTGTTCCTCTTTATGACACTGCAGATGGTCACTGGCTGTTGAGATGACTATCACATGAGGGAGTCAGGACTTCTAATAGGACGGAAACCTTATTCCTGTTTGGATGCCAGAGGTGGAAGGAATTTTACAATCAGCCTTCAGAAAGATGGGCCTTTTGGGATTCTAATTTAAATAGTTGTTTCCAGAACTATTCTCTGCCACTGGGCGTACTTCCTGTGCCTGTTGCTCTGTCCAGTGGTGGGCACTCTTTCCCATCCTCAGAATTCCCATTGTCCATCCTTCAGCCCCTTCCTTATAAATCTCCAGCTCTGGCATATCTGTCTTTGTTTTTCTCCACAATCTAGTTTTTCCAGCTCTTTACACCTCTGCCCTGACGTCGAGGCTGTACTTTTGTTCACTCTAGAAGTTTAGAGGTAGGAGAGTTCGAGATATTCATGACCTTGTGAAATGTCTTTGGGAACTCCACTGCTCTTGTTGTAAGGGAGCTGGCATAAAGTCCTTGATACCTTCTTGGGCTATGGAGTAATGTTCTCTTGTGGGATTGTTGTCATTTCTAGACAGTTTTTCTCTTTTCCCCACTGTGTTTGCCCATTCATTTACCAGCTCAGCTTCATGGACTGAACATGTAATGGATCCTCCACCAGCCAGGCCCCAAGTCAGGATGTGCCCTGTGGTCCTTGTTCTCAGCGGCTTTCCTCATTTTGATTCCAAGTGGACATTCTTGATGGAGGAAGTCCAAGTGCATATCTAGAAAGAAATGTTCTCTGTGAGAAATTATGGTGGAGGAGTGGTTGGGAGATTCAAGTAGCGCCAGTGGAAATAAGTGCTTCCAGTCACATAAATTCATGTTGCAGCCCAGTGGTGGGCAAGGAATGCGGAGGCACGGGAATTGAGCTCCTGGTGGCTTCCTCACCTAACTTCCTATTGGGTGACATCTACTCCTCCAGGCTTCCTTTCTGTCATGGAAACACACAGCTCGCCTGTTAGGTAACTCCTCTGAGCCCTCACAGAGAGGGTACAGTTAATGCAGACATTTTCTCTGTGGGCTGCACGTTTGATTTTAATCACATCAATGTGGAGGCCCCAGCCCCAGGGATTACAGCTTCTGTGGTCTCAGGTGAGGGTTAGTCATTTGCATTTTTAGGAGATTGTTTCAGTGTTTGGCTTATGACTTCCCTACTAGCTCCACCAGCAAAATAAGAGCCATTCCTCCTTCTACATCCCCAACACCCACCCCCGTCACCCCCCCACATACACAACANATTACAGCTTCTGTGGTCTCAGGTGAGGGTTAGTCATTTGCATTTTTAGGAGATTGTTTCAGTGTTTGGCTTATGACTTCCCTACTAGCTCCACCAGCAAAATAAGAGCCATTCCTCCTTCTACATCCCCAACACCCACCCCCGTCACCCCCCCACATACACAACAGACACACTACACACACACACACACACACACACACCACATAACCTTACATATTCAAAAAGTATTTGTTGAGTTTCTAGAATGTTCCACACTCTGGTGGCCAGTGGTCCTTGGATCCCCAGAGCTGTAGTCAAGCAGGCACGAGAAGTACCTGAGGAATCCTACTACCTGTGTGCCTCAAATTTGGAGGAATTTTTGTTTCTGAATGCCCACCACCATCGCCCAAGTTACTGCAGTGAAATAATGTCACTGAGAACAGAAAGAGAATGCTGGTTAAAAACGCTGGTTATTTCTACTGCACTGGGTTTTCTTTGAGTTTAAAGATAGTGACTACTCTACTGACTTCAGTCTTGTTGGCATTTGTTGACCATCTCTTGGAGTTATATTTTTATATAGAGTTTTTGTTCAAAAGAACTCTTACCTGCCTGCGTTTGGAGGATGTTGTTTAAGTGGGAGACAGCTGTTCCCCTCCAGGCTCTTGGGGCTAAGCCAGCCTGGTCTTCTCAGGAACAGAACAAAGGCACACAGAATTTATGTCACAGATGGATGTTTGTTTGATAAAAATCACTTATTACTGAATGAAAGAATGGCCCATTCTCTCCAGAAATATGAGCAGAACATCTAGTAAGCCTTTAGAGCTTCCCACTTTGTTGGTTTGTTTTAACCATTATAATTGACCAAGTTGAGTTGTACCTCTTTTTCTGTGGTCAAACATTCCCTGAAAATTTGTGCACGAGAGGGTTTTCTGTAAGTGACATAATTTCAAATTCAGTGTTCAAATAATTCGGAAATAATATTTGAAGGAATTGGCTAGATTTTCTATATATGTTTCTGGACTCTGTTGCTCCGTTGATCCATGTGTCTATTCCTAAGCTAAATGTCTGGATTCCTCTGGCTTTGTAGTAAGTTTTGAACTAAGGGATGTAAACCATTCCACACTGTTGACTTTCTCGAAATTGCTTTGACAGTTCTAGGTCCTTTGCATTTCCATTAGTGTCAGCTTGTCAATTTCTACAAAAGAGATGGCTAGGATTTTGGTAGGAATTAGAGTGAATCTGTAGATCCGTTGGGGAGAAGTGCTGTCTGATAATATTGAGTTTTCCTGTCTGTGTATAAGAAATATCATCATTCGTTTTGATATGATTTAATTTCTCTCAGGAATGTTTCATAGTTTTCAGCGTATTGGTATTGAATTTCCTTTGTTAATTTTTCTTAAGTGTTTTATTCTTTTTCAGTAAAAAGTCTAGAATGTATGGAGAGCTGATCTGGCCCTTCTCTGAGGCCCATAAGTATTAATATATGTATAAATGATCACTTTGCTATCTACCCGAATCATTGTAAGTCAAATATACTCAATTAAGAAAAAAGAGAAGTTGTACATAAATGTGGCTTATTTGAGAGTTACCTATTTTTGTGGTCCAGCCAGGGTCTTGATTTCCTCATTGCTAATGTGTAGAAATAGACTAAATTTTCCCTGACTGTTTTATCGTAATGAATCTATAGGGAAGAATTTTTAAAATGAAAGAAAATTAATATTATTGTTGTTCAGTTGCTAAATCAAGTCTGACTCTTTGCGACCCCATGGATTGTAGCACTCCAGGTTTCTCCATCCTTCACTGTCTCCCAGAGTTTGCTCAAACTCATGTCCATTGAGTCTGTGATGCCATCCAACCATCCTTGGTTGCCCCCTTCTCCTTCTGCCCTCAGTCTTCCCCAGCATCAAGGTCTTTTCCAAAAAATAACTTGAGAAACCTTAAATTTAATCAGACAAGGGGTGGGGGGAGGGTGCCCAAGGGCACTGCTGTGTCCTTGACCTTCCCTGAATCTCTCCAGCTGTTTTCCTCACTAGGATGGGAAGACGTCCCCTCCTGAGAATGGCCCTGTTTTGCTAAGATCCTCTCCTCTCATCTGTCACCTAGACCTGGACTGTCTCCCGGAAGCTCAAGTGCAAGATCCCAGGGTGGTCAGGGGATGTCCTCTGCCATGCTGTCCCCTCTGGCCCACCCCCTCCTCCCCGCTGTGCAGGGCCCTCCCCAGGCATCTGTGAAAAGACAGCGGGTCAGAACACCAGCAGCATCAGGACAGGATGGGCTGAGAGGGCTGGATCTCTGTCAGCTTTAGGGAGGGAGGGTATGTAAGCTTCTTTACATTTTAACATCCCTGAAGCCTTTCACTGTGCCTTCAACAGCATTGTTTTCAATATGGATGAACTCACCAGGGGCAGCACCACTCAGACCTTGGTTTGCTTTAATAGCTTGCCTGGTTGACACAAAGGGGACCTTGTTCCTATGTTAAATCTTTCAGTTTAGAGGACTTGACCTTTTTTCCTTCTTTACAATAAGCCCAAAACCTTGGTTTTAACCAAGGCCCCCCAGTTCCCTCTAAAAATAGTTTTCCAAGGTCTCCAAGATGTGAATGTAGGACGGGGAACCTAGGGTTCTGGTTAAATAGTGACAGAACACTCTGGAGGAAGCGTGATCTTACTCATCACTCTGATGAACTTTGTGCCAAGCCTCAGCCAAATTAACCAATCCCGTTGTGTTAGAGCTGGAAACATCCCAAGAGATCATTTTATCTGTTGAAGTCAGAGCAGCAGCCCCAGGGAGATACTGAACCATGAAGAAGCTTAGCCCCAGCCCAGCCCAGCCCTGCAGAATATTTGCATTTGTAACAAGATCTCCGGGTGATTTGATAAAAGTTTGAGAAGTTCTGCTTGAACTCTCTCTCTCTGCCCAACTGAGCCCAGAATGAATTTCAAGTGTCTCCTGCAGAGCTCAAGGATAAGGATCACAGTTGTGGATGCCAAGGGGCATCTTCTATTCATTCCACCTCAGGTCACTTTCACTTTTCTCCTAGCGTCATTTTCCTTTTGTGAGTCCTCATCACTGGGAGCTAGAGCATTTTTTTCTATCTTGGCCCAGGTTGTGTGGTGCTTGCTGGTGAGGGGGTGGGGTTGTGGGGTGGGGAACTGATTTGGGGAAATGTGGAAGGTCCCGCACCTCCCCCTGGGAGGCTTGTACTTTTTAAAATTTCAGCCACTGTTAAGATTCCGCTCATTCCAGAGCCCCATGGGTCGACTTCCCACATGTTTGATGCCCTGTTCTGTCCTTTCCCACGTGGGGCTTGGTCATATTCAACNTGGGGAACTGATTTGGGGAAATGTGGAAGGTCCCGCACCTCCCCCTGGGAGGCTTGTACTTTTTAAAATTTCAGCCACTGTTAAGATTCCGCTCATTCCAGAGCCCCATGGGTCGACTTCCCACATGTTTGATGCCCTGTTCTGTCCTTTCCCACGTGGGGCTTGGTCATATTCAACAAGGAGGCGCTGGGCGCATGGGATGAAGAACCCAAGTCTGTGTCCTCAAGCCTGTATTGTTTGTGTCACTTCTTGTTTGGAAATAGCTTTCGGGAAAAGTACATGCCTTCCTGCTTCCCCTTGAGGATCTGCCTGTTGGGGGGACCTGCCTCTTCTGCTTTTTCTTGCGACGTCGGGTCGCAGGAGAGTCTGGATCACTGGCAAAGACAGCCAGCAAGCCACTGTAACAGAGGGACAGACTAGGAGTCTGCAGCGTGAGAGAGCCAAGGGAGAGGGGCTTAAAGCCAGAGAGAAAAGCCCTTGTTTACAGAAGCTACTGTGGGGCCGAGTGAACGTCATGCTGGGGAATGGAGACTTTGACAAGGGCCTTTTGAGTAATGTAAGGAAGAGAATCTGAACTGAAGTTGAGAGAAGAACCAGAGTGAGGCCAGGAACCGGAGACAATGACCACCACTACTCTCGTATACATCCTTGATTCAGTAGCAGCTTTAAAAAAATAAATAAATAAGAAAAGTGACCACAGTAAATGTATGTATTCCAGGTGGAGCTAGTGGTTAAAGAACCTGTCTGCCAGTGCAGAAGATGTAAGAAATGCGGGTTCAGTCCCTGGGTCAGGAAGATCTGGTGGAGGAGAGCCTAGTTACCCACTCCGGTATTCTTGCCTAGAGAACCCCTGTGGACAGAGGAGCCTGGCAGCTACAGTCCATATTGTCACACGGAGTTGGACATGACTAAAGGGACTCAGCACACACCTTCTGGATAAAGAGGCAGGCCAATCGCTACTAGTACTGTTGTTTTTTTTTTCAATTTACCATTGAAAAAATAATGGTGCTAGAACTCAGAAAATGCAGTGTTATCAACCGCAGTGAGGTCAATACCAAGATAACATGACTCTGGACTTTTGATTGGGGTGTTTACCCTGATTATCAAGTCTATTTGTCTATTGTTGGTCTCAGGTGGAAGATACGGCAAATGCTTTCGTTGTTTGTAAGCTCTCCCTCTAGGTATGTTCTGGCTTAAGTGGAGCTATAATCTGGTGGATGCAACCTCCTCGGGGTCACTGTTCTGGTGTGAGAGATAGTGACTCATTGGGCGTCTCCACAGCCAAGTGGTTTGACCAGAGGTCCACGGGTGCTCCCGAGGACAGACCTTGATTGATGCATTCAGGAGGCACATCCAGAACCAGATATGTAATTTTAAGAGAGTTGATGAGAAATGAAAATGTGTGTGTGTGGGGGGTCCTTGTTTAAATGACAGAAAACTTCCAGACAGTTTTGACAGAGCTTTAAACCAAGGGCGACTGCATACCCATGAAGTAGTCATTGGAACAGAAAGAGAATGCCGAAACTTAAAGCTTAAACAAGTGAAATCTATGATAGAGCTCAGAAATGGCAGACGAAGAGGAGGAAAATAGTATACTAAGACTGCTAAGACCTTGAAGGGTTTGTGGAAAAGTTGGTGGTCTTTGGAAGCAATGGCTGGTCAGAAAATGTTAAATTAATTGGTGTTTTTAGGTATTTAAGCAAATAATATGAACATTGCAGACATGATCAATGATACAAGCAAAATATAACTTCATTTTCATTCTGCAGAGTTGTTCATTTTCCCATTCAAAAGCTGCACTTGTGTTTTGATTTTAAGCTGAATTCACTGACTCAGTGGACACAATTTGGAGATAGTGAAGGACAGGGAAGCCTGGTGTGCTGCATTCCATGGGGTTGCAAAGAGTCAGACGTGACTTAGCGACTGAACAACAAAATAAACTGAATTCCCTCTGTAAGAATTTGGAAGGAGGGGAAAAGGCAGTGCCTTCCCAGGGTAGTAAGAATAATTTGAAATTAAAAAATAACCGTGAATGTTGAGGTGCTTTTGTGCTTTGCCTGTGTGCGATCATGATTTTGATCAAAAAAAGCTTTTTTAATTGCTGCCCTTCAGTTTCAGTTTTGTGGCAACAAAAGAGAAAACCTCTTAATGAATGAATTGTAGCTATGGTCTTTTCTACTAAACTTGGATGTTGAATAAAAACTCACGATGTCATCAAACAAAAGCATTAAGAAACCTATGTGGGAGGAGGAGGCAGTCCTGATAAATTGTTATTTTCTACAGACAATATTCGGGCCAAGGTCTTCATGGCTTGTTTATCTTACAGTGAGAAACTCTGCCTTTGTCAAGGACACCTCCAGCCCATTGCCATGGAAATGGACACTGGAAAACGCTTCCAAGGCCTTTTGCCCACCACCCACTCTGGGTTTTCTGAGATTAGACTTTTTTTTCATCTCCTCATGTGAGAAAAAAAGTTAAGGGTGTTAAATGCCAAATTCCCAGGGGCTGGGATTTGACTTCTTCAAGACCCTGTGAGGTATTTCTCTCTCTCTCTCCCACCTATTTTTTTTCCCCACCGTGCTGGAAAGGGCCTTAGAATCTCTAAAATATTTTAATACTTTTTGTAACAAACATCAGTGATTAAATTGTTTGTTGTTTTTTAGTCACTAAGTCTTGTCCGACTCTTTGTGACCCCATGGACTGCAGCATGCCAGGCTTCCCTGTCCTTCACTATCTCTCAGAGTTTGCTAAATTTCATGTTCATCGAGTCGGTGATGCTATCTAACCACCTTATTCTCTGCGCCCTCTTCTCCTTTTGCCTTCATCAGCCTTTCCCAGCCACAGGGTCTTTTCCAGTGGGTCAGCTCTTCCCACAAGGTGGCCAAAGGATTGGAGCTTCAGCGTCAGTCCTTCCAATGAATATTCAGTTCAGGGTTGATTTCCTTCAGGATTGACTGGTTTTATCTCTTTGCTGTCCAAGGGACTGTCAAGAGTCTTCTCCAGCAACTACAATTTGAAAGCATCAATTCTTTGGCACTCAGCCTTCTTTATGGTCCAACTCTCACATCCGTACTGACTACTGGAAAAAGCATAGCTTTGACTATCTGAACCTTTGTTGGCAAAGTGATGTCTCTGCTTCTGAATACACTGTCTAGGTTTGTTGTGGCTTTTCTTCCAAGGAGCTAGCCTCTTTTAATTTCCTGGCTGCAGTTATTGTCCGCAGTGATTTTGGAGCCCAGGAAAAAAAAAATCTGTTACTGCTTCCACTTTTTCCTTTCTGTTTGCCATGAAGTGATAGGACCAGATGCCGTGATCTTAGTTTTTTCAATATTGAATTTTAAGCCAGCTTTTTAAAAATTCTCCTCTTTCACCTTCATCAAGAGACTCTTTAGTTCCTCTTCACTTTCTACCATTAGAGTGTTACCATCTGCATATCTGAGGTTATTGCTGTTTCTTCCAGCAGTCTTGATTCCTGCCTGTGATTCATCCAGCTCGGCATTTCACTTGATGTGCTCCGCATAGAAGTTAAATAAGCAGGGTGACAATATACAGCCTCGTCATACTCCTTTCCTAATTTTGAACCAGTTAGCTGTCCCACATTCCTTTCTAACTGTTGCTTCTTGACACATGCAGGTTTCTCAGGAGACAGACTGTGAAGAAAGAGAGTTAAAAAGCAGAGTCTAGTATCTGTCATACAGAGTGAGGTCAGAGAAAAATATTGTATGTTAACGTATATATGTGGGATCTAGAAGAATGGTACTGATGATTCTGTTTGCAGGGCATGAATAGAGACGCAGATGTAGAGAATGTAGAGACGCAGATGTAGAGAATGTAGAGACGCAGATGTAGAGAATGAACAGGAGGGAGGGGGAGGGGGAAAGAATTGGGAGAGTGGCATTGACATATACCTGCCACCATGTGTAGAATGGCTAGCTAGTGGGAAGCTGCTATCCAGCACAGGGA